>JADRCH010000367.1:1112488-1236158 GCA_019843965.1 Rhynchomys soricoides | reverse complement strand
GTGTGTGTGTGTGTGTGTGTGTGTGTGTGTGTGTGTGTGTGTGTGTGATTTAATTTTGTTAGTGTGGTGGTTTAATAAATATGACCTCCATAGGCTCACATGGTTTTTTTTGTTTGTTGGTGGTGGTGGCGGTGGTGGTGGTGGTGGTGGTGGTTTTTACCCAGTTGATAGAACTTTTTGAGAAGGATGAGGATGAGAAGGATGAGCTTTCTTGGAGAATGTGTGTCACGGGGGCAGGGTTTGAGGTTTCAAAAGACTCATCCTGTCCTCACTGTACTCCCTGTCCCTCCCTACTTATTATTGGAGTAGCAGGGTCTCAAATGTTCCTGATGCCATGACTTCCCTCTGCCACTGTATACTAAAACTCTCTGGAATGGTAAGTCCAGTTAAAGTTTTTCTTTCAAAAGTTTCCTTGGTCATGGTGTTTCAGCAATGGAAAAGGGGCTAATACAATAGGTCATATGTGTATATGAATTTATCCATTTCTTTTTGACTTTCTACAGTTTTTAAAGTACAAGTTTTGTGGAGAATCCCTGTTTGAAGGAACATTCATGATATGAACATGACCATGTCAAAGACCACAATGCCTCATCTCTCAGACTTACGGGAATGGCAAAACCTTCCCTAGATCAGGCTCAGGGAAATTGCAAGGATGTCCCCTGGTCCCAGTACAGATATTGACAATGTGTGCAGAAAACATCAACTACAACTTTCTCCCTCTAGATGACCAAACCCTGAGACCGGCTCCTCTACAGAGAGGCCCTTTCTACCTAGATTAGCTAACCCAACTGCTCATTCAGCTGTATCTGATAAACTTGCTGAGTTTCTGGGCTGCTGATGCATCTCCATCATAGTGCACAGAGCTCACCCAGTCTCAGCTTTTCTCTATGTATATCTCCATGTGTTTTTTCATTTCCTGCCATCCAGTCAGATCAATCTTAAATCCTTGTAAATCATGACAAAAATTTCCAAGTATGTATTACTGATTCTGTGGATTTCATTACCATCTGCCATAATACTCCCCTTTTACATACAGTTTGACTAGTTTGGGTCATCTCTATCTCTTACTTTAGTTAAGGAATTGTCTATATTATATATTCAAGGAGCCAGTACTTTTCATCTTGTAGTTCATTCATTTCTGCAGTGAACTCCATTGTTTCTTTTTATTACCTGGTTTTCTATTTGTCTTGTTCTTGTTTATCTAAGAACTTGATGTATACCATTAAAGTATATATTTTAGTATATTTAGTGTAATTATGTATATATTTAGTATATTTAATGTAAACATTCATACTGACAAATGCTCTTCTAAGAACTGCCCTTGTGGCATCCTAAAGGTCCTGACAGCTATGTTTTCATTGCCATTTGATCCTAAATATGTGTGCTTTCCTCCAGTTTCCTCATTGGCACCGATCATGCCAGAGTGCATTGTTTAATTCCCAAGCATTTCTGTTGTTTCTGCATTTATCATGCTATAAATTCGTACCATTATTCTGCTATACTCTGATAGGGACATAAGGAATTGTTTCTGTTGTTTTGTATTTGGAGAGATTTGCTTTATTTTGCCTGAAATATCATCTATTTCAGATAAAGCTCTGTATTCCTTGGCTCTTAGATGGAATAACCTGTAAATGTCTGCTAAATCCATTTGATGTATGATGCGGACTTATTCTGAACTTTTGTAACTTTTAGTCTGACTAGCCTATCTATTAATAAGAGTAGAGTTTTCGACTAGTCTGGTATTGCTGTATTAAGACCTACCTATTCTTTTAAGTCCATTATTACTTATTAATATAGCATTGGAGATGCTAAGATTCAATGTACATGAATTTCAATTGTGAATTTTCTTCATGGATTTGTCCTTTGTTAATATGCAGTGGTCTTCTTTACTACTGCTGATTGCTCTGATTTGTAGTGACTTTGTCAGATTATCAATGTTATTCAAGCTTAATTGGACATCTATTTGCTTCATAAATCCTCTCTTCCATCCTTTCATGTTCAGCTTGTGTCTTGCCAATTGAGGTAAATTTGTTAGGGACAAAAGATAGTTGGATCTCATCTTTTAAATATAATCATCTGGTCTGTGTTCTTAAATTGTACAGTGAAGTGAAGGCAATTTAAATTTAGGGTTATTGAGAGCTTTGCTGATTCTTGCAATTTTCTGACTGATTAAATTATTATTTGGTACTTTCTTTCTTCATCTATATGAGGGGTTTGCAAGTTTATTGTGTTGGACATGATGAATTCTTTCTTTGTTTTCTTTTGGTCATCTGTTGCTCAGAAGAAATTTATTCTTTCATGCTTCCCTTGGTTGACTTTCATTTCGTGATTTCCCTTAAATATCTTGTGCAAGGCTGGCTTAGTTATGCATTGCTTTAGTTTGCTCTTGCAGTGTCCTATTCCTATGTCAAATCTGAGAGATAATTTTACTGAATGTAGCAATTTTGGTTGAATGTTATTTATTTTCAGGCTTTAAAATGTATATTTTCGTTTTTTCTCTTCTGGTCCCAGGAGCTGCGAGAGCCATGGGTTACCTGTGCAGACATGGCCAAGTCCAAGAACCACACCACACACAACCAGTCTTGCAAATGGCACAGAAATGGCATCAAGAAACCCAGGTCACAAAGATACGAATCTCTTAAGGGGGTTGACCCCAAGTTCCTGAGGAACATGTGCTTTGCCAAGAAGCACAACAAGAAAGGCCTGAAGAAGATGCAGGCTAACAATGCAAAGGCAGTGAGTACACATGCAGAGGCCATCAAGGTCCTTGTGAAGCCTCAGGCAATCAAGCCCAAGATGCCAAAGGGCCCCAGCCATAAACTCAGCAGCCTAGCTTTCATGGTTCACCCCAAGCTTGGAAAGCAGATTCGAAGCTACATGGCCAAGGGGCATAGGCTCTGCCAACCAAAGCCCAAGGTTCAAACCAAGGCTGAGGCCTCAGCTCCAGCTAAGGCCCAGGCTCCAGCTCTAGCTCAGGTGCCCAAAGGTGCCCAGGCCCCTGTGAAGGCCCCATAGAAAAGGCTCCTGCTAGTGTGAAGATAGATGGACTGCTGTGACACACCTAACCTACATACACACTATTTGCAGATGACCAGTATCCTATGCTGTTTTTACAAATAAACTTGAAGCAAGGGGGAAAAAAAAAAGATGTACATTTTCTTGGATTTTAAACATTTTTAAAGATTTATTTCTAGTTTTATGTATGTGTTATGTATGTGTCATATGAATATGTGCATCTGTGTGAAGGTGCCCATGAAGGACAAGTAGTCAGATAACCTGGAGCTAGAGTTACAGGTCATTGTAAGCCACACTATGTGGGTGCCAAGAATCAAACTCTGATCCTCAATAAAAGTATGTGCTTTTAAACACTAATTGTTTTCTAGCACTTGTTTTCATGGTTTTAAGTTTTTGTTTTAAAGAGATCTGTTAGCATTTTTAAGGATTTCTTCTTATGATTCTGTAACTATATAGGAAGGGTTGGGATACATGCACATGAGTACAAGCACAAGTGGATACCAAAGGTATTGGATCGATTTGATCTGAATAGAGGAGGATATAGAAAGTTATGGTCTACCCAATGTGAGTGTTGGAAGACCCTTGATTTGGGTGCTAGGGACCAAATCCAGGACTTCTGCAAAAGCAGTGTGAGCTCTTGACCTCTCAACTAACTCTCCAGCCAAGTATTCTGATATGTTCATTTTAATACGTATTGGGATTTTTCTCCTACAGCTTGTATAGAATACATTTTTGTCATCTTGAATATGATGTGTCACAAAATACTTATTCACCTTGTTCTGAATGTCCATTTATTTTCTGTGAGTATTCTGGCATAATTTTATTAAATAGGGTTTCTGTGACGTTAGTCTTTAATCTCAGATGTCTATCATATGTGTGTGTGTGTGTGTGCATATATATGTATATACATAGATGTATGTATGTATACATATATGACAGCTTTTTACTATATAGTCTAGGATGACCACAAACTTGATATCCTCTTACCTCAGTCATCCAAGGAGCTGAGCTCACAACTTAATCTCACCACACCCTGGTTACCCCCACAAATTCATGTTGATGGTTTCATGGTGTTTTTGGAACTTGTGATCATGTTAATTTTATCTTTATTTATATTAGAATGTAATATAGCATTTTTAAAACTTTTGTCCTTTATCACTGGATCTTCTTTGGGGGGGTGGGGTGGAGGGGCTTGTTCTAATGAATGGGAATGTGTTTCACAGAGTTTGCCTACTGATTTCTGGTCCTGGTGTGGTTTATTCACTGTATATACTCGAAGGGCTCTCAAAACCACTATTTGACAAAAAAAAAAAACAAAACAAACAAACAAAAAAAAACCCTTCCCTCGTGGATTGTATTGGCCAATAATCCATGAGAGGCCCACAATTATTGTTCCAAATGAAATTTTTGAATTGTTCTTCTGCCCATTTCAGAAGCTTTGAAATCAGGATGAGTTTGTCCAACCTGCTTTCTCATGTTCCTCTAGTTTTGCTCTTGCTGCTTGAGGGACTGTTGTTCTTTTATCCCTTCCATTCTTACTTGAGGTTCTTCCTAATGAACACTTTACACTTAGTGGCTCAGCCCCTCACTACTGCTCAACCAGTTGGTCTTCATGATCCTGCTTCCTTCTTTCATCCCTGAGTAGCCCTGCAACTAGAACTTTAAAACCTGTTTCTCTTAGGCTCTCACCGTTTTGTTTCTCCAGTTCTCAGCTATCTCATCACTCTTTTGCAAATGACTTCCTACCCTTCCTCTTTTTCCCTGTTGGGAAAGTTGTCTGGTTTTGTTGTTGTTGTTGTTGTTTTGTTTTTGGTTTTGGTTTGGTTTGGTTTTTCGAGAAAGGGCTTCTCTGTGTAGCCCTGGCTGTCCTGGAACTCACTCTGTAGACCAGGCTGGCCTCGAACTCAGAAATCAGCCTGTCTCTGCCTCCTAATTGCTGGGATTAAAGGCATGTGCCACCACTGTCCTGCTGGTTTTTTTCTTTTGCTAATTATTTTTTCTTTCACCTTGTCAATCACATGGAAGCAGTTTCTTATCCCTTGAAATGTCTCTACTTTGGTGGCCATTCAGAGGCTAGGTTAAACCTAGGACTCCCGGCATGCTTAATCTGAGCCTTACTGATGCTCTATACTAACATCACTTTAGTTTGCTTTTACTTTTTATTTCTAAGATAATATACATTCCTACCACATTTTTGTGGTATAATCAGAAAATGTTATCTACATCTTTCAGTCATTTTTAATTTATTGTAACAATACATTTTTAATTTATTGTAACAAAGCAATTGTAAATGCCTCATGAGAATTTAGAGTATATTTTTGTTCAATGTTTTTATCAAAGTTAATATATTTTGAGAAAATTTACTGATTATATAACTCAAACATTTTTTAAAAGTATTTGTTTGATGTACTTTCTTAAGGATTTGAGAAATGTCTTTGGGTTTTTTTGTTTTTTGTTTGTTTGATTGTTTTGGGGTTTGTTTTTTTTTTGGTTTTTGTTTGTTTGTTTGTTTTTGTCCTGCTTGCTCCTGCTAATATTTCCTGTTTTCTGATGTCTACAGGACTCAGCTAAAATTTATGTGACAAAAAGGAATTCCAGGAAACTCCCTAAAGTGTCATTCATGAATTGTGGGGGCCACATGTCATTTTCTGTAAAATTTGTAGTGATACCTGTAGTGTCACTTGTTTTCATGTGCAATATGTGACCCTTTTCCCTGTGGTTAAAAGTAGGAAATAATACAGGCACATGGGAAGTTTTATAGCTCTCAGTGACTTCTGTTAAACCTGAGAACCAAATATAGCCCCAGGCTAGCCCACAAGCCCAAAGACACTCCAACAAAAGCTATTGAACACAGATATAGAATAGTCCTAAAGCTAAGCAAGACTGGCTTGGGGAGTTTGGGAAGGTTTCACATTGCAGGGTTTAGGAGGAAACTATGGATGCAGGGTGGAGACCAGACTTAACTACAAATAAGTTCCATAGGTCTCATAGGAAAGAACATGGCGTAAATGTACTGGTACTTAGTGGGAAACATCATTTATAGCTTTCATAGTGTTGGAAGTTTCTATACACACCAGGGAAGAAAAGGCATAGAGTCTCTCCTAGCTTAACACTGGGAGCTACAATAATGACTATCCTAGTAAGATATCGCCATTGGTGGCACAAATGTCATAACAGTAACACAGCACTTTCTGATTTGATTTAAATCCTTCTCCATAAGATAAAACAAATATATGATATGGTTAACTGAACCTGAAACTCAAAGTTGGCTAGATCATAAGCCCTAAAAGAGAATGAAGTATTTAAAGGGACACAATAACAAACCACGCCCTAAGCTGTCATCTTTATACCCACCGATTAGAATAGTTTCATTTTACAGTAGCTGCTGATCAATACAGAGACCCACAAGTGGTCAATGTGAAGAAAATAAGAAACTTTGGAGTCCTTAGCTCTAAATGAGATATGTACATCACACTCCACTTTACCAAGGTTTAGATATAATCATGCAAGAGAGGGGAAAAATGATTTTGAGAGCGAATGGGTATCTACAGTGAAATAGTATTTGCTGAATAGGACAGTACCAATGCACCAGGGAATTTATAGCAACTGGGACTATATGTATAATACTCGCACAAGGATAAAACAGCCAACATCTCAGTGTGTATGGGTCATGAAATCTACCTTTAGCTGAAGAGCTATTGGCACCTGATGCCTACTTGGGAAAGGAAATTCAGTGTTTGTTACTGATGGGACCTGTAAGAGGCTACCCATGTTCCAGGAGATGGTCCACACACAATCAAGGAATTCTAAGCAAACTCATTGATTTAAAAATAGTAAGGGAAGTAGAAGATGAGGAAATGAGAGGGATAGAAGAGAAATTACAATGGAGGGAAAGGGGATGGATTTATTGAAACACATTATGAGCTTATATGAATAATAAAATATTTAAATAAAGAATGGGAAATAGTACATTTGTGCCACCTTAAATAATGCATTTACTCCTTACCGTTAGTCTTTCTGTACAATATTTTAAAAATATTTCTGTCATTTTAGCTATTAAAAGAAGATAATAAAGAAGAAAGATAAATGCCTGTATTTAATCTTCCATGTTTAACTCTTAGTTCCATTAATATATTTGCTAATATTAGATCACTCACACTTTCCTGAAATAAACCATAACTGTCCACTCTGTTTTAATTTATGTGAATCTGTCAATATAACTTCCATTATTACTTCTTTCACAGAGCATAATTATAAAGTTAGAGGGGCATTTAACACTTTCACTGATCTAGCTGCTTTCTGAATTTCTATTCTTACCTTGTCAAAACAATTTTCCCTTATTTTCTTTTTCAAAGAAAACTCATCAATTTCTATTAATTTTTAAATAGTCTTTTTTTTTATTTTATCACCAACTATCACTTTGTAGAATTTTTTGTCTACCACTAGTTTTTAATAGCAGTGTAATGATAGGCATTCATGCCTTGATGATAGAAGTCCAAGCTTTCAAATATATTTTCAGGTGTCCGGGGCAATTTAATGGGTTCTCCACCCTGTAGAAGCTCTGTGCACACTGCAGGTAGGACTACAAGAGGCAAGGCAACACTCATGGAAAAAATAGTGTTTTCTCCTCACTGAGTTTTATTATGGATTGATCATTCAAGAACAGGCTACTTAATAGTAAGACACTCTTGCCACTGCAAGGAAGATACATACTGAAAAACAAATGTCTAAATTACAGCACAAAAACATATGAGGCATGAAAGATCAAGGCAATGTGAGTCTTCATGATAACTCTTCAACTATGAAACTCACACAACTGAGGAATATTTCAAAGGTTTTCGGGTAAAAAAGAAAAAATAAAAGATCAGTAAATTCAGGATCAGTATCAGAAAGTCAACAACATACAAAAGTCAGCAAAGTACATGAAAAATTAAGTAATATCAATTAATTTAGAACATGAAAGCAAAATTTAGGAAGACAATCAGTGTTTTAAAAACAAGAAGAGGGAGGAAGAGGAATGTTAGGAATGAAAAGTTCAATGAATCAATTAAAAAACAGGAAGTGTCACTAATAGGATTGACCAAGTAGAAGAGAAAACACAACAATGAATGATACTATGCCAGTCAAGAATCAAGAAGAAAAGAAAAACTTATAACTCTAACTATAACATCTAAGAACTCTTAGATATGTTCAAGAAAGTGAATCTAGGTAGGAAAAGGCAAAGAGAATTTGTTTGATGACTTAATAGCAGGAATTATCCTAAATCTAGAGAAAAAATAGTCTTGAAACATAAGAGGCATGTGGAACCCCAATATACATGAAGAATCTACCAGTGACACATTATAATCCAGACATAAGCCAAAAAACAAAAACAAAAACAAAAAAAAACAAAAACAAAAAACAGAAACAATACTATAAATTGTGAGCAGAGATGACAATGGCATTTTCTTCTAATCCTTCTATTCCTGATGCTTGAGTTTAATCCCTAGAACCACATAATAAAAAGAGAGAACTGACTTTTAAAAGTTAACCTCTGACTTCCAAGAGTGTACCTACATATATGCAGACAAATAGATATAAAAAGAAACAATATTAAAAGCTGTAAGAAAAATTTCAAGTTGCATACAAAAACAAAAACACAGAATAACATATCCCTTGCTAGAAAACTTAAAAGCAAAGAAAATATGGAACATCTTTCAAACTCTAAAATTAAATAGTTCCCAACCAAGATGACTTTATTAATCTCTTAAAGTTGATAAAGAGAAAATGGTACTTCAAGATGAGCATAAACTAAGACAACTTATGGCCATCACGTTAGTACTGCCCAAATTTAAAAAAGGACTGTAAACAAAGGAGGAAAAAAGAACAGTCTTAACCATGACAGAGCAAAAATAAATGAATTTCAGGAGACGACTGTGTGCAGAGGAAACTAGAAAGGCATCTACTGAAATCCACCCAGTAAACCAGCAAGACCCAGATGCTAACAGGTGAGAAACAAGAAAACAATCACTCAACCTGAAAAAACAACTCAAAATAACAAGAAACAAACCTTCTTAATGTAAATGTAAATGGTCTCAACTCACCAATAAAGATATAAAAACTGACAGGATTTTATTTAATTAATTGCTATCATCCCTGAGAAACACACCCCACTGTTAAAGGCACCCACAGATTGCGAGTCTAAGAATGAAAAATATTCTACCAAGTCAACAGAAGTTAAATGCAGACTGATATCATTATCCTATTATCCAAGAAAGTTGATGACTTCAACTAAAATAGAAGAAATATATATGGCAACCATATATTAACGAAGGGAATGATACTTCAAGAAGATGTAGCAATAGTAAATATGCATGTTCTGAACGTTGGGTTCCTAATTTCATAAAGCAAAAGCAAACTGATACTAAAGAACAAACAGGTCCAAACTATTACAACAGGTGATTTTAAAACCTGCTCCTATCTCTATATAAGTCAAACAAACTGAAAACCGACGAATTTCCTGAGCTAAACTACAATGTAGGTTAGATGTCCTTAACAGATACATAATGATTATTCCATCCATTAAATATAACATCTGCATTTGTAGCAACTTATAGAATCTTACATAAAATAGATCATATTCTAGACCATAAATAAATTATTAGCAAATGCAAAAGGGTCAAGATAATTTATTGTTTCTTATCAGATCATACAGTAAGAAAATGACAAATCGATAGCAAGAAAAACTACAAAAACTGAACAATATGCTCTGGACGGATCAGTAAGTTGTTGTATTAGTTACTTTTCTATTGCTGTGAAGAGACATGCAAGTCATAAAGGAAAGCAATTAATTGAGGACTTCCTTACAGTTTGAGAGAGTGAGTCAATGACCATCATAGACAAGAGAATGACAACAGATAGATGCCAGAGCAAAGTAGTAACTGAAAGCTTATATTTAATCCAAGAGTCTAAGTCAGAGAGAGAGAGAGAGAGAGAGAGAGAGAGAGAGAGAGATTTTGAAATCTCAAAGACCACCCACAATGACATAACTTCTCCAACTCCTCTAACTAGACCATAACTTGTAATTCTTCCTAAACAGTTTGAATAACTGGAGACCAAGTATTCTAATATATAATCCTATGGGGATCATTTTTATTTGAGCCACCAGTTGTTAGGGGGTAAATTGTTAGAATCAAATGAAACATAAAAGCACAAAATTTCAAAACCTTTTGGATCCACTTTAGAGGCAGTTAAACTTATAGTGATGTTTATAGTTTTACAAAATCAAAATAATCTCCACCAAACACCTAATGATAAACCTCATGGTTCTAGCAAAAAAGAAAGAAAGCAAACATTATAGAAATGACAAAGATTGTATCAAAAGTTAATGAAATAAAGATAAATAGTTTAATAAAGAGAATCAAATTTTAAAAAGTATTGATTAAAAAACATGTAAGCAAACTAACCAAATTAAAGACCCAGACTACCCAAATAAGGGATTGAAAAGTAGGAAGTTATTAAAGATTCCAATAAAATCCATAAAGACATTAGGGATATTTTGAAGTCATGTATTCCAAAACAACTGGAAAATATAAGTGAGATGAATAAATTTCTATACACATATGACCTACCAAAAATAAAACAAAAGTATGTAAACAAACATACATCTGATAACCAAGATCAAAACTGTAATCTTAAAAGCTTCTTAACAAAGAAAAGCCCAGGACCATTGCATCAAATGACAGTTTCTATATACTGGTAGAGAAACAAACAAAATCCAGTGTGAATGTTCCTCATACTGTTTCATGAAACAGAAAGGAAAGAAACACTGCTGCACTCGTCCCATAAATCCAGCATTACCCTGAGAAGCACACGGTAACTAAAAGGAAACCATGAACCAACTTCACTGATGAACATGAATGTAAACATTTTCTGGCAAAGAGAATCCAAAACCACAAGAAGATCATATTCTATGACCAAATTGGTTTCATATGGAAATCAACAAGTGGAATTCAGCACAAACATATACTTATGGATGTAAATTACAATGATCTTCTCAATTAGTGCAGAAAGGCTATTGATAAAGTTCAACAGCCCCGCATGATCCCTAAATAAACTAGGGATAGAAGAAACATAAAGGAAAAGAACATGGCAAAATCTATGTCTATCATTATACTAAAGTGGAGAAACTAAATTAGAAGTACTATTCCTCTAAAATATGAAATGAAAAAAAAAATTCACACTCTGTGCTCATCTAGTACACTGTCCATAATCTTAGCTAGACCAACAAGACAGGAGAACACAATGAAAGGCAAATAAATAGGAAACAAGAAAGTGAAATAACCCTTATTTTCAGATGACACAATCCTTTATTTTAAAAACCCATACACTTTATCAGGATAGTCTTGGACCCAGCAAATGCTTTCTGCAAAGTAGTGAGATACAAAGTCAACACAGAAAAGTAAGTAATAACATGTGTATTAAGATTCTAGGAGATTTGCACTCTGATCTGATTCAGAGAACTGGTTCAGAGAACTGAGAGAAATTAAAACCATGACTTGTCATCAGAGAAGTAAGTTGTCCTGGGAAATGTTTAGTGACAATTAATAAGGTAACAATTTCACCTAAAGCAAGATTTTAATACTTAATTAGAATTTTCATTATATCCATGAATTCACAAATAAAATGAAGGATTTTTGAAAATACAAACATATATTATGAAATATTTTATAAGTATGAAGTAGTTAATTCATTCTGATTTTATGTAATCTAATAACAAAACCCAAAACCATAGTCACTAGGATCATAGTCACTGAGATTAGGAATAAAACTGAGAAATCCTTATTTTAGAGGGGCATACATTCAAAGACTAAGTGACAGTCTTGATATTTACTTATTTATTTAATAACTGGTAGCATTCTTTTTGGTATATGGGGTCCCTTTCCTAGAGACAAGAGCATGTGTGACTTCTATGTCAGCAGAGATGGAGATGAAAGAGTGGTCATGTCCCCATTGCCAAATACATGAAGCAAAGAAAGAACAGCAATGAAGCAAGAGGAATGTAGTAATAAAGCTAGATCACTGAAGTACAGCCAGAAGATCATTTGAGCCAAGAGAAGTAAATTGTAAGAATTCGTCTTCTGAGGCAAAAAAAAAGCATATATCTTGACAAAAAAACATCCATTTAAATACCAATGCTTATCAAGGTATATTACATGCAGTGAAAATGTTATGCTGTCTTCTCATGTGTTGCCTGAATGAGCTTGAGAATTATATTTAACATATCTGAGTTCACAGGGTGTTACTTATAAGGCAGGAATGACATTCTTACATCTTACAACATGGTGTGAGTATGACCCCTTAATCTAAAACCAAATCTCATATAGGATATCTGCTAGATAGAATTTCTTTTCATGTCACATAAAAGCAAAACTAACTTTAAGTTTAAAAACAGATTTTCCTTTGGGGTAGTGTTCTGCTTGTCTCTTGTGGACAGTCTGGGTGTAACCTGACTTTATTTGTTCTCGATTCTGTGAGTATTTAGTCTGTGATGGCATGCCTAAAGTACGGCACAAAAACATACCATTGATGTCAACCTTTTGGTCCTGGGGTCTCTCTTGGAATCTCATCCTGGATATGTGGATTTGCACTTATAATTTTGTAGTTATGTTGGCTATAAAAGTGCTATGGTTTCATTTCGTTTTCTCTCTGTACTGCCTTTGGAGTGATTTTCTAGGTTTAATCTCCAGGACAACAACACTGTCTTCATATATTTAGATTCTGAATTTTAATGTAACCACAGAATTTTTCAGTTTAGCAGACTATGTATTTTTTATTTTGAAACCTCACTTGGTCATTTGTTGTCATTCATATTGACTTCTTTCTTCATCTCAATATTATGAACATTGTCAAGTATTCAGAATATTTTTATTTGCTATTTTTAGTTCTGTGATATATATTTTTTCCATGTGCACATGAATGCAGAGCCAGAAGTTAATGTTGATTGTCTTTCACTATTTCACTCCACCTTATTTTTAAGGTCTCTCAGTGACCTTGGAGTTTACTGTCCACCATCAACTAGCTGTCCAGTGAGTATCCAAGACCTGCCTTTCCCCTTCTTTAAATGCAGTTGTCACCACATGTGTGCACCATAGTGCCCCAAGAAACTCAAGGCTTCATGCTTGTACAAGAAACACTTTGCCTAGTGAGTCATCTCACTAGCCCCTGAAAACATTTTTATAGTGAATGCCCTCATATGCCCAGGACCTAGACTTTGTAATTACAGTTACCATTTCATAAAATGGTTACTATTTTATCAAACATCTGTCTACTCCTGAACCTGGCTGTCTCCATGGGCAGTCTGAGTGTAGCCTGGCTTTATTTGTTCTTGATTGCCCATAGTATGGTGCAAAATATATACCATTTATGTCAACATTTGATATGTTACAACATAAGTTATATTTTTCTTCCAGCTAAGATGGTGTAACAGAACCCTGAAATATTTCTTTGTTGGAAATAATAAGGAAAGACTATTATGTTTTGTGATCTATGAAACAATAGTTTCCGCAGTATATGTAACAGTATTTTTAATATCTAAGTCTGATTCTGACTGGAGAAAAAGGACACTTCTGCCAAGATTGGGGTGTAGCTCAGAGGTAGAGCATTGGACTAACAATACTGTGGTCTCAAGTTCCACCATCAGTGCAGAGAGTAGACAGTGCATGTCCACTCGAATTGACAATGGTCTCTACCATTATGCTATTTAATTGACTCTTGTGTTTAATTAAAAGTTATTAATTAAATACATGAACTATATGCTTTCCTGTGACATTACCAACACTAGGAAGTACTCTCATGGGCTGCTGAACTGGTATGTATTCCACATTCTTTATGGAACTAAAAATATGCTTTTCCATACTTGAGACCTAAGTGTAAGAACTTAGTAATCATCAGTGTTTCCCAGAAATGTTGGCTCAGATTCTCTAGGCAACATTTCTACAGTTTTGCACAGTCAATGGTCTCAACATTTAGATCTATAGGTTTCATCTCTTCCTGGTCTCTTTCTTCCTTACTCCTCCTCCCTTGCTTCATCCTCCAGTAAATTGAGTGAGGAATTTTTGGCAAAGGATAAGGTTTTTACATGTCATTAATAAGTTTATTGCTAATGCCTCTATAGATTATTTTATTACTGAATGATTGTGTGGTTAAAGCAATTACATAGAAACTGATTTTGGTAAAAACCAAACAGGAACAACAAAAACACTTGTTTTACATATGTGTGTGTGTGTGTGTTTGTATTTAATTGATTCTTGTGTTTAATTCATATATAAACATATAAAATATATAATTCATTTATATGAATATATATATGAAATTCACATATATATAAATACATGCAGTTGTGGATCTCTGTAGTAGCTTTTATCTACCTCAGAAAGTAGCTTCTTTGGTGATGAGTAAGAGATACTGTGTTTTGTACTTGAGGTTTTGTACTCAAGTCGAAGGATTTGGAGCTAGGATACATAAATCAGAACATGCAGAATTGTGTTTCTGGTTCAAGTTACCTCAGTTGTAACACTTTCCAGTTTCATTCATTACCTGAGCATTTCACTTTCTTTTACAGTTGAGAAGAATTCGATTGTGAAGATGCTTCATATTTTTGTTATCCAGTCATCAATTGATAAACATTTAGGCTGCTTCCTTTTCCTTGGTATTATGAATAGAGCAATAATGAACCAATGACCAAGCCAGCATATCTGTAGTAGGATACTGAGTCTTTTGAGCATATGCCAAGTATCGGTACAGCTGAGTCATGTGGTAGATCTACTTCCAGCCTTTGGAGAACTCTCCACACACATTCCCTTAGTATTTGCACCAGTGTGCAGTACCAGTGCCAGTGAATAAGGGACCCCCCTTTCCTGCACCCCTTCAGCAGTTGTTGTCAGATGATTCTTAATCTTAGTCATTTTCACTAAGGTAAGCAAACTTTCAAGGCAGTACTAATTTCCCTTTCTCTAATTGCTAAGAATGATGAGCACTTTAAGATGTTAGTTAGCCAGTTTTATTTCTTCTTGTGGGAAGCCTAAATTTAGATCCTTAGGCAATTTTTGACTGGGTAGATTATTATTGTTGTTGTTGTTGCTGCTGTTATTGTTGTTGTTTAGTTCTTTGTGTAGTATGGAAATTAATCCTCTCCTGGATATGTACCTGACAATGCTTCTCTCCTACTCTGTAGACTTCCTCCTTTTTCTATTATTTATTTAGCTTTTCAGAGCATTTTAATTTTGTGGTGTCTTGTTTGTCAGTTGGCTTTATTTTATTTTATTTTATTTTACTTTTTCATATTTTATTTACATTTCAAATGTTTCCACCTTTCCAGATCTCCCCTTTGGAACCTCCCCATTCCCTCCACCCTCCCCCTGCCACTATGGGGGTATTTTCCCACCCACCCACCCACTCTGTCTTCCCTCCTAGGCATTCGCCTATACTGGGGCATCTAATACCCTCAGGCCAAAGGGCCTCTCCTCCCCCTGATGGATAACAAGACCCTCCTCTGCCGCATTTGTGGCCAGCACCATGGGTCCCTCCATGTGTCAGTTGTCTTTAATTCTGGAATGAATGGAATCCTATTGAGAAAGCCTTTTCCTTCATATCTATCTTATAGGTGTGTTTTCTTAAAGATGTGTCTGTGTTTTCTTTTAGAAGCTTTAGAATTCCAGTTTTATGTTGTGATATTTCATCTACATGGAGCATTTGGGGTGTGTGTGTGTGTGTGTTTGTGTGTGTGTGCAGGATAATGTATATGGGTCTAATTTCATTCTTCTAAATGTGAACATTCAATCTTTTCACACCATCTGTCTTCATTTTGTTTGTGCCTATCTGCTTAACAGTGGGCCAATCACCTGTTTAACTCTGCATTCCCGAAGCTATTTCTACAGGTGAACATTCAATTTTCCTAGCACTCCTTGATTAGGACTACAACACATGAAGAGTTTAGCAACATCAGCTCTCCTCTGCCTCCCACGCTGAGCAATGTACCTCTTAACCATCTTACACTTAATTTAAGGAAGGAAAATTATTAAGCTGGGGAAATGGTTGAGTCAGTGAATCGCTTGTCTTGCAAGTGTGAGGAATTAAGTTTAATCTCCAGAAACCAAGTTAAACAAAACAAAGTACAAACTCAAAGATGGAAATGCTTACTTTTAATCCTAGAGGTGGGTAGTAGAGACAGATAGAGCCCTGTAGTGTCTTGGCTAGACAGCCTAGCAGCTACAGGCAAACGAATGACCCGTCTCAAAAAAAAAAAGAAAAAAGAAAAAAGAAAAAAGAAAAAAAAAAGAAAGGAAGAAAGAAAGAAAGAAAAGAAAAGAAAGGGAAAGAAAAGAAAAATAAGAAAAAATAAAAAATGAAAAAAGGTGTATGCCATTCCTGAAAGGCATACCTAAAGTAGTGTGTCCTATACACACACACACACACACACACACACACACAATCTATTAAAATTAGAGGAATAATTAAAACATATATTTTTACCTAATTTTAAAATTTGTTACTAACTTAGCTGTCTAAAATAACTGGTGATCTTAATGGTTAACCAATCTCAAAAATACAAAGAAGAGAAACTGAATTCTCTTAATTCCAGCTTTTACAGTATTTTCTCCTAACCTCCCAGAATGTTCCTGGATGTCTCTAGCCAGTGTCCTAAATCTGCTGCCACTTTGGAATCTAGGAACATCAAGGTCTTGAGGACAGATTACCCCTAGCAACAACAATCATCTCAAGGGACTTGAATTATTTCCTTAAGTGATAAGACCTTCTCAGACAGCTTACAGAGCACCGTAAGGAAACAGAACTGAAATATGATACTCTGCCCAAGACATCTTCAGAATTTTCAGTTCTCAACTAGCCCCAACTCCTCCTTTGTTTATACCTGAAATTCATTCCAGACACTGAAGAGGAGATGAAGTGTTGATTTTCCATCTGCTCAACAGAATTCTTTCAATTAACACCCTTTTCCTACCTTTCACTCTGATTTTCATTTTTTTTTTTCCTTTGGAGAGAGTGGTCAGATCTAACAAATTGGAACACCAGAGTCTGGCCTGTAGCTTTGGCTCCAGTTAAATAATCAACACAATTGCTGTTCTTTTCCAAAGTGTTTTGTTGTTGCTGCTATTGTTATTTATTTGTTTTGGCTGTTGATATTGTTTTAACTCTTTATTATGAGGGACACATACTAGAGCTCTTCCTAAGCTTCTGTCAAAATCTTTGCAAAAGGAGAGCTCCAAGCTCCAGACCTATATCATCATAGGCAATTTCCCCCATTTTAAACTACCAGGGACTCTTCAGATTTTCCCTTTGAGGATTGTGTGGCACTTCCAAGGGGGTAACCCAGAAACACATGGGCCATCTTCCAAGACTGAATGCCTCAGGATTCTCTACCCCTCAATCTAGTCCTCAGGCAGTTCTTTCAAACATGAGGGGAGTTGTCTTAGTAAGGGTTTCTATTCCTGCACAAATATCATGACCAAGATGCAAGTTGGGGAGGAAAGGGTTTATTCAGCTTGCACTTCCACACTGCTGTTCATCACTAATGGAAGTCAGGACTGGAACTCAAGCAGGTCAAGAAGCAGGAGCTGATGCAGAGGCCATGATGGGATGTTTCTTACTGGCTTGCTTCTCCTGGCTTGCTCAGCTTGTTTTCTTATAGAACCCAAGACTACCAGCCCAGGGATGGTACCACCCACAAGGGGCCCTCCCCAGTTGATCACTAATTGAGAAAATGTCTTATAGCTGGATCTCATGGAGGCATTTTCTCAACTGAAGCTCCTTTCTCTGTGATAACTCCAGCTTGTGTCAACTTGACACACATAACAAGCCAGTACAGAAGTGTTCCAAGAGTTTCTAGCTCAGATGCCTGGCAAAAAGAAGGAATATGTGAAGGGAAAGAAGTCTTTTGCTCTAGGACTCTGTTGGCATCTCCTGCAGCTGAGAGTCAAGTACCTCATCAAAACTAAGGCAATCAAGATGCTCTACAGAGACAGTACTCCCTTCTCTAAGCAACATAAACATAACCTGTTCTTGCTTAGGGCCAGAACAGTATTTGACCTTTCAGTTGACCCATTCCCAGTACTCCTCACTCATACCTAAACCTGAACATCTACACACACACACACACACACACACACCCCTGAAATTTGCATTTATAAAAGAAAACTCATGATATAAGTAAAGATAAGTAAAGTAAATAAACCCACTCGTGTTTTTACTTCTGTCTTAAGCTAGGTAATGAGGAAGCATTACATTTTCTGAGCAGCATCATGTCAAAGCAAAAGTCACAAAGTGACCATTAAAACACTTGTCCATCTCATCCCACTTCTCCACACACTTATTCTAAAGTGTGCAGTATTATCCTCTATCTTTGGGTAATAATATAGTTGTGCTGCATCTTACCTGGCCTCAAATTGTTTTCAGCAAAAGAGTTGAGTTATTGACTTCCCCCTGATGGCAGTCCCAGAGTTTCATATTTCTGAAGATACAGGTAGCAGAGATAGGCTGTGGCACCCCTGTTGTCCCTGAAAGCTCAGGGCACACTGTAACATCAACCCCACCAAGCAGACCTCCACATTCTCTGAACCTCATCATCTCAGACTTCTAGAAGTGGTTTTCTCTGTGGCAACAGGGGTTTGATAGCTTCCATAAAGCTGCTAATATAGAATGTTCAGCTTTTTGCTGGTGGACAGAACAGCAATTCCTTTCAAGTTCCTTTATATTTCACCACCAAAAATAATAATCAGTATATTAGTTAATTAAAATCAATCTGTAAAATGGTTATACACTCTTAAAATAACCTGCATACATTTTGTATCTTAATGTAAACTCAGTTTGAGTTCATAATTAAAATTTTAATATAAGGGCAGGGAAAACAGCTCAGTCAGTAAAGTACTTGCTGTTCAAGTTCAAAGACTTGAGTTTTATTCGTCCACCTATGTTTAAAAAGCAAGTTAAGCATAGTGCTGTGCAAAGAGAAATACAGTTATGGCAAGTAGAGACAAGTGGGTCCCTAGAGCTTGCCTAAGGCAGCTCTAAGGTAGCTCTAAGCCTAAGGTAGGCTAGCTACCTGGAGAGTTCCAGACCAGGGAGAGTCCTTCTCTCAACAAGAATCAAAACAAACAAACAGATTACAAATAGATTAGATAGATAGATAGAGATAGATAGATAGACAGACAGACAGACAGAAAGACAGACAGATAGATAAATAAAGATGGATAGTATCTGAAGAATGACATCCAAGATCTGGCCTTTACAAGCACATGTACTCATATGCTTGGTTCTTCATTCACCCCTAATATGTGTATCCAACCAACACACACAAACACAAAATAAAACCTGTTTGTTGGGTCTTTGTGAGATTTTGGTATAAGTGTAATGTGGCCTCATAGAATAAATTGGGTAGTGTTCCTTCCATTTCTATTTTGAGGAATAGATTGAAGAATATTGGTATTAGGTCTTCTTTGAAGGTCTGATAGAATTCTGCACTGAACCCATCTGGTCCTGAGGTTTTTTTGGTTGGGAGACTTTTAATGACTGCTTCTACTTCTTTAGAGGTTATGGGACTGTTTAGATGGTTTATCTGATCCTGACTTAACTTTGGTATTTGGTATCTGTCTAGAAAATTGTCCAGTTCATCCAAATTTTCCAATTTTGTTGAATATAGGCTTTTGTAGTAGGGTCTGATGGTTTTTTGAATTTCCTCAGATTCTACTGCTATATCTCCCTTTTCAATTCTGATTTTGTTAATTTGGATACTGTCTCTGTGCCCTCTTCATAGTCTGGCTATCTTGTTCATTTTCTCAAAGAACCAGCTCCTGGTTTTGTTGATTTTTTTGTATAGTTTTTTGTTGTTCTACTTGGTTGATTTCAGCCCTGAGTTTGATTATTTCCTGCCTTCTACTCATCTTGGGTTTATTAGCTTCTTTTTGTTCTAGAGCTTTGAGGTGTGCCGTTAAGCTGCTAGTATATGCTCTCTCCAGTTTCTTTCTGGAGGCATTCAGAGCTATGAGTTTTCCTCTTAACACTGCTTTCATTGTGTCCCATAAGACTGGGTATGTTGTAGTTTCATTTTCATTAAATTTTAGAAAGTCTTTAATTTTTTTCTTTGTTTCTTCCTTGACCAAGTTATCATGGAGTAGAGCGTTGCTCAGCTTCCATGTGTATGTGGGCTTTTTGTTGTTTTTATTGCTATTGAAAACCAGCCTTAAGTGTTAGTGATCTGATAGGAGGCATGGGATTATTTCAATCTTCTTATATCTGTTGAGGTGTGTTTTGTGACCAATTATTGGTCAGTTTTGGAGGAAGTACCATGAAGTGCTAAGAATAAGGTATATTCTTTTGGTTTAGAATGAAATGTTCTATAGATATCTGATAAATCCATTTGGTTCATAGCATCTGTTATTTTCAGTGTGTTCTGTTTAGTTTGTGTTTCCAAGATCTGTCCATTGATGAGAGTGGGGTGTTGAAGTCTCCCACTATTATTGTGTGAGGTGCAATGTGCTTTGAGCTTCAGTAAAGTTTCTTTTATAAATGTGGATGCCCTTGCATTTGGAGCATAGATGTTCAGTATTGAGAGTTCTTCTTGGTTTATTTTTGTTTTGATGAGGATGAAGTGTCCTTCCTTATCTTTTTTGATGACTTTTGGTTGAAAGTTGATTTTATCTTATATTAGAATGCCTACTCCAACCTGTTTTGGGGAATCATTTGCCTGGAAAATTGTTTTCCATCCCTTTAATCTGAGGTAGTATTTGTCTTTAACTCTGAGGTTCATTTCCTGTATGCAGCAAAATGCTGGGTCTTGTTTATATATCCAGTCTGTTAGTCTATGTCTTTTTATTGGGGAATTGAGTCCATTGATGTTAAGAGATATTAAGGAATAGTGATTGTTGTTTCCTGTTTTTTTTTTATGTTATTTTTATGTTTGTGTGGCTATCTTCTTTTGAGTTTGTTGAAAGATTACTTTCTTGTTTTTACCTAGGGTGTAGTTTCCCTCCTTGTGTTGTCGCTTTCCATTTATTATTCTTTGTAGGGATGGGTTTGTGGAAACATATTGTGTAAATTTGGTTTTGTCATAGAATATCTAGGTTTCACCATCTATTGTAATTGAGAATTTTGCTGGGTATAGCAGCCTGGGCTGGCAGTTGTGTTCTCTTAGGGTCTGTATGCGATCTGCCCAAGATCTACTAGCTTTCATAGTCTCTGGAGAGAAGTCTGGTGTAATTCTGATAGGTCTGCCTTTATATGTTACTTGACCTTTTTCCCTTACTGCTTTTAATATTCTTTCCTTGGGTTGTGTATTTTGTGTTTTGACTATAATGTGACAGGAGGAATTTCTTTTCTGGTACAATTTTTTTGGAGTTCTGAAGGCTTCTTGAATGTTTTTTTTTCATCTTTCTTTAGGGAAGTTCTCTTTTATAATTTTGTTGAGGATATTTACTGGCCCTTTAAGCTGGGAATCTTCACTTTCTTCTACGCCTATTATCCTTAGGTTTGGTCTTCTCATTGTGTTCTGGATTTCCTGGATGTTTTTGGTTAGGAGCTTTTTGCATTTTGCATTTTCTTTGACTGTTGTGTTAATGTTCTCTATCATATCTCCTTCACCTGAGATTCTCTCTTCTATCTCTTGTATTCTTTTGATGATGCTTGCATGTATGATTCCTGATCTCTTTCCAAGTTTTCTAAATCCAGGACTGTCTCCTTTGTGATATCTTTATTGCTTCTATTTCCATTTTTGATCCTGGATGGTTTCGTTCATTTCCTTTGTCTGTTTGATTGTGCGTTCCTGTAATTCTGCCTGTTTGATTATTTTCCTGTAATTCTTTAAGGGATTTTTGTGTTTCCTCTTTAAGGCCTTCTAGCTGTTTACCTGTGTTCTTCTGCATTTCTTTAAAGGAATTATTTATTTCCTTCTTAAAATCTTTGATCATCATCATATGTGACTTTTATATTTTTATTTTTTTGACTATCAATTCCATTTATTTTTATTTTTAACATTATTTGATAATTTTAAATATATAAACAATGTACTTTGCTTACATTCACCCCTCCCTGTCTCTCAGGATCTTCTACCCCAACATTCCCATAGTTCTTTCTTTCTTTCTTTCTTTGTTTCTTTCTTTGTTTCTTTCTTTCTTTCTTTCTTTCTTTCTTTCTTTCTTTCTTTCTTTCTTTCTTTCTTTCTTCAGTACAACTAGTGTTGTCCATGATGCAAGTCATCTATTGGACCTTGGACAACCAATTAGGATCTTCCTATCCCCCTGGAGAACACTGTCTCTCTCTTTCCCAGAAACCATTAACTCCTGAGCTAGGGGTGGGTACTTGTGAGCTCCTCCTGATATGTGATTTTTAAATCTGAATCTTGCTTTTCTGGTGTGTTGGGGTATCCAGGGCTCGCAGTGGTGGGAGAACTGGGTTCTGATTGATGCCAACTTGCCTTGGTTTCTGTTCCTTATGTTCTTGACCTTGCCTTTTACCATCTGGTTATCTCTGGTGTTAGCTGGTCTTGCTCCCTCTGACTGTAGCTTGTCCCTTTTGCAAGCCTCTGTGTCAGTACTCCTTGGAGACTAGCTCTCTCTGAGAAGAATTTGGGTTTGGAGAGCTGTGTCACAGGATCAGCTCCCCGGCCGCAGAAGGAAACTGGAAGTCCACTCCTCAGTCCCTGTGTCCTGAGGGTTCCAGGTGGGTCTCTCTGAGCATAGGTGCTGGTCTTACCCCTGCTCACAGGCTTGTCCACACTCCTTGGAGGCTATCTTTCTCCTGACACTATTTGGCTATGGAGCCCTGTGGCCCAGGCTGAGGTCCCCAGAAACAGATGGAAACCGGAAGGTTCCTGTCCCTGGCTACTTCTCAGTCCCTGAGTCCTGAGGGTTCCAGGTGGGTCCTGCTGAGCAGAGATGCTGTCCTTACCCCATTCACAGTCTTGTCCACACTCCTGGGAGGCTAATTTTTTTCCTTGAGCTATTTAGGTATGGATCCGTGTAAGATGTTTGTATGTTAAGACAAAGTTTCCTGTATGACCCTGGCTGGCCTCAAACTTGCAGCCCTACTGCACAAAGAAGATAACATTTCTAAATGAGTACATATTGCAATAGAATTCAATTGTAATCTTAATTGTTTTAGTTTATTTTTTCTTTGTTGAAGCAGAGTCTCACTGCGAGTCCAAATCTACCTTTAAATGTATATCATTTTGCTTCTGTTGCCTAAGTACTAAAGTTGTAGGTAGGCATGTACCACCACATTCTACCAGTTATAATTTTAACTTGCTTGTCATTATTATATTTTGATATTCATTTATTAAGTATCACATTCATTTTATAATATTCATTTGCTCCTCATATTTGATTTTCATTTGTTATTTGCTCAGGTTTCTGTGATATATATATATATTTCTTTTTAGTGATTTGTAAGAACCTTTTACAGACAAATAAATATCTGCACTAGCCATTTAAAATTACTTAATGTATTAAGTGTTAGCATTTATCAAGTGTATCTTGCATGTTCCGTACTTCATCTTTCTCCATATGGCATCTCCCCCTACTGTGTGATGGGCTAGAAGTGGCTTTCTTAGTACACATTGAAGACACCAAACTGTCAGGAGGTGAGTACTGAACAGAGAAACTGGCTCTAGTCATCTCAGAATCTCGTGTTTTTCTTTGAAACTCAGAAACTTAAATAGTTATATCCATACTTTGTTATTCTGCTTGTCTGAGGAAGTTAATTATGACCACTCAGACTTTTATACTATGAATTTTGTTTAGCCTAAAATGTACATATATAATTCTTTATGTGATCATTATATGAGTTCTTAGTCTGTTTGTTATTTTAAAAAATTTGAATAATTATGTTTCTTATTTCAAAGATCAACAATTGTCTAAAAATAAACAAACATACCTTAGAAATGAATGATATTCAACATTCTCCTATACATTCTGATTCTTGATTTATTTCTCTGGTGATGCTAATAAGATGTTATACTGTAGATCAGAATGATAAACAGCAATGAAAAGTGAGTTTCAAAGTTAGCAAAATTGTCAATAGACAATCTCTCAGAATAAATAAGAATATATTTAAATACCACCTGTAAGTGTTATTATTAATCAGAATCATTCATGCAGTATAAACAGAAGTTTTATATTCAGACAACTCATTGATACTTACATTGTGCAGAAGGAAACATTTACACAACTTTCAAATGCAGAAAACAACTTGCAATGACTGGTGCACACAGAACAGTATTTACAAAGGATACCAAATGTATTTTTCATCATTAAGACATGTGTAAACTAAAACAGCCAAATAACTACTAAGAAAGAAGAAAAAAAGAAACTAAGAAACAAAGAAAGAGCCTACAAAATTGCTACTCAAATATTCTTTTTTATATAAAAACTGTTGCCTTGAATCAGCTTATTAAACAATAACAAATGATGAAATTTGTGAAATATTCAGATCAATACATTACAAAAACAAAAATATATATAATAAATGAGAAAAGGAGAGTGTTTGGAGCTCAGACTATATTTTTTCAGTTTGTATATATGTATGTCCATACAAGTATTAGAACACATATGCACACATACATGTGGAAGTTTAGAGCCTATTTATTTACTTTTGTATGTATATGTATGTTTGTGCATGTGCTAGTACGTGTGTGTGTGTGTGTGGGCATGTGGAGATCAGACCCTATTTATTTTATGTGTATATGTATGTTCATGAATATCCTAGTGCATATGTGCTCACATGCATGCAGATGTCCAGAACCTTATTGTTTACTTTTATATGTATATGTATGTTTAGGCATGTGTTAGTACACTCACATGCATGCGTGTGGCAGTCAGACTCCATTCTACTTTTATGTGTATATGTACTTTGCATGTATAGGTGTACTTATGCATGCACATAGAGGTCAGAAGACAGCCTCAGGAATTATTCCCCAGATTTTTGTCCATCTTTTTACATTTTCCTTATTTTGTTTTATGTGTTTTAGACAAGGCCTCTCATTATAATTCATGAAGAACACTAGACTGCTGGTTATCTCTCCAAGAACCTGCCTGTCTCTGCCTCATGGTGGCACTCAGGAACAGACTGTTTTGTTCTTTTTTTAATATGCATTGTGTGGACACTTCCTTATCTCTCAAAGCAAGCCCTTAACTAACTGAGTCACCTATCATTCTGTACATTTATGCATTTCCTTTTAATTGATTTATTTCCTTACACAATCAAGCTTGGAACTGGGGAGTTTTGTTATATTTATTTCTAATTTTCACCTTTAAATACTGCTGAAATAAGTACCTGACATGTGCATCTTACTAAGTGAAAGTCAGACTAGGAATAGAAGCTCTGATGGCATACATTTTCAAACTTGCTACTATCTTGTGAATTACATTCCAAAGCACCCATGACCTGCCCTACATTGGGTGTTATCACCTGATATTAAGGGGGTCTCACTCACTAGTGTCAGCCTTGTGTTCTCCTGTCTCTACCTCATTTCCATGCTTAGCATTATCAGAATTATTACTTTTATAAGCTAGCAACATATAACTATTCAGTCTTACTTTATCCACTGTAAATGTGGTACCTTTAATGATCTTACAAGTACCTAAGATTCTTTTAATTCAGAGATCAACATTCATATATTTTTCCCATTTTTAGCACAAAAGGAGATTGTGTACACTTGTATACATGGATATGCAGGCATCTTTACGTATTCACTGATTTATCTCACTAAAGGCTGTGAGGATTTTCAGGTTTTACATTTTTTATCCAGAAGTGATTTTGGGGATAGTTAAATTTCTCAGTCTCCTCTCTTTCAGTGTGTGCCATTGTGTCTCCAGTTAGATAAACTCATCTTTTGCCATGACTACCATCATGATCTATTCTTCTTCCTGTTGTGTTAAGGGTTTATAGTCAATTTTTCCTTGTTACATCTTTAGCCTACCAGGTGCTAATTTTGTGTGGCTGTGAGACGAAACTGTGGTGTTGCTGTTCCCCATCCATAGCCAGATGTCAAAGCAATAGACATTGGCAAGTCCAAGGTACCCTGTCTGTTTGGAAACAGACATGGGCCTCGATGTATCCCTAACACTTTGCCATGTATCCCTGTATCCCAGTATCCCTGACATTTTGCTCTTAGTATGTCAAACCCAGTCACTCAGCTCATAAAGTTTATCCATCTCAGCTCTGAGATGGATAAACTCAGCATGGTAGAAGGGCCTGTTGTTCCTGCCTTTCCAGATGTCTTGTCTTAATTCTTTGTTTCCTTATATCAGTTTTTCTATCTCTAAATCACAAAGATCCTTGGTAAATCTATAGAGTTGAA
Organism: Rhynchomys soricoides; assembly: GCA_019843965.1. NCBI lineage: Eukaryota > Metazoa > Chordata > Mammalia > Rodentia > Muridae > Rhynchomys > Rhynchomys soricoides. The sequence goes on along the minus strand of JADRCH010000367.1, from coordinate 1,209,799 downwards.
TTTACATTCATTTTTAGAAGAAACTTTATAATTTATTATATACAAATATATAATGTAGTAATAATTATATAGTAAATAATATTATATACAAATTTATTATGTCAACTTTATAAATTATTTACATTTTTAAAAGTGTGTGTGTGCACTTGTGTGTGTGTGTGTGTGTCTATGTGTATGTGTATGCCTGTGCACACACATACTTCTACAGAGGTGCACATGTCTACAGAGGCCAGTGGAAGATAACTGGTATCTTTCTTGATTGTTCTCTTCATTATTCTATAATATGGACTCTCTCTCAGAACCAAGCTCATCAACTGGGTATACTAGTTGTCCAATGAAGTCCAGGGACCTGTCCTGTTTCCCTCAAGCTAGAATTATAGGTGTATATAATCATGATCATACACCGTTTTTCTAAAAAGAAAAAAAAATGCATATGTGCTTGAGATGCTTAAACAGCAGCACTTGACTGACTGAGTCATCTCCCCAACACCTCTTTCCCTTTAGTAAATTGAACCTAGAGCTTTGCACTTGCTAAGCACATATCCTACCTCTAAGTTATATAACCTGCCAACTGTACACTACTGAGATGTAACTTTGATATGTTCAAGCTGCATTTAGTGGGCATTATTGGTCCCTTGGAATATTGGTTTTGAACATTTTTTCTCACAGAGATAGAGAATTTCCTTCCAGGGTTAATTTAGCTCCTATGATATCCTCTTTCTAGAGTGTACTGACTCCTGCACAATTTCCTGTTGTCTCTCTTAGGAATTTTACAAATACTAATGCTTCTTGGTCCTGTGTGATAACTGAGGTACTCTTTTCCCTTATTAATTCTTCTGCTCTTTATCTTTACTTAAAGTTTTCTGCTACATGGCTATACAGAGTTTTATTTAACATAAATGCAGACTGAAGTCTGCAAGCCATGTTTCTGAAGGTTCTTGTCTGTCTACTGGTACTCTGAAACTCTAGACACCAGGGTTTGGTAAGTTGTCTCCTACCTCACCTCCCTGCCTTTCAAGCCATTAAAGCTGCTGCTTTCCTTTTCTCTGCCCACTGTGCTACCTAGTCTGAAGCTGCTGCTCTCCCTGTCCCTGCTCATTGGATGATCTGGCCCTGAAATGTTATTATGTCTTCCTCTTAGAAGTTCCTAAGATTCACTAATATGTGTCATACCCTTTCACTGAGCATTTTCATCAGGGGCTCTGGAGTAGACTGTGATAATCCCAATAGCTCTTATCTCCTGTTCCTCCTATTCAACTTCACCCTACTATGCAGCTGCTCTTTCTTTGATCTGAAAGTGACCTTAGGTTCAGTGACCTCATGGATCATGGGCTTTGCTTGACTTCCAGGGATCACAGTTATGTGCCTATCAAAACCCTTAGTGAAGGGATGGCTGCTTCTCCATGTTCCTACCATGCATTCCTTTCTAAGCAGACAAAGATCTGATGTCATTAAAAGACCCAAGGTAGAACTTCCAAGCGCTGTGTGTTTTTTGAGACATTCTTGTTGCACCAAGAATGTGTGATCTACAGAGAACTCTTATTTTAAAACTTCTAACACAAAATTTACAGTTGGACAAAAAGTGAGGAAAAAAAATGAAAAAATTGTCAAAATCATGATTCTTTTAGCTAATCAAAAATCAAAATGTACATAGGGTGTGGGGAGCACACACTCCTCCTTGAAGGAGCACTCTCTGTGAATAGTATCATGATGTATCAAACACACATATGAAGCACAGAGCACAGTCTCAAAACTCAGTATCCAGTTTGGATATTACCATGGGCTTTCTCATCTACAATCTTGAAGAGGTCAAACTGCAGAAGGCTGACATTTATAACCATGTGCCAATAATGATGCTAAGTCAGAGCTACCTAATACTCTCCCTTTTACTGAACAGAGAGTTATGTGGTAGGGGGCTTTGCTAGTTATCTCATCCACATGAGTAGTGACAAGAAACATCGGCCCTATTTCCTTCTACAGGAGACAATGTATTGGATTCTGTCTATGTGGGCTATTGAATTATAACTACTGTGATCCTTCAGGATATAAGGATTGGCACTATTGCTGCTGGGCATAGATGACACAAGAAGAACAGAGCTGATGCAGCTAACATCAATACAAAGTTACCATGGAGATGTATGTGAGGGTTTGTAAATATACTATATGGGTTTATTTTTCAATCAAATTAAATAGCAGTAAGAGCCAATGTTAGAATTTGACTCATTTAGCACAACCATTGTCAGATAAAATTTGGTGAGCTTGACTTCTACTATAAGTATAATTAGATTGAATGGCATCCCAATAGATATGCAAGTCTGCAGATTTGAGACACACTGTCTTACACAAGGTTTCAAAGGCAGAGAAATCATTACAGGGCAGGTTCTGTCTTCTCTGCTCATTGGAAATACTCATCTCTAAATAACCCACTTCACTTCAAAGCTGCTTATTAACCACAGAAGTAGCTGCTAAGGAACAGAGAGGCTAGAAAACATATTTTGATATCTTGCAGCCTTGATAAGCTACAAACTGAGAATCAGACTGCCAAACAGTCAGTATCTGAGAGTACAAGGTCCTTTGAAATGGAGCAGCATACAAAAATGAATTTGCAAGTTTGACCATATTACATTTACCTGTTCCTAAGGTGCATGGAACATGGGGCAGAAAGGCTGAGCACATGATGGGAAGTAAAGGGTCTAAAGCTAAGTAACAAAAACTACCAGCACTCTCACTATTCTGGAGAGGTGACAGGATCATACAAGTAGGAGACATCTCTGTGGACACACTGGTCTTCATTCTTGATCCTGGGAGGGTGAAGATTAAGAGAAAGTTGAAGCAGAAAATTTTCAGGACACTTTATGTCGACAACATCAAAATGAGCTCTAATTTGCTAAGTGCTTGGAACCAAAATGAGGAGACCTAAAGTAATAAAATTAGAAAATATTGCAAAAGGCATACCAAAGAAATGTAGAAAATCATTAGGGAATACCTCTATAATTTCCTAAGTTGAAAAAGCTTAAAGAAATGGATGAAATTTGAAATACTGCTAAACCACCAACATTGTACCAAGAGGATCAACAACTTAAATAGACCCATAATAAATAAAGGGATTGAAACTGGAGACTGGGGGAAGCCTTCTTTAAAAAATTCCAGGCCCAGATGGATTCACAGCAAAAACAAACTTCAACTGATCCTTCTCAAACAGGACATCCTCCAAGTTCTCACAAAGCCAGTACCACTTTAGTACTAAAGATGGGTAAAGACATAACAAAAAGAAAGAACTCTAGGCCAATATCTCTTGTGGATATTAATGTAAAAATTATCAATGAAATACTAGCAAATCTATTATAGGCATATATCAAAAAGATATCCACCACCAGATAGTTGGTTTTAGCTTGCCCAAACAGGACTGTTGCAACATATATAAGAGAACAAACGTATCATGTATATGTACTTGAATATATAAGTCATATGGTCATCTCAACAGATTTAGATAAGGCCTTTGAGAATTACAATTGTACTCATGGTTAAAAGTCCTTAATATAATGAACTAGAGGGAACATAATTCAACAAAATAAAGGCTACACATTATAACTGTATAACCAACATCTTCCTCAATGGAGAGCAATCATACTAAAATTGAAATGGGACAGAGCTATTCATTATTCCCAATGCTTTTTATAGTAGTTGAAGCACAAGCTAGAGCAATAAGACAAGAAAAAAAAATTAAAAGAATACAACTGCAAAAGAAGCTAAATTATACAATTACACATAATTGAAGATGACATGTTATAAACAAGAGACACCAAATTATTACACCAGAAGACTTATAGAAATAATCAAGACCTTTAGCAAAGTGGCTTACAAATTAATTTATAAAACCTGGTATGCTTTCCTATATAACTATAACATACAGGCTAAGAAAGGTCATGGAAGCACTACTATTCACAACAGATTCAAAACATTAAAATAAAACATATCATCTAGGGATAAACCTAGTCTAGGTGGTCAGAGACTTCTGCAATGAAAACTTTAAGTTTCTGAAGAAAGAAATTGAGAAAAAAACACTAACATATGCTTCCCATGCTTACAGGCATGTAGAAATAATCATGGGAAATTTACCCAAAGCTATGTACAACTCCAGTGCATTTCCAACCAAAATTCTCATAACATTATTCACAGAAATACAAAATACCATTCTGAGATTCACATGGAGTGCAAAAGACACTGATTAGCCCAATAAATACTGAGGAGAAAAAATGAATAATGCTGAAGAGATTATTATACCTGACTTCAAACTATAATTCAGAGCCATAATAATAAAAACTGCATGCTACTCCACAAAATGGACAGGTGGATAAATTGAACAAAATTGAAGACCCAAACATACGTGCACATAATTGCAGTTATCTGACATTTGACAAAGAACTCAAAAACACACACTGGAGGAGTGACCACATCTTTAACAAACGGTGCCTGAAAAATTGTGTGTTCACATGTAAAGGAACAAAATTATCACCCTAAACAAAAATCACCACTGGATGTATCAAATACTGCAATATGAAATCTGAACCATAGAAACTGTTGGAAGAAAACCTAAGCAGCACCTTAGAAGACAGAGACACAGGAAAAGACTTTCTGAATAGGACTCTATTTACACAGGGATTAAGGTGAACAACTGATAAATGAGACCTCAGAAAATAACATTCAGTTGAATGAATATGTTCACAATGTGGGAGAGGTTCTTTTCCAGCTACTCAGTAGAGGATTACCATCCAGAATTTACAAAGAAATGGAAAACAAAGAGCCACAAAAACAAATGACCAGTCCAAAGAGTGAGCTATAGATCTGAATAGGTGTTATGAACAGAAATTCTCAAAGGAAGAAATAAAAATGTTTAAGAAATAACTTAAATGAATAATGCAAATAATAAATTCTATGCCAAGAAAAAAATACATATCTTGAAGAGTTCTTAGCAATTAGAGAAATCTAAATTAAAACACTTTGAAAATATATCTTACACCAGTCAGAATGGCTAAGATCAAAAAAAAAAACCAAACAAAACAAAACAAACAAACAAAAAAACCACAAAAAAGCAATCAACTCAGAACAGTGCTGCTGTGGATGCTAGGAAATGGGAAACCTCCTTTACTATGGAACAACCACTATGGAAATCAGTGTGAAGAATTCTCAAAAAGCTAAAAGTAGAACTACCATGTGACCCAGCTATATCACTTGTGCTCAAAGGACTTTACATCCTCCTACACAGGTACTTGCTCAGCCATGTTCATTGCTTTTCTATTTACAATACCCAGGGTTGGCAGCAATGCAGGTGTCCTTCATTTAATACATGGATAATGAAAATGTGGTACATTTACACAATGACATTTTATTCAGCTGCAAAGAAAAATGAAATCCAAAGGTAAATGGGTAGAATTAGAAATTAGTATACTGAGTAATGTTATCTAGACAGAGAAAGACAAGTGCTAAGGTTCTTTCTTATTTGAGTAGCTTAGTTTCAGATCTGTAGAATTAAACACATAAATACATAACCAGGAATAATGGCTGGACACAAGGAAATACAAAGAAACCATGAAGGTGCTAAGGAAGGAGCTCTTGAGAATAGGACATGGGTGCTTTGAAGGAAGAAGGAAGGAACGCTGGGGGTGGGGATGGGACCTGACATGGAGAAAGGGAAGAGAGTATAATACAGAAGGAGAGGGAAGAAGAAAAGATATACATCACCAAAGATGCTAGAAAAAACCAAAGGAAAATATAATTTTATAATTCCACTATATATTTGATGTGTGTGTGTGTATGTGTGTGTGTGTGTGTGTGTGTGTGTGTGTGTGTGTGTGTTTAAAAATAGAGTTATTACATGCAGGGTAATAATATAACCACAGGGGTCCTAGATGATTTATCAAAGACTCTTGTGCCAGTCAATGGGCTTCTTCCTTCAATTAATTGGTCAGGGAAGTGCAAGAGAACCCTCCAAAACAATATCAGAACTGGAAACTAAGACTCCATTACTGAAGACACCACATACTTGGGTCACAGGACTTAGTAGAATCAAAGTGTTATTGGTCTGAAAGCCTCCTCCCTGAGGGATAGCTCTCATTGTGTGGGAAGTTACAGAAAGTTGCTATGCAAAAGCAATCAAATGCCCTATCTATCTGTAAGGACCATGAACCACAACAAAGAACCACTCAATATTTTAGCTAATATGATGCAATAGGTTTTTTTTTTTTTTTCAGATAACAAATAGCTGTCGGACTGGATTGAAGGCCCACTTAATAGGATAGAACTCACATCTAACTAAATCTAACCAACAATCTGATCCTGGAGGGGTTATAAAGAACATCCTGCCATTTTCATAGACAAGTATAGATTTTAGCTGAATTCTAAATGTTTGTCCTTATAATAATGATAAATGTAGGACTCACCCCTCATTAAATAACATTATTTTTGCACCATGGTTGGTGAGCTACAAAAAATACCCATAACTGGCCAAAATCCAGAAAATAAGTGACTATGGAGTGCCTATCATCCACTGGGACATCTACCATTACAACCTCTATACTTAAGGATAAGAGTAAATGGCGGAAGATTGGGTGGTGTGTTAGGATTTCCATTGCTGTGAAGAGACTCCATGACCACATTAACTCTTATTTAAAAACCATAAATTGAACCTGGAAGACACTGAAGTTCCAGGTGGGAGCGAGGTGACCTGGGCTGCTAAAGAAGGGTAAGGCAGAGTAGCCATGGAGGCACACCTGACCCAGAGCTATCTGTGGGATGACTCTGTAGAGCCTGACCCCAAGAAGATGCCCAGCTTCCCGCTGGACTACGACTTCCTGGAGCTCAATGAGCAAGTGACAGCAGCCACACAAGAGATGAACGATGCCCAGCTGACACTGCAGCAACACGACTACTGTGCCCACTACCTCATCCGGCTGCTGACATGCAAACAAGACAGTTTCCCCCCAACTTCCTAGCCTATAAGCAAGAGCAGCATGACTTGGATTACTCTGAGCACCAGGACTACGTGAAGTGCATGAAGGAGTTTGAACATGAGTGGCGACTGCTCCAAAGGAAGAAGCTGAGGGAACTGAAGGAAGCACATGTAGTCCAAGGCCAGGAAGATGGAGAGTTGGACCCTGAGGTGACCCTGTAGGGATTACCCTCCAGCCTGTGGACCTATCAGTGAAATAAAAGCTTTGGGTCACCTGGGGAAAAAAAAGAAGCACATTTAATTGACTCTGGTTTTCAGTTTCAGAGGTTTAGTTCATTATAATCATGGCAAGAAGCATAGTGGCATGCAAGCGGAAAGACCACACCAACTACAACAAGGCTATATCTCCCTATGGGCCGCTTACTATGGACCAAAAATTCAAACACATGAGTTTATGGGGTACATACCTATTCATGCCACAACCGATGGAAAGATTTGAAGAGCCAAAGGTCCATGGTCTCTGCTGTAAAACAAGTATTCTACACCCATGACACTCATCAATATGGCTGTCTAAACATAACAATAGCAGTTGACCTGCCAGCATGTGTAGTAGAAAATTTCAAAAGACTCCACTCAACGTTGAAGAGCTACAGGCAGTCAATGGTTGCCAAGAGAGGGAGGATTAAGAGATATGTTATTCAATACCAATTGGTAAGCCCTAAACACATGTACATATGAGCAACACTAATTGGACGCAATATGCTGTTTTCTGTTTTCTCTTATGTTAATGCTTGTGTAAATAAAAACAGAAGAAGTCATGACTTTAAATAGGGCATGAGAGACATGGTAGAAGCAGGAGGAGGAAATGAGGAAAGAAAATTATGTAAGTGCTGTTTATTCTTAAATGAAATTCTCAGTATTTTTTCAAAACACAGTGTGACTTTTGGAGGGAGAAAAATAGGGAAGAAAATAGGAGCTCACACCTAGGAGAATACAAATATATATGAAATAGTAGTCTATACATCTTTAGAGAGAGAACAAAGGTAATTCAGGAGTGAAAAATTTACAACAGATGCTAAAGCAATTAGTATCCAAAACAGAGGAGTTACTCTTTCTAAAATTATCCTAAAATGGATTGTAGATCTAAACATATAATAAAATGCACAAACCCAGGACATATTATTTAGAAAAATATATATGATACTAGAAAGTTACTATACTTAATGCATATACACATACACATACACAAACACATACACACACACACACACACAGAAAGAGAGAGAGAGAGAGAGAGAGAGAGAGAAATTAGGACATGTCTTCACACAGATGTGTCTGATAAAAGACTGTCACCAAAAATATCCAAAAAAGTCTCGTTAAGTGTATAAAAAACAAATAAGCAAATAAGCCCAATTAAAGTAATAATGAGTCTCTGAGTGCCTAGAATATACAGACCTACACAAAACGTCTAATTACATGTTTCTGTATTTCTACATGAGATGATCCTCACAAGAAGAGCTTCACTGGCCTCCTGGGATAGAAATCTAGATGGCTTCTCCCTCTTCTTGATGATTGAAAGTCACAGTGGTGCAACCTTTCTACAAGGCACTTTGATTTTTTTTAAAAAAAATAAACTAAACATCTCAAGTGTTAAATCCAACTATTATGATTTGTCATACCCATTTGAGTTAAAAAATTATGTCTAAATAGTGTCTGTCCAAGAATATTTATAGGAGTAGCTTCATCCATAATTATCAAAACTTGAGTACAGATCAGTTCTTTCAGCATGTAGCCATAAACAAATTCTTATGCATCCACCTAATGGAGGACTATTCAGATGGAAAAGGAATGAACTATCAACTCAAGAACAGAGGTGGAATATGAGCATGGATGGCAGTATATGCCTGTGATCCCACTTCTTGGGACGCTGAAGCAGGTGGATGTATCCTGAGCCTCAGGTCAGCCTAGTGTGTAGTAAGATCCTACCTCAAAAACCAATCTAAAACAAACAAACAAAAAACCCTTCAAAATAAAAAAGCATGGGACAACCTAAATTTTGTACTGATAAATGAAATTATTCAGGGTGAAAAGGCTGTATAATGTAACCGTGTAGTGAAGGGATTTGAGTACCTAGAAGAGGTAAAACGATGAAAAAGTAAAAGTTGAGTAGGAAGGAAGAAATGAAGAAAGCTGAGGACAGTGGTGGATAGACAAGAGACACTTCTCTGTAAGCTATTTCCATGGTTTTATTTGTCAAAGGGCATAGAATGTACAACATAAAGAGCATGGAGACTCTGGGTTTAGTAACTAGTAATAAGAAACAGAAATAATATTGGAAGAAGATGAATGAAAGAATACTTCTGTCACCAGCACCAAACAAATAAATAAATTAATATAAAACATTTTAAAGCCTACAAGACAGAAATGTTATCGGTGTTGTGCCTTTGTTTCCAGAAATGAACATGTAAGTAATTCCAATTAAGATACAGATTAAGCTACTGCCTGCTGGAGGAGTTAGTCATCTAACTGGATGGAATATGAACTGACTCACATCACTGTGGAAGGAAGGAATCTCAGGACTACATTTACTCTCTGTTGCTTTCTGAATAATCCACTGTAGCTTCTTTTGACAAGGACTAAAACACCAGGTTGAGCTAATTTTTCAGGGAAAAAAGAAATAGTAATAGGGTGATGATAATCTAAAACAGAATGTCAGGGATGCTGGTCATTCTGCTTTGCTGTGGGTCAGCAGAAGTGATGGAGAGGACACTTGAAATGAAGGAGTATGGTGTTGTCTTCATTCATACCAGCTGTGGCCTCTGAATAATTGCAACACTGTGGGCTGTCTAAAAGTAGTCTTCTGGTCCTTCCAAGGAATTGTGAGCAAGTTCCTAACCTAAGACAGGTGGCTATTAGCTACATTTTTACAGAAAGAAAAAAAAACAGGATCTAGGATGGAACTCAGTGAAGCTTCTGAGGTATCACTAATAATCAGTTCCCCATTGTATGAGATGGCTATAAAGGTGATTTGCACAAGGAAACTTGGACATCATAATTATGACTGCAGATTTTTGTACAAACTTATTACTGGAAAAAGAAAGTTTTAAATTTGCATTTTCTATCAGAAAATTCTACTTTTAAGAAATTGTTCTAAGGACACATTTGAATGAGTAACTAAATTATCTATACACAATAAATGTTAAATGGTACTTACGAAATATGTTAAGTAATGAATTATACTATTAAGTTGTTAATAAAAGTTGTATTTAATCATAGATCATTATCTATACCAGAAATATCTAATGCTTAGACTATAGATATGCAGAAAGAAAGGGCAAAGAAATAAGGCAGGGAGCAAGGAAGGAAAGAAGGGAAAGAAGAAGAGAAAGATGAGGAGGAAGGAAGAAGAAAGGGAGGGAAAAAGCAATGGTTCCTGCAACCACTGGTGCTCTAACAGTAGCCAGCCAACACTTGGAGCATCAATAAAAAATGAAAGCTTTTAATAATGAAATGAGGTCTCTTAGGCTTACCTGGTTTCATAAATGGCATACAGTTCTCCATGCTCTTTGACTGCATTCCTGGAAAAAAAAAAATACAAAGAGTGACATAATGTAAGGCTTTAAACTTCAAGGCCTAAAATTCCTTTAACAGATTTGTATCAGTTTGCATCTACATACTGAAGTATTCCTAAAGGCTTTTGGAAAATCTGAGAAATACCGTTTAAAGGAACTATGTATGTCCGTCTACTTGCATCAATATAGCACTAGGTTAGCTCAAGCTAGGGTTGTTGCTCTAACAGTAGATAAGAGGACACTGAACCAATAGCTAAATTCTATGGAAGAGAAATGGAACAGAGAAATGCTTCCAAATTGAGGTAGGTCTTCTGATAAAAATTAAACAAAACAAGAAAACTGCAGGTTCCTGTTGAGAAGTCATGTTAAATAGGACATCAAAAATGCATCCTAAATGAAACATTTTAATTGAAGCCTGAGCTGTGAAAAAAGCCAACATTGAGATGTGTAAGAAAAATAAGCAACAGAAATTACTGCTGTTAAAGACAGAACATACCAGGCATGCTTGATGACATCTTATGATGACTTACATTGATTACTATGTACAAGGTACAAGCTATAAGTATTGCTGTGCTGCAATACCATCAAGATGATTAAAGTAAGCTGAACAAGTGGCCTAATTGAAGCAATAAAGCCATGAAGGACAATGAGTCATCTATGTTTGGTGAGGAAGGACACTACCTGTGCCCAGGTCCTTGGATTTTAAAACTACTAAATACCCAAGAAATGAGAAGACCCCAAAAAGGTACAATACCTAATGGAAAGGTTGGGAGATTAGTCTACTGAGGGATACAAGTCAGGCTACAGACGAGAGGAAAGTGCTTCAAAATACAGATGTCCTGGTGATTTGCATTTGGATGGAAGACTGTCAAAACCCAATAGCAAAAAATCTCAAACCCTAGTTACAATACAGGAAATCCGAGACATTCTCCTGAACAGGGGGATGATTGTAAGCAGTGTAAAGACTGCTATGGATGGGGCACAAGTAGAATGCCCATGAAATACTATGACCCATCAGAATAGTGAGAATAGTGAAACAGTTATCAAACATCAAATGCAATGGGTGTTCAGAAACTTGGTAACCAATGTGTTAATTGAGCTAATACAAGTTGACACCAGAAAAGAGTGCCAAAATCTTGAAAATAAAAACACAGATGTCATACAACCTAGTCCTAAGCTCTTTGACCTTTAGCATAGCCATAAAGATTTACACTCACCTATGTGGCTGGAAATTCTCTCATCTGCCCATAGGATGTGGGATATATAGCCATCCACAAAGGTGAGAGATCTGAGATTATGCACACTTGTTGTATGCTCTTCAATAAATAGTCCTGCCTAAGGTCAGATAATCCTCTCCCTGCTTTCCCTCTTTCCTTTAGGCCATCTACAGAAATCTAACACACAGAGTCTATACATGTTTATCTATAGCAGCTTTCTCATTAGAACAAAGCTAAAACATTCTGAACATCTTTCATACAAAAAAAAATCTTATAGGAATGTGCTTAGCAACTAACAAACAATTTATAATCCAGAGTACCAAAATAATGAGTTAATTTTTGTAGCATCCAAATGCATACATAATTTTAAAATGATTGAAGAGCTATGAACTTTTTGAAACAAAGTCTCATTTTGTAGCCCAGGCTGGCCTTATTTATATAACTCATTTGCATAAAATTCTTACAATTTGGGGATTGAAAAGAATTTAATTTCTTGCTCTAAACACAAATGTTATAGTATTTGATAGAAAAGATTTATATTTAATATTTCTTATACCTCAGCCTCCCACGTGCTGAGATTAACAGGGTTGGGGCAATTTCCCCAACTTAAATTATAAACTTTAAAAAGTAAACTTGATATAAGAAGATGTGTCTTTCAGAAGGTGAAAATATCTCTTGCAAACAAAATATAAATCTAGAAAATTAAAGCAACTAGGAATATTTGTACACTAGAATGATGCATGAAAGTTAGCCCCACCCATCACAACAATGCTTTAAGGTATTAGCACTTGGCATTTGGGCACTGAGGCAGGAGAAGATAATCAAGTTCAAGGCCAGTTGTGGGCCTCAGAGCAAACTTTTTTTTTTAATTTTCTGTGTAACAGTCTTGACTGTCCTGGAACTTACTCTATGGACCAGGCTGGCTTCCAATTCACAAAAGTCCATCTGTCTTGACCTCCTAAGTGCTGAGATTAAAGACATGAGCCACAGTCCCAGTATATAAATTTCCTCTTAAATAAACAAGACCTTGAAACTTCAACTACAGCCTGGCAGATTTGAGAACAGGAGGGGATAATTGTCTTTTAACACATGAAAGGCAGCCACAATAGAATGCCTTGAAGCCCTTAGTTTACCTGGGTTTAATTGAATCAATAGAGCATGCTTGATGTCATCTGAGCTTGTGAGAGGTGGAAACTGTGTGTGAAACTTATGATAAGTCACATAAGCAACTACTATTTTGCTAAGCTGAAACCAGGCCTCAGGTCACATTTAACACACCTGTATTTACCCTTTGATAAATGATCTTCTGTCCTGTACTTGTGTCTCTGCATAACTAACTCATTATATAGAGATTCAGGGAGCCTGGAACTCCAGTGTCTGCCTCACCCGACCTCCTCTCAAAACTCAAAGCCAGGTCTATAGTTGGGCGCTTGGCCGACTTGTCAGAAACCCTGCTTTTACACCTCACCCCCTCCCCTCCAACCAAATTCAAAACTATAGTACAAGTATGATCTATTAATAAACATGCTGCTTGTTATTTTTCTTGGAATCTGTACAGTCTTTGGAATTTGGAACCTTCAAAAGGCCTCAGTTACTGATATAGAACTGATCTCCAGTATCTTCTAACTTCTGTTTCCTCCAGAGAATCTGAAACTTTCTTAATCTTCTCAGTGATGAGAGACCTTTATTTGTTAATTTAATATTTTGTGTTTCTTTTCCTATTTATTTATTTGTTTGTTTACATCTTGCTAAGAAAAACATCTTGGAAGTAAATAACTAAGAAAATGAATTTTCCTCTCCCAGCAAGTATCAATAACAAATAGCTTCCTGACTACAGTGAGACTTTGTGACCCTTATCTTTCTCCAGAATTGAATTTTTTTTTTCTGGTTTAAGTTTGAGATAGGCTGATACCATGACAGGCTTCAAATTCAGGAGACTAAGCCAAAATCTCTGTTTCCAAGAACTGAGAATTCCAGGCAAGTCTAGGCCTCAGAAGTTGTTCTGGCCACCTGGCCCAAGGCAAGGACAATGGATCAGCAGCAGTTTCCAGATTTCCTCCATGACAGTTTCCAAACTTTCCCAGAAATGGCTCTGGGATGTCCCTAGAGATAGAGCCAACCACAGAGGTCATCTACCCCTCCCCAGAATTATCTTAATGTGCTTTAAATCAGTCCTGCAAGCTCCCTTGGGTGTCTTCATCTTGGAATGGAAGACCCCAGCAGGCTGGAAATCTGTAGAATAAAACATTCTTTACTTTTACATACTATTTGAGTCCAGGGTATTATTCTTTGGTGAATTGTGGCCCTTACAAGTTTGCCCAGGTCTTATGTGTGCTGCCATAGTCTCTATGAGTTCATATGTACATCAGCACTGTTGTATCTGAAAACCATTGTTCCTTGCGATTTTTGACCATCTATGGCTCTTACAATCACAAATCCCTAAGCTGTATGGGAAGGGGTGTGATAGATATATCCAGTATTCTCCAGTGCAGGCCTCCTGATCCAGAGTGGTTCACCAATAGACTCATGATTTTTGTGTGTCTTTTTATTTGTTTGGTTTGGTTTGGTGTAGGGGTTTTGGTTTCTTTTGAAAAATATAGTAAGTTGGATGGGTGAAGAAGAATATGGTTAAATATTTTGTGTAAAAATCTTAAAAAAAAAAAAAACTACATTGAAATTCTTTGACTAGTAAATCCCCTTTAATGGATTTGATACAATATAAGTGGTGGCTGCCACTCACAAAATAGAAAAAGCTAGAGCCTATCTTTGCATGGAAATATTTGTTACAATATTAAAATATAGTTTACTGACCAAGAAATGCCCTGGACAGAATTTTGACCCAAATTACTAGAAGAAATAAAGAAAACACTCAAAATAACAGAATCAGAGATAAAAAGAGAAACATTACAACCTACACAAAATTTTGCATATTATAAGAGAATATTTTAAAATCTTGTGCTTCATGAGGCTTGAAAACCTGAATTTCTAAATTGAACTCAACTACCAAAATTACACCAAGAAATCAAAAGCCTAAACAGACCCATAACAAATAAGGAAATTGAAATAGTTATAAACAGCCTTCCACCAAAAAAAAAAAAAAAAAATCCCAACCAGGTGAATTCACAGCAGAATTCTATCAGATATTCAAAGAGATCTAAAGTCAGTTCTTCTTAAACTTTTCACAAAAACAGAAACAAAAGTAGTTCTCCCAAACTCTAGAAATGACAATTTCAACAGTGTAACAGAATTGAGAATCAATTTGCAGCAAATCAATATTTTTTTGTACACTAACAACAAACCTACAGAAAAAGATGTCACTGGCTCATTTCCATTCACAATAGTCTCAAGGAAAAAAAATATCTAGGAATAAATCTAATCAAGGAAGTAAGCACCTCTACAATGAAAACTTTAAAGCGCTATAGAAAGAGAGAAAAACACTAGACATTGGAAAGGCATCCCATGCTCATGTACTGGTAGAGTTAACATTGTGAAGATTGACCATTTCACAGAAAGCTATTTACAGATTCAATGCAATCACAATCAAAATCCTCATTTCATTCTTTGCAGAAAGAGAAATAAATATCCCATAATTCATGTGTAATCAGAAAAGATCCCAGATTTCTAAAACAATCTGAGCAAAACCAACAATGCTACATGGATTAGGAGTTTAGATCAATATGGTATTGATACAAAAGCAAACATTTAGATCAACTGGAACAAAATCGATTACTCAAACATAAGTATACATAACTTCAGTCACTTAATATTTGAAAAAGGCATCAAAACATACCCTGGGGATAAAAAAATCTTCAACAAATGGGAAAAGAGGTGTAGGGAAAATTGGATGCAGAAGAATGCAATTAGACCTGTATGAATGAATGAAATTAGATCTGTATCTATCACTTTGCACAAAAACTAACTTTACATAAATCAAAGGGCCAAACCTGAAAACTGAAATACTGTTGCTAACTCATTCAGCCCTGTGGAAATCAGTGTGGAGAATTCTCAAAAATCTTCCATATGATCCAGCTATACCACTCTTTGTCAGATATCCAAAGAACTTGATTTCCTACTCCAAAGATGTTTGCTCAGTCACATTCATTGCCTCTCTATTCAGAATAGCTCTGAAATCAAAACAGCTTAAATGTACCACAACCAATTAATTCATAATGAAAATGTGGTACTTTTACACTATGCAATACTATTCATCTGAAATGGGAAACGAAATTATAAACATTTCAGGTGAACAGATGTAACTAGAAAAAGATCATATTGAGTGAGGTAACCCAGACCCAGAAAGACAGATGTTACATGTTCTCTCTCATTGGAGGCTCCTAGCTTCAAATCTTCACATGTGAATACATATCCTGGAAAGTAATATGTAGCCATTGCTAGGATGGGGTCTAATGAGCAATAGAGAGAGAAATACCAGGGCACAAGTGATCTGATCATTAAAATGGAAGAGCAGTGTCTTTTCATGGAGAGAAAATGGAATTATCAAGATACAAGTGATATCTTAGGGGAACTAGAAATGGAGGAGCTCTTTACAGACTTGGGAGAGAGGCAAATATAGAAGAAAGAGAGAAGTAATTAAAATAGAAATATTGGTGGGTGAAATGCCATAAGGAAATTGTACTATTAATTATTTATTTAAAAATTAGAGAAACAAACCTTCTATAACACATGTAATTCTATGTATAAATATATATACATAGCTGAGACAGCAAGAAAAATAATTTATTCTACATGAGTTTCACTTGGCCACAGTTGAGAACAGAACTAGTCTAGAATGCCAAAGGTCCAGGACAGAAGACCAGTAGGACTACTTTTTGGTTGTAAAGAAGGCAGTCAATTTCTCAGGTGATCTGGGCAAAATGATGTTCCAGGTCCACTGAGAATTCTTACTGATGGCAGCATACAATTCAACAATTATACCAGCATCCCAGCCTTCAGCAACACTTACTTCTGCTCCTGCAGGCTTCATGGACACCTAAGCTAATTTGCTCTGTCTCATCTTTTTTCTCTTGCTCTTCAGCCTGTAAATTCCCTTCTATCACTTTGCTCTCATGGTACAGAAGTTTCAAGGAAGATGGAATTAAGGTTTAGAGCTACATATACAGTTTTAGTTGATGGTGCTCCTTCAAGAGCCAAAGAACACCAAAAAACAAAACAACAACAACAACAACAAAAACAAAAACAAAACAAAAAAACAATACCAGACATGATAATCATTCTTTTTAGTTGTTGGCTAGAGCTGTTCAAGAGACTCTCCAAACATACAGCCTATTGCTGTTGCCTTGAGAGGTAAAAAGTAAATCCCTATTGTTGAAGATACCATGTACTTCAAAAACAGGAGCAGAGACCACTGAGCCAGGCCTTCCCTGAGAACTATCTTTCGTGGTACCAGAAGGCACCATCAAAGCTTTCAAAGGAGGGAGGCAGTCTACGGTCCTGTCCAACTATGACCCCAATGGACCATATCAATGGCCAGCATGGCACTGTAACCCCATGGGAGCAGTAGTGGACTTAAGACCCACTCAATAAGAGGAACATCAAAGCTGGCACTGGAATCTAACTAAATGCTCAATGGTAGAGAAGTCATAGATTTTCGAAGAGAGTCTACAACCTCTAATTTACTAAAACAGCACAAACCATAACCCTCATCAAGAAACTTCTCTTTGCAACATATAGAGACCACTACAGAAAACCAATCACAATGCAAATTGTGGAGCCAAGTCCTAATAGATAAATCTATAAAATATCCCCATATCTAAGGGTGGCAGAACAATGGAGGGGCCAAATAGATATTAAGAGTCAGAGGATCAGAGAATTCTCTGTGAGATTGTGTCTTGTAGTAACATCAGGTTATGTACCCATAAATTCTCAGCAGCATTACTGCTTAAATGTGAACTGAAATAGGACAACACTAATGGGCATGTCAAACTAAGTTGGATAAAAGTCCACAAGGCCACAAGGCCTCAACCCTACACAAAATTCTACAGATAACCGAGGAAAGCTGAGCACAAAAGATATGATCCTCTGCAGGAAAGAAAAAACCAGTTGGTTGATAGGTGTTTAAAGTTCAGTCCTGAAAACATACATGCAAGTAATATATGGGCTAAGCAGGGTATATTTACATACATATGCATATGTATTTTTATTTGCATTTACATATATAACATATCCATATATGTGCAATAACAATGAATGGAAAAAGAGGACATGAATTTGAGACAAGTGGGGAGTGGTCTATGGAAGCTTTTAGAGGGAGGAAATGAAAGGGTAAAATATTGTAATTAGATTAAAATATCTCTCCCCCCTCTCTATTTATATATACATATATACACATAGATTTTTCAGCCACAAAGAATAAAGTTATATCATTTGCTAGAAGATATATGCAAATTAAATCAGCCATAGACATATTTTTCCTTCATTTGCACTTACTGTATTTTGCATAGTTACAGAACCATGTATCCATATATAACATTAAAGCCAAAGTGAACAGAGGAGAATGATAGGAAGGGGGAAGAAAATGGGAAGACCTTATATATAACATATGTTTGCATACAAATAATAATAATAATAATAATAATAATAATAATAATAATAATAATAATATAATTCTGGCCCATGTAAGTAGAGAGCAAGCCTTTGGTACTCAATCTTTGGGATTAGATGAGCTGTTTACTGGTGCATACAGAAGTATGATAATCCTTACTTCTATTCCTATTGGCTTATTGGTATACTTGAAACTTCCAGTACAGACTTAAACAGTCTCTACAAAAGGAAGCCATAGGCTGCTTCGGTGGTAATATGGAGATGATACTCCAGCTGCTGCTGATTACTGGCAATCTTTTGAAGGCATTCTGCATCTCCTCTTTGCCTTCCCTTCTCATCATCTTTGGATCTTTGCAGTTCCATTTCTGTGCAGCCAGTCTCACATATTCCCTGTCCTATCTGATGAGACTACACTATCCTAACACAGCCATTCTTAATCCCCTCTGTGACAGTCATCATTTGAGTCACAGGAGATTTCACTACTCTCTTTCTTTGTTTCCTCAGACTGCTTTTTCATATGTAATTTTTATTGACAACTAGATAACTTAGAGGATGTATAAAGACAAATATAGGACATATTTACCTGAAGAGAGGTAAATAGCTTTTACTCCAGGAAGGGGCACAACCTTGTTTTTGCTGGAGCAAAACTCTATTTTGAGTCATCTACTTAGACACTAAGCTGAACTAGGGGTGAGTTCATGTCCTTGGATGAAACCAAAGGATGCTACGATTTGAATTTATTTGAAAACTTATGCCCAAATTTCTTTCCTCCTGTAATAGCACAGGGAGGGAAGACTTTAAGATATGTTCAGCCGTGAGGGCTGTCCCCTCATGACATGTCTCCCACCCTCCTCTACCCAGTGGTGAGTCTCATAGGAGCAGGGTCTTTCTCCTTATTCCCCCTCTCCCTCGCATTGCCCTTGACCAGGCAATACACTTGTGCCTATGTATCTTAACATATGTATCTTAGATTCTCAGACTTCAAAATTGTGAAAAAGATATTTTTCATCATTATAAATCACCTAGCAGGTGGTAGCCTCTAATAGTAATAGAAAATGGACCCGGATAATCTTTACATTCATCCAGGATATCTAGTTGAGGTTTAGGTTAGGCAGATAAGGTCTCCCAACTTCCAACTTCCTCCTCTGACCTTGATCCCAAGTGCCTTCTGTTCTGGGACACAGCAAAGGCCCATATTTTTCAAGTTGCTTATTGTAGTTGCTTATTTGCTTGAGTTGGTGAAGAAGGGGTTCTTCATTGATCTGATTAAGGATAATTGTTTGTTCTTATATGTTCTTATTATACCCCACGTGATACCTTTAACTTTTTTTGCTAGTTGCTGGTACATAACTATTACAATTTGCCTTCTCGTACTTAAAAAAATGGTTTAGAAAATGAACTGATTTCTTCTGACAACCTCTCAAGTTAGCTTTCAGTTGTCATGACTAAAATACCTGAGATGATCAATTTAAAAGGATTCTACTAATAACAATATATCAACATAGACAGTAAGTTCAGTTTGGTTCATGGTTTCAGAAACTTCTGTTCTTGGCTCTTGGCTGATTTGCTTTCTGAGCCTGAGTCAGCACAATATGACAGAGAGCACATGGGGAAGGAAGCAGACAGGAAAAAAATAGACAAACAGGAAGCAGCCATGTCCCAATATGCTCCCCAAGGGTATCTACTCATTAACTCAACCTAATCCTACCTG
This sequence comes from Rhynchomys soricoides, assembly GCA_019843965.1. Taxonomy (NCBI): domain Eukaryota; kingdom Metazoa; phylum Chordata; class Mammalia; order Rodentia; family Muridae; genus Rhynchomys; species Rhynchomys soricoides. The sequence goes on along the minus strand of JADRCH010000367.1, from coordinate 1,189,789 downwards.
GTCCTATCTCAAAGGGTCTAGCACATCCCAAAAACAACATAGGAGGAAGCTTTTAGTTCATAAACTTTTGGAGAGATGTTTCATTGTTCCTGTATCCATGACTATGGTTCAGTCCTTACCATTATTCCTTTCAGCTTATTGGTGACATTCCTCTCATAGAAGGAGAGAAAGTGGTTTTCCCCATCTGCTGCTGTAGACTGGATATAGATATGTGTAATTTATGACAAAGCAGCACACTTCTCCAATGACTACTCACCCTTTCCTGCTCAGTTCACCATCTCACAGCACTTGGTCCTTTTGGTGCTGATTCATGTGTATCCTTGTAGCCTCACTATCCATTTCACTAACAACCTAAGTAAGTATTGATACCTTTGTATATTTCCTTATGGAAGACTCTTGGTAAGGTACTTATTCATATACTTTGCTTTTAAAATATAATTTGAAAGGTTCTTGTACCTTCTTGAAGTAGGTTTGCTATGATATGCATGTCTTGAAAGCATGTCGATGCTTCCTGTATGTTTTTTTTCCTCTTTTTAAGTAGGTTAAATCTAGCTCTAAGATGCTATCATGACTTAAAGCAACATTTCTTTGGCAGGTTTATTAATTTTCTTTTAGTTTCTTGTTTTATTTTATGATTTTTAAGAGTGTGATGTTGTGTAAAGCATGTCTTAGCAGTGTATCATAGACCAGTCCTTCATGAGGAAATATGCAACATGGTAGAATTAGACATGATGATCAATTTGATCTGATTTAGAATGACTTATAGCTCTGGGCATGTCTGTGATGGTGTTACAGGAGAGAATGAACTGATTGAGGAAGACCCATTCTCAACTGCACTGAATTGCACTCTGCAGTGCTTGACTGAGATGAAAAGAAGTTCCTGTCAAAACTGGTGTGCCCTCACCTGCTTTTGCTTCCCTCTGGAAAGTATGTCTGTCATTGCTACAGTTGTCCTCTGTTGACATCAGACTTCAGCTTCTTTGATTTTCCAATGTGGACTGAAAAACTTAGTGTCAAAGACTCTCCAAGGGAGGGTCCAAACTTTCAGCTCCTGATTAGGATTTCTGAGGATATCCAGCTTTTTTACTACATATGTACCAAGTTCCTTGTGTGCACATGACAATTTTTGGGCTACTTAACCTCTATCATATATTTCATGATATATGAATTTCCATTGGTCTCGTTCTCTAAAAACTCCTACTTAATAAAATTAGTGTCGAATTTAATTTCACTGGAGTCAAAACTCACAAGAGGTGTAGCTTGAGTTCTTTAAAATTCATTGATAAATTCTTACTCTTAGACGTGGTTACATCTTCTGGAATGTGGCATGCAGAGCTCTATAAATATATGGGTCTGGTTGTTGCCTTTCATGGAATCTAATCCATTGCCCTGTTATCCCAAATTTTGTGGTCTAGCAAAAGATCAATTAGATCAAACTCTCATTTATTCTTTTAACAAATACATACCAGGTATCTGTTCATTGTCTTTAGGATGATTCTCTTAGGCTTTGACTCTATGAAGCAAAGATGTGTAGCGTGAATTGTTTTGTGTCCACCCCACAGATCTCCAAATTTCTACCCTGGCCCTCCTTGCTTCCTGAAATTTTAGAATTCCTCTCTGAGGTGGCCATTGGGTTTCTTTGCCATGCTCTGAGCAGCAGATACCTAGAAGCCAAACGAGGCTCCTGCCATTAAGGCCTCTGGCTTGTACAATAAGGAGTTAGTAATCCACACAAGATCAGAGGAAGGCAGCTCCAAATTGGCCGATTGGCCGTTTGTTTCATCAACTACTGGGACCCAGTCATTTAGGAAAGTTCTCTGTATAGCCACAAGATGGCACCATCTTTTTTAAGGGATGGACCATTGCACCTCAGGTGGAACTGGAATGCTGAATAGATGTATTGGTGGCTGGAGATAGAGAAGTGGAAGTGGGAAGGTTGTCTAGAGGGAGGGAGATGAGCTACGTTATATAATTTCATTGTTTTGACTTTGAAAAGATTATATTGAGTTCTCCACTGAGGAGAGATTGGGAATGGAGAGGTGTGAAAGGAGTAGTAAAGAGTCTAGTTAGAGAGGTGATGTAGAAACACACAGGGTCTGAGAGTAGGTTAGAAATGTCTGAATGTAAGTCAACTTTATCCAAAGGAAGGAGTTATACAATCTTAACTTGCCTGGGAAGAATAATATTTCTGTGTGTCTACAAGCATTTTCCCTACTTTCCTTCTTCTGTGGTCACTATGAATGTCAAAAATCCAAAAACGGTAGAAACTCACATATTTATGGAAGCACCACTCTTAGTACCTCCATTGGACATTTTAGAACTGGACAGCAAATTAAAAGCAAGTCTTTTCTTTAAACCAGTGACCTGTCTAATGTGTAATATACTAGTCCATATAAGGTACATCACTCCTTTCCTTGGTGAGAGAAGACAGTAGTTGCTGCAAAGATCTTGATGCTGTCTCTTAGTGCCTGCTCTTCCATTTGAACACAGCAAAATAAAAGTTGTGAAAATTGATATAATTTAATATTTTCCATGAATAAGAATATATACCATTCTTCTTTTATTACGTTCTTGTCTTAGACCTTCCAGCCATTTTTTGTGATTTTATTTTTTATGATCCTTATATTTTCAGAATACCTACGTTTGTGCCACAGCATATTCTTAAACATGTTCATGTGACAATTGTTCTTCTGTTGTTGTTTTGAGATGGGGCTTACTCTGGAGCTCAAACTGGCCTTGACCTCCTATCAATCCTTCTGCCTCGGCCTCCTCAGTTTTGAGATTAGAGGTATAGGTCATGGATGTAGTTTTACCTTGATAGAATCATCAGCGCTTCCCTTGGAACACATGCTAATGAAGTACCTAGGGATGCTTATGCTTTTAAGTTGCTTCAAATAAATTCCAATGTTTATTTCAACTGATCCATTTCTATAAATATAATTATGGTATTTAAAATAGTACATAAAAATACATTCTCACTTGAAAGCAGCATACCACTTTGTATTCTCCCCTTTCTTGCTTGACTGCCTTAAATTTTATACTAAAAATAATGGCTGCATCTTTAATAGTAATACAGAAAAAGGAAATTGCATATGGTCCAAACTTTTTCATTAATGGTGAAAAGTAAAAACAATCCACTTAGAATAAAGTCATTTCTATATTGATTTTTAAAAATAAATATAAATTCCAACCACATGATAGCTATACAAGAGTTACTTCTGGGAGCCCAGGAGCAAGCTACTAGTTAGCAAGTGAGCCCTGGAACAAGCCCAGGGAGAAGACAACATACTGTGCTAGAAGAACATCCCCCATCTGCTTGCAAGTCATCATACAGCCCAGACAGGCAGACCATGCCCTACACAACCTTTCCCTCTGCAGGGTGCTCACCAGCAGGGGCAGGGCACAGCATTCCTGAGATGACCCCAGATACCCAAAGGCTAGAGGTACACTATGATAAACAAATAAGTGGTGGAGAGAAGGAAGAAAAGGAGAAGCAGAAGGATGTATGCACAATTAAGAGAGAGAGAACTGGAAAGTTAGTGAAAAACAGCCTGATGTAAATAGCTGGCAATGACACCTAAGGCCATGGTGAGGTCCTGGCCTGTACTGCCACTGAGGTATGTGGCCCTGCAGCAGAGGGTCTTTTACTAGGAAAGATCAAACAGATGTCCTTGACTGGACTGTCACCTGGGGCCTTGTTGGTGACTGAGGGCTGGGTAGTGGTCCCACCCCTAGCCTAGGCATCCTAAAAAAGTCGACCCTGGAAAGCATGAGAGCAGGAGAGTTGGCTCCATACATTCTAGCTCCATCCCTTGGAAGAGTGGGCCCACCTCGCCAACAAGCACAGTGGAACTGGTCCTGGGTTGCAGGGGTTGTGGGTGAGTCCTGAGGGTATGAGGATTGGAGATCAGGTCCTGCCACTTGACTGCTGATCATGGGTGAGGAAGAGATCACTTTCCTATACCACTACCCCTTGACACATATGGTATGCAGGAGAGCTGGCCCTAAAGTCATGAGGGCTGGAGAGATGTCCCTGGCCCCCACTGATTGCAGCACTTAGTAAAGCAAGACAGTGAGCCCTGTACTTGACCTGGGCAACAAAATGTCCTGTTGATATGGGATTAGGTTAGCCAACCCCAGGGCATGAGAGTGGGAGAGATGGATCTGACCCTTGCTGGCTGCAGCATTGGGTGAGCTAGCCAGGATATGCTAGAGAGTTTACCCTTGTGGTGTGGATCTGGGAGAACTGTCAGGCTTACCATCTCAGCTACCCCCCAAGCCCAGATCCAGAGCTTTAAGTTGGCCCAACCCAACATCTACCTCATCTATGAACTACTGGAGCATGTGAAGGGACTGCTCCTACATTTCCAAAGCTGCAAATTCTCCATGACACAGAACAACAACAGGATATCCAAGAGGAGTCCTAGTGAGGATCCAGTGTTGATAGGGTATCAGAAGTCAGAAGCTTCAAACCAGACCAATGAGTCACTACAATGCACATTTGCATGTAAAGAAGTATGGACAAAGTGTGTACTGTGGGACTCACTGTGACACACTACAGCTTCCACAATGAGATTTTTTTTTCTTTTGTGGAGGAGGTTGCAAGGGCAGAGAGCAGGTACTAGGGGACAGGGAGATGAATGGGATTGGGGTGCATGATTCACAAAGAATCAATACAAATTTAAATAAAAATGATTACTTTTGGCACAAAGATACACGGATTGCCAATACTGACACTTTTACACCAATATTAAAACCACTATTTGATCACTTCATGATGTACACACATGTTTTAAAGCATTGTTCTATATCCCATAAATATGCAAGATTTTATGTCAACAAAAAAAGAACATAAAACTTTCAAAATGGCAGTTTCAATGTTTTCAGGAAAGGACAGGAAAATAAACAGGAAACTTATAGAGGATGTGGAAGGAGAAAAGCAGGAGAGGTAAAATATGATTAACTAGTCAGATGCATGAAATATAATGAAATTCATTATACTTTGTACAATGAACATGTGTCAATAAAAAATGGTGTCCACATCAAACACAACCTTACTTAACAGCAAGGTTATTGTAATGAACATGGATACATCTAACAGCCTTAACCAAGAGACCTTAAATGGGCACATTTTTTATCAGACTAAATAAATTTATGTTAAAAAATCACTATATTAGATAGATTTTTGAGAAAGAAAAATCATCTAATCGATTGTAAAAAATATTACCTAATATTTACTTCCCTAAAGCAGTGTAAGTTAAAAGATACAAAGCAAGCATTTACAGAAATGGAAAAGAGACTGATATGCAACAATACTCACAGAACATTAATACATTCTCCATATCTATCAATAGAAGCAGATAGATTGATAGTGGGCTACAGATAATTCCATACAGTGGCTAAGAAGAAATTATCTAGAACTTGTGGAATACAGGATATGCTCATTGCAGAGGTGTGCTGAAGATCTGTTGTCTTAGTGTTACACTGTCACACTGAATTCATTTCAGCCAATTTCCAAAGAAGACACCAGATGTACTTTCCCCCAATACATAATTCATTTCAAAATCACTGGCAAAAAATATATATAGTGAAATTTCAATCTTATCAGAAATTAACCCATGGATTAAAGGAGAAGAGGGGCCTTAAAATTTAGAAAGTATATTTAAAAACTACTAAGCTTTGAACATGCAAATGAAAATTATAAGAAAATGTATACCCCAAATTTATATTGGAGAAAGTGACTAAGAATGATGACATGAACCTAATCTACATGAAGTCAAACCAAAATAAAATATTTTTTAAGCCAAGATTAAGAAGAAAATATAATTAGCAGATACTGGATAAATATAATCAAAACAAAATTAAAAGTAACAGAGTCAAAAATGAGAACAAAAATGAAGCCATTTCTGGCAAGAACATGACAAGCTAAGACAACTAAATATACACAATGCACATTAGGAGCAAACCATACTGCGGGGCCTGCAAGATCACCAAAAATGAACATAGGATGAAATGAACACTTTTCCAAGCAAATGAAACTGTAGAAGAGCAGTCCAAAAACAAAACAGGGGACATTCACCTGAAAGAATGTCATTGATGCCTTCACCTCTTTATCATCCTCATTTTTTGTCTGCTTGTGCATTTGGTATTCTTAAGTACAGTCAAGAAAAGCAAAGTAACACAGTGGGCACAGGGAAACTTGGTTGGTGTGCACTGGCAACAAACAGGAATTGCTGTGAAGTCTACAGAAAGAAGGATCTGGATCTGGTCTGACCTGCAAGGATGTATGCCCAGGATCAATAACCTCCCAGGACACGCAAAAAATTTTTAAAAATTAAAAAATTCATGTACAGAGTGTAGGTTGCCACCGGACAGGCTTAAAATCACAAGCTTTCCTATGCACCATGCCCGTTAAGAAAGCAGCAAAGATAGCCGGGCAGTAGTGGCACATACCTTTAATCCCAGCACTCGGGAGGCAGAGGCAGGTGGATTTCTGAGTTCGAGGCCAGCCTGGTCTACAGAGTGAGTTCCAGGACAGCCAGAGCTATACAGAGAAACCCTGTCTCGGAAAAAAAAAAAAAAGAAAGAAAGAAAGAAAGAAGAAGAAAGAAAGCAGCAAAGAGCCAAAGCTAATAATGATTCTGAAAACACAGATCACTTAGAAAAAAACTCAAATGTGTCAATTTACTGGAAGTGTGATTTATGGAGCACATCGACAGGGACAGGATCCTGGAAAGACCAATAAAGCATTTTCTTTCCACATAGTTCCACCCCAGAAAAAGAGATCCCCCTAGGTCTTAGTGAGCTCCAATGTGCAGTGTTGCAAGCCCCAGCTCAGGAGTCCACACCAGCTTCCATCCCCAGGGGCAGAGGGACAAATACCTAGGTCACATACTTCTAACACACATGATCAACTCCATGACAGAAAGGGCCCTGGAGAAGGTTTGCAGTAGTTGAACAGCATCTTGCAGAGGATATGCCCACGAGGAAAAACCCAACTAGGAAAAGCATTGCTCCTGAGAATCCCACTGTGCTACAGATGGGCTGCATCTGCCTGGGCTCTGCAGAGCTCCAGTCACTCCAGTGCTGACAGGTAGCTGGCCCTGGTGTTGTCTTCCCTCACACCCCCCTCCAACCCCCGCTCAGGTGAGCAGAAGTAACTGGATGTTATTTGCCCCCTTTTAACACCTTTCCCCTTCAAAAACGACCTGACTGTGCCTTGACTTTCAGTTAGTGTCTCTAGACGAGCTTGTACCAAGTTGAAAATATCCTCAGAGTAGGAGCATCCCTGACTGCAGGGGGTAGAGTGTGTCCATCCTGGGAGCTTCCCAGGATGTAGCCAATCCAGGGAACGGTGTGAATTCAAAGTGTGCGGGGGCAGAGGGGGGTGTGGAAGCGTTGTACAGTGTACCGTTCAGGACCCTACAAAAACTATGGTCCATCATCTCTACCCAAACAAATACAAATTCAAATTCTAATATTTTAGGATGATTTACAATGAGAAATCATGTGCCTGATGGACGTTGTGGGAAGCATCAGAAGAATGAACTGTATCAGTGGAGAGGTGGCAAGAAGCAGAGAAGACTATGAACTTCATGTGGTAGATGTTAACTTCAGATTGTCAGTGAACATTCATGCAGTCCATACATTTCAGTCCTCTTGCTGAAAAGATGCTGCATACCCGAAAGAAGCCATTCTGGAATGCTAGGCATTGTACGACTCCATCACTATGACATTGTTGAAATGCAGACTTACCGAGATCCTGCCAAGGCAAGCAGTTTCCAAGGACTGAGGGGTGAAAGAGGGGAATAAGCACAGGAGACTTGTAGGTCAGTGAGACTGATTTGCACGCAGTTTCAAGTGTGTAGCTGACGTTTAACATAGTCATAACGCCTAACTCACATCAGCTGCTAGCAATAAGGAAGCCATTACTGGGAGAACCAGTGCTGGGCATCAGCTTGCACATTTTCCTCAATTGCTTTTCAAAATTCTTTGTTACTTTTAAAGATTGGAAGAGTTGAAATTTTGATACCAAGATATGTACACAGTTTAAGAAAAAGGACTAAAAGAGAATTTTGTTTATATATATCGATATTCCTCCAAGAATAAAGGAGTTATTCTTATCAGTGCACAAATTAAAGTAAAACTGTTCAGCACAGAAAGTTTGAATTCTTAGTGTTAATAGAAATGGATGCTAGTAAATAGTAACACATTGTGCACAGGCAAAACCAGAATAAAACTCAAAACAGTAGTGAGGCTACAGACTTTGGGCTGTGGCTCAGTACTGCTCATCCAGAGGAACAGAGTTCTGCTTTCAGCATCCACATGGCTCACACCTACTTGTATCTCCAGCTCCACAGGGCCTAATACTCTTTCTTGGCTTCACAGGCACTGTCATCAACATGGAGCACACGCACACACATACACATAAATAAAAATATTTTAAAAGATATAAAAATAAATTTAATTTTAAAACAAATCAAGTAGAAATATGTTAACCTCAAAACCCTAATAGCCAGAGAGTAGCATACACCAAAGTCAAAGAAATAATCTACCATGCAATAAAGATGTAAAAGAATTAGATAAACAAAAACGGCATCTTTCTAATGTTGCCTGATACTCTCTCCATTTAAAAGTATATGACATTAAAGGTGAGATAAGAAATATCTGGAAATTGTTTTCTTAAATATAACATAGAAACCAACCACACCAAATAGGAACAAAGTAAAAACAGGAACAAACTAAATAAAGTTTAGTTAAATTCATTAATCAATGCTAACTAGCAAAATAAGTTAAGGCCTTAAAATAGAATATATTAAAATATAAAAATAGTCCTCAATTGCCATTGATATTAAACTGAAGTTAATTTTGCTCTCACAAGAAAATAAATGTCTTTAAATCACATTATAAAGGGCTAGGGATGGAGCCCAGTGATAGAGATTTGTCTAGCAAAACCTAGATGAGAGGAAGTGGGGAGAGGAGAATCAAGGGGAGGTAAGTAGCCTGGAGAAGTGGTGATAAATGACCCACTGGATACACACTGTGTGTGAGCTGCCGCCAGCATCATCACACCCCACTGCTCTGGCACTGCTACTGCTGAGCGCTAAAATTTCTTGAAAAATGGACTGTCTGGATGTTCCAATGTGTACACTGACCTGTGAATTAGTTGTGACATGCACATTGAATGGCATTTCTGGGAAACAGGACACAGCCTAAGGCAATCTCACACTGCCTGTCCACAAAACTCCAACCCCAAGTTAAGGTCTGGGTGTGCTCATTTATGAAAATTGGAGATAGTCCATACCTCCAGAGGGGTTTGTGGAAGAACACTGCCAAATGCTGATATCTGTTTTGTAGCATTCCTATGCAGTTTGTATAGAGGAGTTGTTACTGTGACACCCACTGTGTGAGACACAGGTGACATCCCCAGTACACAGAGAGTGAGTCCATGGCTGACTCTTGGTCTGCCCCAATCTGTACCAGCCCCACACTCCTGGCTGCTGGCCAGTCAGTAAGCTCTTTTCAGGCCTGTATTCACTGTTGCATGGTGCTTCTGTTGGCAATGCATTCAGAATATAACCTACCACAGTCTGTGAAATGCTCCTTAGGAGTGGGTGTCAGTGCTAAGTCACCTAAGGAATCATTGTACATTTTATTTTGTTTCTCCTTTATGTATTTGCATCACTCTGAGAGACATCATGATTATGTATCTCTTCAAAAGTTGATGAACGTGCCAGGCCTGGTGGCACATACCTCTAACCCTAGTACTCAGAGAGGCAGAGGCAGGCTGACCTCCATGAGTTTGAGGTCAGCTTGATCTGCAGAGTCAGTTCCAGGCCAGACAGGAATACATAGTGAGACTCTGTTTCAGAGAAAAAAAGAAACAAAACAAACAATCAAACAAACAAACAAAAAATGTCAATGAGGAACTTATTGGAGTCCAAACTTCGTTGACTGTAGTTTTAAGAAGGATTCTGCTGTTCTAAAATGTCAGCAGACATATGACACACTGACACAACTGTATTATGGTCCCTGTAACTTCTGTCATCCTTACAGGTTTCCTAACAACTCGTACATGTTTTTCCATGGATCCAGCGCATTTGTATACTCAGGATACTGAGACACAGAGCTCACATGGCTGCTAGTTCATATCAACCTGTCTCCTTCTCTCAGAGCCCACTTTAGTCCCTTATGCTGAATTTAAATAAAAAGTAAATCACAAATGAGGAGACAGTCCAGACAGTGACTGATTCTCCATCATTACATGGGGCATGGCATCCACACACTGCTGACTTTTACTTTTAAAATGTCTCCCCTGGATGAAAACTCCAGAGAACACTTTTTTCTAACTACAGATGAAAGCTAAACCTTAGGGGGGATCAGATGATTTGAACAATATACAGGAGTACTAGGATAAAAATCACTGGATCTGATTGATTCTTTTCACTAGCTGACGTTCTTCTTTTCTCATCCATCCTTCCTTCCTTCCTTCCTTCCTTAAACAGAAAAGATAGATAATGGAATGGTGCTCTGCTAGATCTGCAGCATAGGACAATGCTTCTTAGGTTCACTTAAGTAGCACATGCTTTGGGAATTGATGGGGTGTGAATTTTTTGTTGTAACTGTACATTTGATACTTCTCTCTGTTTAGGTGTATTGTATATCTATATGAATTTGCTTTGACAAGCAATAAAATGATGGTCAGTGAGGTAGAGAGATGGTGGAGAGATTGCAAAAATCACATATGTTTCAAGTGTGTAGACTTGAGTTCAGATCTTCAGAAGCAGAATGAAGCCAGATATGGTAGCACATACAGTGCTCCTTCATCCCATTAAGAGATGGAGAAAGCATAGTCCCCAGACCCTGCAAGCCAGCCAGGCTGGCATCTACAGCAAAGAATAAAAGACCTTGTCTCAAATAAGGTACAAGTCCAAGGTCAACACCTATCATATGAACTACACACACACACACACTCACACACACACAGACACACACTCACACAGAGAGAGAGAGAGAGAAAGAGAGACAGAGACGAGACAGACAGAGAGAGACAGAGACAGAGACAGAGAGACAGAGGCAGAGAGACAGAGGCAGAGAGAAGAGAGACAATGACAGATATATACAGAGAGAGAGAGAGAGAGAGAGAGAGAGAGAGAGAGAGAGAGAAGACACATACATATACACACAGAGAGAGACAGAGACAGAAATAGAGGCCAGTTGATGAAACATTTATAGCTGCTATCAAATGGGTCATATAATCACACTGTCTCTACATTCATCATTTTCTCCTCAACTTCTCCCAAGAGGCACCCATGTCACTCATGTAGGTTTGAAGACTCATAAGCCCCATGTCACTTGTCTAATGTCACTAACTTACTAAGTGTGGTGTCAGCATCAAGCCTCAAATCATTCTAACCCTAAACCTAAAATCAGGCCAATCTCCACTGATAATTCTGCTTCTGCAGGAACACACAGTCCTTCCCCAAGAATTTCAATTCTCAAGGTTCACAAAGTTCACAGGCTTAGTGAGACAGCTTAATACAGAGCAAGAATTTCAAGGCTTCTTTACGGGAGTTAGGAGAAATCATGGTTTCCTTGTTATGGGTGGGTCTTTAGTGTTAACTTCTTCTAAGCAGTTAAGTATCTTAATTTTTGTTCCAATTAGCATGACATTATTTCAAAAGATTGCAGTAATTCAAAATTCTGAAGCCTGGAAAACATCCTATCAAAACAGACTGACAAACTTCCAGAGGTAACATTGCTGTGGGTGGTACCTTTCTTCTGCAGACATACACACTCCACTCCAAAGACCTCCCTATCCCATTCTGAAAGTGGAGATTTTAACCACATTTAGCAATTATGGCTATAGAGCCAGAAAATAAAACTGCTAACTTAAAATGAAGGAGATTAGTGAGAATGGTACCATTCTGTGGTGACTACTCCAATCCTGATTAGATCAGAGCAAAATTCATGTCCTAATACACTGCTGCCCCAAAAGATCATGCATCAAATCGTTCTTTGATCCAGGAAACTATATTTATCAAATGTCATAAAGATGAATAGGCAGATGGCTCAGTGGTTAAAGAACTTGCTGGGCAATCAACAGTACAATTTCCTAGTATCCAGGTAAATGAGATTCCCACTTCAGAAGGAACAGATAAAGGACTGTCAGGGTGTCATGGCTAGCTCTAACTACATGGAAGTCTCCTTTAGATTAAGAGACTCTACCACAGTATGTAAGAGGGAAGAGTCATGAAGGATTATTCACAGCATAAACCCTGTCTTTCTGTGTATGTGCAGGTATACTCATACATCTGAAGATGGAGAGAAACATCTTAGATAGGTCTCAGGTACTGTCCAGTGTCTTGTGCCTATAACATAACAGCTCGTGTATCTTATTCCTGTGTAAAAAACACACATCATGCCAAATTTTCTGATAGTTTTTTTTTCTTCAAAACTTTCATGCATTTAATTTTGAAATATTTTTTCCTTCTGGGTAACATTTGTTTTCTTTCAAACCCTAAACTCATAATTTTCACCTAAGAAATTCTGTGTGAGAACTGTATGTTTTTACTTTGAGTGAATTTTGCATGTAAATCCATCTCATCTTGCATAAGATGCTCCAGAAATGTACTTGTTTATGTTTGCTCCATGACAATATAGAGCAGAAATGAAGACAAATTCAGTTATTCTTGCTACAATGTCCTCAGCCCAGAGCTGTTGCTTTCAGAGATGCTGATTTCTACCTGATGTGACTAAGAGGCAGCTGCAGGGTTCCTCAGGAGTCCTTCAAAAAAATCTGGGTGTCCATTTAGAAGCATGCAGACATATTCTAATATGTCTACTGTCTAGTTGCTAAGATTAGTTGTCAGTAAACAGATGCTGCAGTGGGAACAATCATCAGTTGCTTCTTCTTCTTTTCTTCCTGTTCCTATTCTTGTTCTTCCTCTTCTTGTTCTTCTCGTGATTGTTCTCTTTGTTCCTCCTGTTCTTGTTTTTGTTGTTGTTGTTCTCCTTCTTCTTCTTCTTCATCTTCTCCTTCTCCTCCTCCTTCTTCTTCTTCACATTCTTCTTTTTGTTCTTGTTCTTCTTCCTTCTTTTTTCTCCCTTTATCTTCTCATTCTCTTCTCCATCCTCCTCTTCATCTTCCTTTCCCTCATTTTCCTTCTTCCTCTCCAACTCTCTTCCTCCATTCTCTTTTTACTTTTCTTTCTTTTCTTCTTTTGGAGACAGTCTCAAGAACTATGTAACCCAAGTTAGTTTCATCTTGCAATTCTTCTGCATCCATCCCCAGATTTCTGGTTTTGTTGGCATGAACCACCACCTCGGCTAGGGCTTTTAATGCTGTACTCCCCTCAGCTGCTTGCTAGATCCTTGCACATAGTGTGTGTTCAGTCAGGTTACCATTACCCCCAGATTAGCTTGTAGCCTCTGTTCTTCTTCACACAGTCATGTGGCTTTTCCCTCACAAGTTCATGTGCCAGAAGCTGGTTCCCCATTGTAATTATGTGAAGGTGACTGAACAATTAATAGATGTGGCCTGGCAGACAGTAAGTAGATCATTGGTGCCATCCTCAGAGGGGACTTGTATAATTCTTGAGGGTACCTGATTAGTTACCTTCAGAGTTGTTATGGAAAGAGAAAAGCTTATCCTCTGAGTCCCCATCTTTCTTTTTGTTTTCTCATGAGACTTCTTGTTCCTTTGATTCATACTTCTACCATGACATTTTCTGCCACATTGTACGGTGCCAAAAGGAATCTCAACACAGGCCACTCAGGTAAGTCAAACTGATCTTGACCTCACAGCAGCCATATCTATGAGTTACATAACCCCCCTTTTTTGTTTATGAGACACCAAACCCTGTGTGTTTTGTTATAGCAACAGAAAATGGACTTAGACATTCATTTATATAGAGTAAACTATATGTGTGCATGCCGTGCGTGTTTAAGTTTCTAGACACTCAAAACTCCTTCATACACATATCCTTTCTTTACTGCTAAAAGAAAAACATGCAATTTTTTAGATGGATATTAATTCTCATTTTAAAATGCAGGCTAAAATGGCTAGCTAGGAACACAATATGCAGGTCTGGAGACAGAAAACAGTGTAAAACACTATATCCTGCAAACAAAAACAAAAACAACAAAAGCCTTCTGTTTCCCTTACGAGAGGCAAAACATGTTTATATCTTGATGTATGTGTTTCTTGAATTCTGTGTTTGTATTCAACAGACACATATTAGTAAAGAAACACATGTGTCTTTAAAAATACCATTATAGGATATAAAGGGTTGGCTCTGCAGTTACGAGAATTGACTGTGTTGCAGGGAATATTAAAAAAGAAGGAATATACATGGCATGTTCCCACACTATGCCCTGTTTCTCTCATCCCCGGTGGGCTGACCAGCCATGCACTGGCGAGCAATGGCCAGCTCCACGATCTCTCCACCCAGCTCACTAGGTTCCCACTGGCTGGTCACTACAATGCCAGCCCCATGCTTTAATACCCCCACAGCCTCTGTGATGCACATCAGGCAAACCCACACTTTGCCACCTTTCCTTTCTCTCTGGAACCCAAACAAACTGCCCTGTGAAGGAAAACACAGGACAAACTTAGCTCAGAAACAATAGTAACTCAATCTCTGGGCACAACAACTAAAACCTAATCTTATAAACCTTATCAAAGTCTGATTCCTCTGGTAGTGAATCCTTGTGGATTCGCCATACCAGTAGATTCTAGTAGCTACATCTTACCTACATGCTGTCCCAATTCCAAAAACCCTCTCTCCCTCCTGCTTCCTTTCTTCCACCCTCCAATCCAGAAGTCCCCCTACATGCCCAGTGATTGGCTCCTTTATTCATTAGGGGATTGGTTCACAAGAAGTCACAGGTATAACTCACTCCTTGTCTGAAGCCCCTCCCAGGAGGGCAGAATTAGCAGAATACAAAAAGCCCCAGGGCTGTCCACAACAAGACTGTTCTTCCAGAGTACCTATGTTTGATTCTCAGCATCCACTGGCTTACAGCTGTTTGTGACTCTAGTCCCAGGGGATCTGATATCCTCTTTTGGTTTCCATGAGCACCAGACACACATATGGCACACAAGCATACATGTAGATAAAACACTCATACACATAAAATAAACAAATGTTTTAAAAATTAAAAATCTGCAAACATTGATGAATTATTACATTGTTACCATCATGAGTTTGGTTGTGCAAGCTGAAGGGAATTGTGATGAACTGTATTTCGTCCATAATGTGCCAAGTTTTAGCTATCATAAGTAAAAAACAAGAAATCCCTTCATTATTGTTAGAATCTCCAGGACTGATATCTAAGTGGAAGAGTGTTTTTAGAACTTGCATTTGAGTTATACCTCACTCCAGCATAGTACAGGAAGTTCCTAACAAGTGCTGATGTCACCTCTCAATTACACAGTAGTCTGTGGGGTTCTGCTCTCTGAGTTTCTTGTTCTTAAGACCATACAGACCTGTCACAGGTCAATGGATGACACTCTATTGTTGAAACAACTATAGATACAGGCTTTTAAATGCAAGGCCCACATTAAAAAAAAACAAAAAAACAAAAAAACAAAAAAACAAAAAAACAAAAAAACAAAAAACCTATCACATTCAAAATCCCAACCATGTGCATTTTCAAATCTTCCCTTCTTCTGGATTAGGAGTATCGAACCAGAACAAACTGCAAAGTCTGTGATATCAAAACTACTTTCATCCCTTCATCCTAAAGAATCTTGCAGTTGGCTTGATGGTGAATAGCCACAATCCCAGCATTCTGTACCAAAGACTGAGACATGAGGATTGAGGATTGCATATTCTCAGCAGCCTAGACTATGCTGTGGTTTTTAGAAAAGACTGATTACATCGCAAATCCCACTCTTTTTTATCTTGCACACAAAAATGAATTATTTATCAATAAAGAATATGACTTTTATGTTTTCTTACAAGTAACTGTGAGTAGAAAGAAAAGGAGAGCACAAGAATTGAGAGCCATGGGGTGGTCTGGGCTGGAGCTGGGTATGAGTTTTGTGCTTTGTGACATTTCCAAATCCCCTTGCTCATTCTTACAAATACCATTGTGTGTGTATATAACTACTTTCTTTTCATTCTGAAAACATAAACACACACAGAAAGCTTTGCAAAATGAAAATGTTTACCGTGATAATTTATCAAAAACCAAACATCTGCCAAAATATCAAGGTGTTTATGTATTTCCTTACATGTCTAACAATTTCAATTAATATTTTCTCAGAAACAATTTGATCTAAATTTCATATTTTATTTACTTCTGCTTTTAGCTATACTGTCTTTTGATTTATTTCTTGACTACTGCTTGTTGAAAACAAAATAACCAAAGGTAAAATTTACAAAAACAAATAAACAAACAAACAAAACTCTACCTAAGTATTCTAAAGTTAATTCCAAGGAAACTGAAATTATTTTATATTTTTAAAATATATTGTTGTTTTTGGTGCTTGGTATTAAACTCAGGCCTTTCATTTGCTAAGTGCTCTCTTCACCAATGGACAGTCTTTCGAAAATGAAGTCAAGTCCTTTCTTTATATAACAGATATTTAGTTTATTTTGTTTAAGCTATATGATACCTTTATCTCACATGTATTAACACTATTTTCATTCTTACTAAATTTAACTTTTAGATTTTTCTTTGCCATTTCTCTTTTTGACATATTAATTACATAAACTATATGCTGGTCACTTTCAATACTTATGGAAATTTCTAGAAATATTTTAGCTATCAATTTCCAATTTAATTTTCATGTTGTCAGGACTTTGAATTGATTGTTCTGATTCTCTATGAAAAGACTAATGAGAAAAGGATCTGGGAAGATGGATTTTACTTTGGCTTTCAGACTCACTGGCTTTTGAATAAAGAGTAATTTAAAGATTCAGATTCCTGATTTCTGTTTATGTGATGGCAGCAGGGAGCTCATGGCTCCTCTTCTACACTCTACTCCAGTTTCTAGTGGGAACAAACACACAGTATCTGGGCCAAATCCAGACACTGAGACTCAAATGTACTAGGCTTGGGTAGCAGACCAAGTCACTGCCTGGGTAGCTTTTAGGAGGGAAACAATAGCAGGTCCCATGAGGTGGGCATTCTTTGGTAACCTTGCTCATACACATGCTGATGGTGCATGGGTTGAATACAGGGCTTCCCACAGACCGTGAAAGCACTCTACCACTGAGCTAAATTTACAAAATTATTTTATTTGAAATAAATCTATATTATTTAGACTTGTCTCAGACCTACACTTTCTCTGTCTTAGTTTTCCAGATAAATGTTATGATTACAGAATTGCACTTCAGCACCCATCTCTGCCTCCTCTTTTAATCCCTTCTTCTTTTTATGGTGTCATATCTATCTGTATTTTTAAAAGGCAAGGTATGGCGTCCCACACCTGTTAAGCCAGCACTCAGAAGGCTGAGGCAAAAACATAATGATGGTGTGCTGATGCCTTGCAAATGGAAAAGAACACCCTTCAGAAACCCAAATGTGGTAGTTACGTACTTTAAATAACCATATTGTTGTATAATCACAAGAGATTAAGGTATACACATCATAAGAATGTGGGACAAAACCCAGAATTCATGTAACCACCACCAAATAGAGGCATGGACTATTTCAGTTACAGAGGCTCTTGGTCTTTCCTACACCTTCTCAGAGGGTTATGCAATGTTTGTTCTGTCTGTTTTGGTTCTGTATCATCTTTATTGTATATTGAAGCATCTCACATTCCAAATTTTCAATCCAATTTGGCCATGGTGTATGGTCTTCTCAATGTTTTCTTGAACTTGTTTGTCAAGAATAGTGTAGAAAATTTCTGTGTCTATGGGCTATTCTGATGAGGTCAACTTCATGAGCCTTTCTCCAGCTATGCTTAGATTTTGAGTGCCATGGCCTTGTGCAGGTTATACATATGCAATTCCATTGGTTGAGAGTTCATCTGGGCAATGGCTATGCCATTACCAGCAAATATTATTTCATGGCAGATATACACTTCCTCTGACTCTTAAAATATTTCTATCTCCTGCTTCTATAACAATCCATGAACTTTATATAGATGTCTCACTAGTATTCCACAGCCTCTTATTCTTTGCATGCTGGTCAGTCTTGGGTTTCTGGATTATTGTTTCTACTGCAAAAGAAGCTTCTCTGATGGGAGCTAGGATATGCAGTAATCTGTTGGTATAAAGATGCAAGCTATATGCTTAAGAGATGGCTCAGTGGTTAAGATAACTTACTTCTTCTGTAGGAGAGGACCTGGATTGTGTTCCCAACACTGACATGGTGTCTCACAACTGCCTGTAATTCTGGTTCTGTGGTTCCATGGGATTTGACACCCTGTTCTGGCCTCCACAGGCATTAGGCACACATGTGGTAGATATCCATACATGCAAACCAAACACTCACATTAATAATTTTTTTTACGTTTTAAGAAAGAAAAAGAAAACTTTGAGCAGTTTAATGCTGTGTCTGTTATACTGAGAAATAAGGACCTAGGATCTAGTCAGCCACCAGGTTGTAGTCCAGTTAATGCTATCAAGCATGGGTTCCCTCTTGGGAAGTGGGCCTCAAATCCATCCAGATAGTGTTTGGTTACTCTGACATTATTCACACCACTACTGTATCAGCAGGTGTTTCTTATGAGGGATGTAGTTACTGTAGTTCACAGGGCTAACAGCTGGATGAGACTGTTGATTAGTTTTTTTCACCTTTGCCTTCAGATATATTCCTGATGTAAATGTTGTTTAATTTATCATTTTGGCCAAACAACTTTAATTCTAAGAAGCCTATGTATGTCTCTGACTGTTCATCAATAAAGCTCTCTGTTTGCCTCCCACATGAATGTGCATGGGATTTGCTGAGTATCATTGTCCTTTCTCTGCTCTCTCCAAGCACACCCCTGAATCCTTGGAGACACCCTGATTATTCTTTAGTTGGTACTTTAAATACTCACATTAAATTGATTATGGATGGCTGATAATTTTTTCTGCATTTACTAAAATGAATATAGGTCTCTCTCTCTTTTGCATTATAAATGACTAATAAGAAAGATTTTTCAAAGACTTAGCTGACCTTAGCTGGGACCTGATATCATCTCCAGTTAGTCTTGGCATTGTTCAGTGCTCTGTGGTGATGTCACTCAGCTGCATTCCTATTTTGAGGACACCATTCGTTCAGGACTTGTCTTCATCTTTCTCCCCCAACACCCACCCCCCCCTTTTTCAAATAATAATTTTGTCTTTAAAAATCTTGGATTTTTTATTTCTTATTTTCTCTAACAGAGACTATTAGAAACTTGCTTTTGTCTTTTAAAATGAAAATGTTTAGTAGGTGTCAGGCCTAGAGTTTTCTTTATAAATTTTAATTACAGACTCAGGTTTGTTATAATGATACATGATACATTCCTGTTTGTCTTTCGAATGTTTCAGTTATGAGAATTTTATTCTTTATTTTTTCAAGAAAAATATACTTTTTACTTAAAATGCATCATTTGATCATATGATTTCTTGTAGAATTGTGGTTTTTAGCATGTTTATCCTGTAGTATATTTATGCAGCTGTGTCTTTATGTAGACCTCCTAAAGCAGGAGCAGGGACTGTCTCTAACTACACTGCCTTTCCCCTAATTGGGCTGCCTTGCTTAGCCTCAATAGAAGTAGATGCTCCTAGTCTTACTGTCATTTCATATGCCAAGGCTGGTTGATATCCATGGAAGGCTTTCCCTTTTCTGAGGAGAAAGGGAGGAGGAAAGGATGGGGGAGAAGTGAAATGAGAGGGAGGGACTTGGAGGGAAGGAGGGAGGAAACCTGGGAATGGGATGTAAAGTAAACAAACAACGTAATCAATAATAAATAAATAGTTTCTGCTGGTTTTGTTTGTTTGTTTGTTTTTTGATGCACAAGATTACAGAGATGTCTCAGCAGTTAAGAGCACTCATTGCTCTTGCAGAGGGCCAAAGTTCAGTCTTCAGAACCCACATACCAATCTATAAACCTGTTGATTCCAGTTTCAGGGAATGTGATGCCCTCTTCTCTCCCCCATGTTCACCAAGAATGCACATGATAGATATGCATACATGCAGGCCAAACATCTATATAAGTAAAAATAAAAGAAATGAAAATGTTCTGATAAAACAAAGGGAATAAAAAAGGAAATCCCTTCCTCTTTCCCTGATATGTATTTGCATGAAGCTGCACTGGGTTTTAATATTTGGTCTAAAGGCACCTACATGAGTAAAGATGCATGAGTTCAATTGTACTGAAAAACTTTCATAAGAGAGAGACTGAGCAAATGTCGCTCATCTCACCGAAATTCTTCAATGTACAGTTATTTTGCACAAAACTAATATGTCAATTATTTTTAAATAAAAAGCATTTTAAAATCCTGCTTTTATTTCTAGTGTATTTCAGATAATAGCTATAAGGAACATTTTGAACCTGTGGAAGGCTGAGGGATGATAAGTAAGTAAGGATTCAAAGTGCAGTGGATAAGAACTAACATGTTGGCAAGTATTGCCTACTTATTCCTGTGTCCTTGATGCCATGCAAGTTGTTTATTTACCATGAAAGCAAAATACAGGAATTAACCTAAGGGACCTTCAGTGAAGGAAGGTGATTGGGTGGTGACAATCCAGTTCTCAAACTGGCAGGAAAAATTGTTTCCTCATAATGTATCATGTAAACATGGAAAAATAATTTTTATCTTGAATTTTGGCTTATCTATTAGACAGTGTTTATCTGGAAAGTATATTGTTTATATAGAACACATAGACATCATAACTTCATAGGCTTCTTCTTTGAGATATCACTGATAATTGAAATGTTATGTCTTTAAGTCAATCTACTTTATAATTTGGAATATGTCTACACAGTGTAGTAATAAATGTATGCAGTGTCTCCTGCAGTCTCATCCTAGGTCCTTGTGTGTGGTTGAGAACTCTTAAAGTTTGCCCCTCAGTAAATTTTAAATGTACAGCACAATGTTGCTATTTCGTGTTATGGTGCTATATATTACATATTTATATATTATATTCACATAAACATATGCACACAGACATATCCATAAACTATATATCATATATATATGTATATATACATAAACATGCTAATACAGTATCTCTATCCCATGCAAGCTAATCAGGTTCTTGTTCTTTCTGCTATATTTCCATGCCTGCTCCCATTTGGGGTATATATTTAAAAAGACCATAATGCTCATTTTGAATAGATATCTATGTTCCCATGTCCATTTTAACATTTTTCATAATAGTGAAGATATAGAAGGTAACATAGATGTCTGCTGATCATTGAAAGCATAGAGAAAATGTATAAATTATATGAAATATTCTCTAGCCTTACAATGAAGGATGTTTTGCTCTTTGTAACAAAATGGATGAAATTGACAGAAATGAAGTAAAATGAACCAGGCATCAAAAGAAAGATGCTACATAGGCTAAGTAATATGATACACCTGTCATGTTTTAGGTAACTATACTGCATCCATCTACATAAACACAGCTACCACTCAGCCGCTGTTGTACATGTAGTGGTACTTTGTATTTATTGGGATACACAGTCAATGCTTCTTTTGGTAAAATGTCAATCCATCCATTACACAGCTACTCTGAGAGGAACTATTTTAGGCTTTCACATTAGAAATAAAATACAGAATGAGCCAACATGGAGGTTGTGTGGAACTGGGGTGCCCTCTACTGTTTTCCAAACTTAAAGATACAATGTTAAATTTCATTCAATAAAAGGAGAAATGCTAATGAACAAATAGGAATGTGGCCAATAGATCATTATTAACCAGGACAAACCCTGCATTCAAAGTTACGACAAATTTGTTGAAAGAGCATTACATAGACTTCTGGAAATGAACGTTTCTGTAAGCTTTGGGTTCTTGGTCATCATTCCTTCAGTTCCATCTATGTTGAATATCTTACAACTGTGTTGAATATCATGTAACCACTGCTGGGGAGAATGTGACATGACTTCATCATAGGAAGGGAGAAGGAACTTAGGCAATATGATCACACACAAGTTTTGTTGGCAATGACTGGATTTGTAGATAGTGTTGTAACTTAGAGTGACTTCAAATTCACAATTCTGTTCCAGCCGCCTAGGTGTGTGCCCCATGCTCCGTGTAAATAGTTTTAAGGAATGGATCTTATTTATCATAATTTTCATTTTTATGTTTAAATGTGCTGTCATGAAACGAACGGTCCAAAACATTGAAACAGCAAATGTAGTCTGTCAAAGAAAAGCTTCACAGTTGATATTTAGTTCATGGTGATTACTATTCATACCTATGATAAGTACAGAAGTTATCTCATTAGTACATTTTTTTTTTTGCCAAAATAGTCCTAGCAACTTTATGTTCAGCTTTCTTTTTTCGTTTTTTTTTTTATATTTACTTTATTTACATTTCAAATGTTTTCCCCTTTGGAAACCCCCTATCCAATACCCTCTCCCCTGCCTCTATGAGGGTGCTCACCCACCCACCCACTCACTCCCATCATCCCTCCCTAGCATTCCCCTACACTGGGGCATCTAACACCCTCCGGTCCAGGGCCTCTCCTCCCACTGATGTCCAACAAGGCCCTCATCTACCACATGTATGGCCAGCACCATGGGTCCCTCCATGTATATTCTTTGGTTGGTGATCCAGTCTCCGGGAGCTCCAGGGGGTCTGGGCAGTTGGCACTGATACTCCCTCTGTGGAGCTGCAAACTCCCTCAGCTCCTTCAGTTCCTTCTCCAACTCCTCCATCAGGGACCACATGCCCAGTCCAACAGTTGGCTTTGAGCATCCACCTCCGTATTTGTCAAGCTCTACCTGAGCCTCTCAGGAGACAGCTTATCATGCTTCCATCAGCAAGCACTTCCCAGCATCCACAAGGACATCCAGGTTTGATGGCTATATATGGGATGTATTCCCAGGTGGGGTGGTCTCTGGATGGCCTTTTCTTGAGTCTCTGCTCCACACTTTGTCTCCATATTTCCTCCTGTGAGTATTTAGTTCACCATTCTAAGAAACACTGAAGCATCTGCATTTTGGTCTTCCTTCTTCTTAGGCTTCATATGGTCTGTGAATTGAATCTTGGGTATTCTGAACTTTTGGGCTAATATCCACTTATCAGTGAGTACATACTGTGTTTATTCTTTTGTGACTGAATTACCTCACTCAGGATGATATTTTCAAGTTCCATCCATTTGCCTGCAAATTTCATGAGGTCATTGTTTTTAATAGCTGAGTAGTATTCCATTGTGTAAATGTACCACATTTTCTGTATCCATTCCTCTGTTGAGGAACATCTGGGTTGTTTGTAGCTTCTGGCTATTGTAAATATGACTGCTATGAACATAGTGGAGCATGTGTCCTTATTACATGTTGGAGCGTTTTCTGGGTATATGCCCAGGAATGATATAGCTGGGTCTTCAGGTAGTATGATGTCCAATTTTCTGAGGGTCTGCCAAACTGATTTCCAGAGTGGTTGTGCCAGTTTGCAATCCCACCAGCAATGGAGCAGTATTCAGCTTTCTACTCACTAACTATTTAAGTCTATCTACTTGCATTATGCTGTTTAGTCAAGAGAATAGCAGATGCCTTGGAGTTTGTAAATCTAGAATTAACACACAATAAGTGAAAAGCATATTAAGCTAGTTATAAATTCAAATTGACTTATTAAAATTTCAGTGATTTTAGTTATTATGTTATATTTGTATCACCATGAAGAAAAAAGTCAGACTGGACAACTTGCAAGGAAAAAAAAAAAGGTCCTTTTGGAAGAAGTCCTAGAGATTTCAGTAGCGTTGCCTCTGAGTTTGTGGCTAGTTAGTCCTCTGTGGCTGGAAGTTCAGGAAGGTGCTCATCAGGAGCAACAAATAAGAGGAGGGGTTGCCCATTCCTTTTCAAGGGTACACTTCTAATGCCCCAGCAACTAACACCAGTCACCACCTTCTTCAGTAGCCTCACTGGCTGGTAGCCAAGACTTTGGAACCTGAACCTTCAGGGGACATTCAGAATCTTAACTATAGAATACTTAGGGAACTTTATCTTAGAGACACATCTTCAGAGAACTCAACAAGTGGAGAAATGCATGTGTTCAATTTATCCATCTTAGAAAAGCCACTTGAATGAATATTTTCTATTTCATGAAGAACCCCTTGTCTCAGAGTTATTTAAGACTATGGCTAACTGTATAGTCATGGTAATCACTACTACATGTGTGCAGAAGGCAATATTTATATCCTGTTTCTGATATAATTTATAGTTTCTCATTTTGGAAAAACCAGAATTTCTGTAATGAGTAAAAGTACCAGTAGGTACTTTGAAACACCCTGTGTCTAACACAGCTGGAGAAGGGGTAGAGGCTTGGGTGGGCTTTTCTGCTCAGGGCTGTTAAGAAAGGATCCAGCAGTGAGAGGTAAGATTTGACTGTTCTTGCTGTCACTTAGAAGTCACTGAACAGTCTGTGCCCCACAAAATATGCAGCACAGAAGCAAACTCTGAGGTTTCAATTTAAGTCTTTTCCGGTGTTTTGTTTTGTTTTATTTTTAGACAGGTGAGCATGTATACCAGGCAGGAATAGAACTCTCAGTATAGTACACAATAACCTTGATCTTCTGCTCTGCCTCCTGGGTTCTGAAATTGCAGGTATGTGTCAACCGTGCAGGGATTACATAGTGCCGGGAATGGAACCCAGTGCTTCCTGTACGCTATGCAAGCACTAAGCCTACTCCAGTGGAAACAACACAGTGCAGTCAAGGAAGGAGCTGCCTCAGCGTCCAGTTTGTGTAGCATTTATGTAGCCTCTTTCTACCCAATGGTAATTGGTCCTGGCTGCCTTTACCTCACAGAAACTATGCTACTGACACTGGACCAACATGTTAATCAACTGCATGTGCCTCGGTGAGAAGGTAATGTCTTCCTTCCGGGCCCCAAAGGGTCACCGGAAGGCCTTGTACCTAAATGTTATCTGCGACCCCATACCCTGTGTCTGCACTAAGGATCCAATAGCTTGTCAAGGAATGAGTCTTCAGTAACCCCCTAAACATGTCCTGCTATTGTGAAAGGGTTTCATTGTAAGATCCAGCAATAATTACTACCCGTGAATTTAATGACGAGGGTTCTCTTGCACCAGTTTCTTTCTGAAAAGATTAGCTGGGTAAATCCAAGATTGCTCTTGAGGACCGAGGAAGAACAGAAAATGCTGGCCATCCTACCTCACATAAGCATCCACCTAGGTTACAGATGCTGCTGCCAGTCCCCACACCTTTCCTCCTCTGTCCTAAAAGGTGACTAGCAACCGAATATGCTTCCAATGCCCACAAACAACTTCAGCAGAAACATGGTCTTCCCCGTAGCGGTCAGACAGTAGCCCCCAAGCCCTCCCCCTAGGCTGAGCGGGGACTGGGGTGGGGGTGGGGGTGGGGGAGGATTTGGTGAGAGTCTGGCGGCCCCTATCGGGCGCCTAGGCAGAGGAATGTTCCTCAAACCCAGAGACGGCATGTGGCGTTTTGGAGAGGTGAGAGGGAGCGCGAGTCCTCCGGGGGCGCTGGGGAAATCTGCAGCGGGGCAGCGCGCGGCCTCAGGCGCGGCGCGGAGCAGAGCCGCAGGGCGGCGCCGGGAGCGCGGGGTTCCGGGGATCCTCCGCGCAGACCGCCGGGCAAGTTCGCGCGGGTAGCATGGGGCGGTGACGCTGCACCGGCCTGCCGCGCCCGCCGCACGGACAGCGGGTGGCGGCGAAGCAGGATGTGCCCTCGCCGACGGCTCGCCAGCCGGGGCCCGCGCGTAGGGTAAGGAACTGCGGCGGCCACCGTTGAGAGCGCCCGGGCCTCAGGACCCGGAGGAAGGCAGAGCAGTTAGGCGCTCACGGATTCCGCAGCGCAAACTTTGTCCGGAGACTGCGGAGGCCACCGGCACAAAGGGCAGGGGATCCGGTGGCGCGGCTGGACGGGGCTCCGGGCTCAGTGCCTCCCAGTTCGAAATAGACAGCAGATAGCCGCTGCCTGCCACTGTCGCGGAGCTCGACCTCCTGGAAGGCGGCTCCAGCCCAGGAGCAGGGGCGCGCGGTGGGCGCGGGCCCCACTTGGTGTCGCGCGCCTGTCGCGCGGGTTGCTCGAGGCCGGGCTCTGGCTGCGCCGCCACTGCACCGCGCGCAGCAGAAGAGGAAGGCGCTGCCTGGCGAGCGCTCAGCCGGCCGCCTCCGGGGCTAAGGAGGTCTGGAGGGCTCCGCGCGAACCTGAGGGCAGGACCACCAGAGGTGTCCGGTGGCGCTGCGGAGCGGCAGCAGGTGCGGGGTGGCGGAGGCTGCGGCTCCGCAGTGCCACCTCATATCCCACCTGCGCTGTGGTGAGCTCGCACCGGGATCTGGGGGGCTCACCGGGAGAGCGGTCTCTTGGTGTAGATCAGGAAGTCAGGGGTTTAGGGGCAGCAGAAGGCACCGCCCGTGTTTCCCTGCATGCGGCGCCGCGTGCTCGCCGCCTAGATTCGCCAGGCTACCGGCGCAGAGCCCTAGATTCGCCCAGGCGACCACCGCATGCCAGGCTTCTATTCTTGAAGGGAATCTCAGAGGGCCTTCTCCTCGGAAATGGAAGTACCTGTTGTGTGCTTTTTTTTTTAGTTCTGGACTTTTGGGGGGTCTCCTTAGAAATGTGTTTCTTTTGGAACTCTGGCTTGCTAGTGTACGTTGAGCATCTATTTGCGTTATGCGCATGTTGAGATGTTATGTGCCTTTTCTAAGGTTGTTGCTGGCCCAGGGGCAGTGCTTGCTTGGATTTCCACTGCGCTAACCAGTCTAGCTAAGTACAGAGATATTTTCCAAGTGTCATGATTATTAAGCCATGTAGTTCTGGGATCAGGATGCCAACCCAGAAAGGCTGACCCTTACCGGCAAGTCTACCATTGCGATCCTATAGAAGACCTGTGTTTCTGACATGTGCCTTTCCCCCTCTTCCCACACACTTTCAGCACCTTGCAGAACAAGAAGCAGCTTGCAGGCTTTGAACGTGTGGCAAATATTTCAGAAAGGTAAATTTATCTCACTTGTGGATTTGATAGATGCAAAATGCAGTTGTCAGATAACTTTGAGCCCTATGTTAAAAATTGGGTTATTTATACCCTGCTAAAATAGTACAATATTAAGGAATGCAAGCAGTCTATTAGAACGACTGTACACTCTGTAAAAGTGAAATAAAGCTGTACTGTCACCTTTTTACACCGCCTTGCTGCCCGGAGAAGGTGGTGCATGCTGCGCTAGCACAGTCTGCTGGTAACAAGGGCCAGGCTCCAGTCTTTGTCAGCTTCACTGTGGCAGCAGCATGGTTGGATTCATTGTAGTGATCCGTGTTCATGTGCTTCTCCCCTTTGTGTTCTTTCAGCTTCAAGATCAAGTTGGAGGAAAGAACAGTTTTTTCTTCCAAATTCATCTGCTTCAACTATTTTTCTTACTGGGAATGGACAATGGAATACTCTCTAGATTTATCATGACCAAAACCCTCCTTGTCTTCTGTATTTCCATGACCTTAGCCAGTCACTTTGGGTAAGTTGTCCCCCATGCTTTCATTTCGTGGTCTTGGGGGACTGTGTTGTTGTGAAGCCCTGCAGAACAGGACAGTCCTTGGTTGCCACTTCTGCAGTCCTGCACCCTTTGGTTTGTGGTGAATATATCCTGACCCATGCTTTCTTCCTGAACAAAACAGTTCCTGGTGCAGGGTCTCAGAAATGAGTTAGACAAAAGAAAAGAGGTATTTACAAGTGGAAGCAGAAGATGGCTTAGGGGAAGTTGTTTCCTCCTACTCAGGTTGGAAGAGATTCAGAAGTTCATGTGTGTTAAGGACATCTGCTGCTGTTAGACAAGTGGGCCACACTTTGATTCTCTCCTTGAGTTCATTATACCACTGATTTTTATTTTTCAAGCCAGGCTAGTGCTGTACATGTATCATGGGAAGGGGTCCACAATAGTCTTAGCCTGAGCCAAGTACAGAGATCATAAATTACGCCTAGCTTACCCTGAGGTTCTGGAACACGTCCTTGCCCCTGACCTCCTTCATTTGCTCCTTTAGTGTCTATGCTAATACTTGCCTTTCCTTGCCACATTAGTAATACCTCACAATCAAGATGCAAGCTGTTAGAAGGCAATCAGTGTTCCTCTTCTCTCCTGTGTCCCTCACTGCCCAAATTGTCCTGGCTAATCAAAAGGATTGCAGGTTGAAGTACTCCCACTGAACAGAGCGTGCTGCTTGACTTCCTGTTTACCAGTGCTAATTCCCAAGGGAACACTTAGTATATATACTTAAAAGGACTGCAGTGCACAGTTTCCATTCGTATGGCTAGTGTACAGGCTACTTGGCAGGTATTCACAGGTCCACTGTGCTGAACAAAATTCCCATGAGGGCTCGTGCATTTGCTTGGGGCAGTTGAGATGTATTCTGAGCATCTGAGAAAGTCTTGTCAGTCTGTCTTCCCTATCTCTTCTTGCCTCTTCTCTTACCACTCTCATCTTTCTTTCTTCTTTCCTCTCCTCTCTCACCTCATCTTTCTCATATCTATCTCTGTTGCCTCTGTATGTCTAGCTCTGTCTCTTTTTTCTCACCTTCTCTTCTTGTTCTTCATCTCTCTTCCTCTGTTCAAATTGAAAGGGTCAGAAAGGCAGAGAATGTGGAGAGCACAGGCAGGAAATGTCATTCCCCAGCAAGGACATATTTTCTTCCCAGGAAAAAAAGGTGTCCTTAGGGGCTGTTTCCCATCCTTGTGCATCCTCTGTCCGTTTATCATTTATACTAATGCAGAATATGCTCTAGAGTTCATTTTTGTTTTTTGGGTCAAATGCTGGGGAACATTGGTTCTAAAGCTTAATAGCACACACTCTGTCTAGCAGGTTGTACTTTTCACTGGTTATATGACACACCATAAAAGATAAAAGATGTGTGAGTCCCTATTTATTGGGAGCTATTCTTGCCTTGCTTATACTGGGAGAACATGTTCCACATCCCTGGACCTTTGATTCCCAATATACTATATGAGGATTTTTCCGTGCAAGTTTTTTTTTTCTTTATTAAATCTTATGAATTGTACTTTCTCCATTGCTTTTCTGAATGGAAGGTGCATGTGAATGAAATCTCATGAATATTCACAACTGCAAATTAATACATTAAAAGAGTTGGCTTGTTTTCTGATATTCTATGCATACTGGGAGATATTTTAGAAGTGAAGTCCATGCTGAGCTGTGCAATCTTGGTAGCATACAGTTTGGAGGATTTAGCACAATAATCCTGATTGTGAATAGAATAAGTCAGGAAAAGCTATCACACTTTCTGGTAGATACAGATCTGAAGTAGAATGCTATGTGTATGAGTTTAGTTATTATTTAGTCTTATTTGTGTGGCTTTATAACGTCTTCTACAAAATATAGATTGAGCTTGTCAGTTTCTGGAAAGAAATTCTGAGTAAGTCTGAGGATAGTCCTCGATCTCTCAAAAGCATTAACAGTTAGAGAAGATATTAGTTTTTTAGATAGGAACATTTTTGTTATTTTAGAGTCTATTATAAAATAATACTTACAAACTGTAAGAAATGTGTGAGATGCAGACTACTTTATGAACTTGTACCAAGTCCCAGGTAATCATCCTTCCCTTCTGGTCCCTACCGCTGATTGCTCTTGTATGTATTGTATTTATCTGGGGTCTACTGCATATTCAGCTTTTTGTTGGTTTTGGGCCCTAACCTTCCACAATTACAAATTCTTTAGGCTGTGTGATTTTAAATAGATATTGTAGCAGAGCAAGCATGGGCTGACATTAGCTACTTCTCTACTTTGGGACATTTACATCATTTCTGATTTTCCTGCTCTAGATTCTTTTGTATAGAACACTCCCAGCTTGGAAATTTCTTAAATATATGAACTCGTTTCTATTAGAAGATACACAGACTGGTCTGAGCATATATAGCAAAGGACTGCCTGGTTTGGCCTCAATGGGAGAAGAAGGACCTAATCCTTCAGAAATTTGAGGTCCCAGGGAAGGGGTATGCCTGGGGTGGGGGAAGAAGAGGCGCACCCTCTCAGAGGCAAGAGGGAGGGGAAATAAGATGAGGAACTTGGCAGGGATGAGCAGTGTATGGAATTTAAATAAATAAAATAATTAATAAAAAAGAAGATATTCCTATAAGTGGGATTATACAGCAGGTGCTATGGAGTCAAGAAGCATACATTGCACACCAAACACATCATAAGACATATCAAGATCCTGCTTATATCTCGTTTTCTTTATTTCTTTTTAAAATTTATTCTTTAATCTTTTTTTTTTACAGTCCAGACTTTATCCACTTTCTGGCCCACTCTCTGACTGTTCCACATCCCATACCTCCTCCCCACCCCGTCTCCAAGAGGATGTTCCCACCCCCACCCCACTAGTACTCCCCACTCCCTGTGGCCTCCAGTCTCTTGAGGGTTAGGTGCATCTTCTCTGACTGAGTCTAGACTCGGCAGTCCTCTGCTGTATATGTGTTGAGGGCCTCTTTACACACAGAATACATCATAAGACATATCAAGCCCCCACGTATTTCTTCTTAAATTAGGTTCTGCTTGCTTTCAGATTAATTGTAGGTAGAAATAATTGTGTTGAAACTCAGCCAGTTTCATAACATTTCCATGACTTTAGGTCTTGACAGATTGCAAAGTGCCCAATATTATAATGTTTTAAGTCAATCTTAGGAGCATCCTTATGAGCTCAGTGTCATTAGCACTATTCTGCAGCTGGCAAGGTGGGATGGAAAAGTATCAAAGCAGGAATATCTAAGCAGCAAGCACCTGTTGGGATTCCTCTGCACTGCTCTGTGTCATTTTGCTCAGTTTCACCCTGTGCTTTTTTTCTCTGACTACAATTTTGGAATATGTCAAAGCAATCTAGAAGCTGGGGGATATGGTCCTGAAATGTATTGTCTGCTTTGGGATTTAAAAAGAGTTTTCTGTACTCTGAAATTGGGAAAGGGAACAGGTTGAACAAATTCTCTGTCACATCCTCCCTCCACCAAAGAAAGGATTTCTGAAATTGAGCTTCAAAGGAAGTTGAAAAGGGACATCACAAAGGTCCTGGTTTGATCACTACTTAGTCAGAGAACTGCTGATGCTCCTAAGTATGCCCAGGAGACTTGAGAGCTGGCAGAAATAAGGAGTTCTATGCAAAATCAGTTGGGGAAGAATGAGAAAGAGACAAGGTATAAGGTTTTCCACAGGTACAAGTTGACACACCACATTTGTAAAAGTCTGCACACTCAGCAACATAAGATGTATTTGTGAAGAGGGAAGTATATTGGTGGTTACATAAGATAGTTAACGAAAACTTGTTTTGAAAATACCAAGAGAATTATTTGTCTTTCTCCACATCTTTTTCTAAATTTAATCACCAAGAGTTTATTTTCAATTGTTTTCTAATTTTATTATACATTGTGAATCTTTAGAGTATACAACTGAACCAAGGCTTTATAGTCAGCCTCTGCCATGGCCCATTCAGACACATGGATTATTTAAGCCATTATAGCTATTTTAATGAAACCAGCAATCTAAATAGCACAGTGTAGAAAAGTCAGCACTGACACAACATGGGGATCTAAGTTCTACCAAATTATATAATGATAAGTTTAAACCAGAATTAATTTATCAACATTTAAAAATCATACTTTATCAGACTTGAGAGGCCAGTGACAATTGCAAGGCACATTTGAGGATTATCAGCTCAATGGATAATGCCAGATTCCATTCACTTACTGGTATTAGCATAGAGATTTGTTTATTGAAAGGAAAAAATGTATTTTAATTTTATTATAGGGGAGCTGCAATTTAAATACATGTTGGAAAACAATGTTTACATTGGCAATGAAAAGCAAGCTCTTAAAAACAGGAAGAAAGATCTTTCTCTGTGTACATGTGTGCCAGCTTGGCCTTTTGTTGTACAAAAAGGGACTTTTTCATCCTCCTTCCTGTGCTCAAGGATAGATGCCTCTCCTAACTGGAACAGCAGGTATGTCTGAATCATGCCTGTGTTCACCATATCTTCTGAAGCTGGAAGTTGTCTTGCATACCCTCAGAAAACAGATTCATCCTTCTCCAGAGCTCCAGGTTCCTGAGGTTCAGGACACACAATCAGTATAATGATTGTAAAAGCACTATAGCAGTGCAGTTAAACCAGTTAACAAGGACAGAACTGAACTGATGGTTCTGCATGGAAGCTTCAGAGAGGGACAGGCAGAGAGGACGAAGTGGGTACTGCAAAGAGCCTCAGTGGACTTAGAGAGTCACCTCTAACCTTATTTTAAAAGACAGAAAGAGGGGGCCTATTTCCAGACTTTCAACTTTATAAAGTTGACTTTAAACATGTTTGATGCACCAGTGCTCAGTAAACAGCACTCAGGACAGCAGGGAGCACAGCTCTACTAAGTAGGCTGGCTGTAAGTTCTAGGATGAGTCATTAGCTGGGTTCTGGGTAAAGATGTGTGTGTGTGTGTGTGTGTGTGTGTGTGTATGCACATGCACAAGTTGTGGGTATTTGGGTGTTCATGAAGATTCAACGGCACAAAACACACATTTTAATTGGTATGGAATTCAAAGGGAAGTATTAGAATTAAAGCAGAAAAAAATCTTATCTCACTCTCATAGCAGCAGGAATTACTAACAGGCATATGGATGCATTGCATGAATTTTCAAAATGATGTTGTTAAAACATGCTGTGTAATTTTCACCAAGTCCTCACTTGGTGCATATGAAGAGCTCCAGCTTTAGAACTTATGGAATTATCTCCAATTTTTGCTGATGAAAGTGGTAGAATCACCCCTTGCCTCCTAGACAGCTGTTGGGCAAGAGTTCCTGTTTATGCCTCCGCAGAAAAGAAGAGAGCAAGAGAGGGAATCTATATGTTAGAAACAAAAGAATATCCTAAACTAGTAGATGAATTGGGCAACTTCTGAGCAGTCTAGGCCAAACTCACAATGATGTGAGGTTTCTGAAGCGAAATGCATAGAGAAGCATTACAGGTGAGGGATAGAAAAGCTCCACTGTATCTGTATTTATGAGCTGTTTCCAAAACAGAACCTAAATGTTAGAGAAGCATAAGGCATTGGTTTTCAGTTTAAAAATTAATTTTCTCACTAGTTCACAGTTTGGTTCTGTCCCAAGATCACTAATGATAAATATGAAGAGTCTTGTTGATAATGGACCCAGTTCTTATCTCTCTTTTTGGCTCCTTTTATGAAGCCAGAAGAAGTTCCTTAACCAGCCTGCAGCTCAGTTTCTAAATGTCATACCTGGGTATAATAATGGACCCTTCATCACAAGACAGATATGCAAAATGCTAGAAGAGATTCAGGTGTTTCTCCATGAAGGTTATTGATACAGATGGTAAGCAGTGTGCCTGGGCAGGGCCTGAGCACAATTAAGACCATAACTTGGGTATACACAAGCATCCTCCCTTGCCTGAGTGTTGTGGGGGTCATCACCCTGCTTTGTCAGTAGTGTGAATGTGTCCCTTTCCATGTATTAGGCACCATTATAGGTGATAAGGGCCAGAATGGAGCCTGGCTTCAATTAGAGTGTGTTCAGATTTGAAAAGGACAAGTGTTACACAAGCAATGGTGAAGTGACCATGATTACTAAAACAGCAACTCAGAGAGAAATAGTGAATATGATGAAAGGAGATGCTACTGCAGGGACTTGAGATAAGTGGGGTTTAGTAACAGCTTTAATAGTTGAAAGATGAAAACAGTGTTGGGGAATGGTGATAATGGCAGAATACCACACAGGGAATTGGAAGCAGTCAGCAGCTAGCTTGACATTGGTGGTAGAGTTCCATAGGAGGTATAATCACAGTCTAAAGGGAAGAACTGGACTAGATCTTGGACAACCTGCCATGTCAGGTAATTTTACCTGGAGAGTTACAGAAGGCCATGAAGTAGAGTGAAATTTTTTGTTTGTTTGTTAATATTTTTGTTTTATCCTTGGTTTAAAATAAGGTCTTATGTATCCCACGTTAGCTATGAGCTCTCTATGAAGCCAGGAAAGGACTTGAACCCATGATCCTCTTACCTCCATCTCTGACTTGTCAGATTATTGTGTGTATCATGGTGCCCAATTTATGTAGTACTAGGTTCAAGCCTAGGGCTTTGTGCAAGCTAGGTAAGCACTTTAGCAACTGAAGTACAGCCTCATCCCATTTTATTGTTTTGAAGACTGTACCAGGTGGTCTCACTGAGTAGCTTTGAGCAAGCATGGTCCTATTTAGATGTAGCAATGATGTGACCTTATGAGAGTATGTTGCATACTCTGTGAGAATAAAGAGAATTAAGTGGCATCTGGGGTAAGAAGAGGAGAGATGAAGGTTGTATGCAGTCAGTTAAGAGGTATTCACATCAGGAAGCATCTCTTTCGACTAGTGGGATATATGGATTGGAATGACATGGGCATGAGGAAAGATTAAGGGTCAAAGATACTCCAGCAACTCTTTCTTATCACTGAGATAGAAAAGAAAGTAGAAGTTGATTGTGCTTCGTAAGCCTTTGAAGAAGCCACTTCCATATCCAAGTAGCTGGCCAGGCCTTTGGATGTAGAGAGCTAGAGGCCAGAAAAGGACTGGGCTGCATCATGATTTAAAAGATACTGGGCATGAGAACAGATAGAAACTGACCATTATGGTGTTGTGAGTTTAGGAGAGTATAAGCAAGACTGAGAGGTACAGAGAAGAGGAAAAAGAAGAGTATAGGTAGACACAGTATTACTCAGGGATTAAAGAAAGACAATCTTAGTCACAAGCTGCACAACATAACCCTGTCATAAAAATTAAACCAGTTATCTCAGCACTTGGGAGGCAGAGACAGGCAGATCTCTGTGAGTTCAAGGCCACCTTGGTCTACAAAATGAATCAGGCTAATATACAGAGAAAACCTGTCTTGAAAACCAAAACCAAAACCAACCAACCAACTAACCAACCAACCAAACAAAACCATCAAGTATTCACATAACAGCCAGAACATGAAGAGAAGAGTTTTCAGAAACCAAGAGGAGAAAGTTCTGTGGGGAGGGTGATTCAGTTATTTCTGCTGAATTTAGCTACTGAGCTTATTGAGGTTAAATGGTCTTGACTTTTGGATCTGTCCATTTGGAGTTTCCTCCTGGTCTATAGCAAAGGTGGTAGGATCTAAATAGAAAGCAGCTTCGAGAGAAGGGAAGGGAGTTGTGTGTGTGTGTGTGTGTGTGTGTGTGTGTGTGTGTAAGGGCGGTGTATCTAATATATACAGCTTTTCCAGTGAATTTTCTGAGAAGAGGAACAAAGGTTCAGGGTAATTTGCAAAGGGGCAGAGTAATTTGTAGGTGCTGTGGCCTGTAGAGTCCCAGTGGTAAGCTTTGGGATTATGAGCCAGGCAGCAATGACAGTGACATGGCAAACCTGCAGAAAGGGTGCTGAGGAAGACAGTTTTGATATGGGCAACTGAAGGGCGGCACAGTGAAGCTCTGAGGGCATGAGGAGAACTTAAAATTTCTGGTACAGTACTCCATGGACAGGGCTTCAGCCACATGTAATGTATTTCAAGTTCACATTCCCACCTTGAGACAGGAGTGATCTCATAGGGATATGGTCCAGCTACTGCTTGCCATGTTGTTATTTATAAGGTTGTTAAAGAAGCATGCCATGGACTATTGAGGAAAGCCTCAGTGAGTGATGCTCTTTATTTACAGTCATATAAGGATCCTAACAATCAATGGAAGTTGTGTTTCTTAGAAGTACTAAAAACCCGAGAGAGGAATGTGGCTTCAAAAGGTAGGAACACTGACATACAACGTCAATCCTGGGAAATTCACAAAACTGTTCACATCAAAACTGCCTGAACGTACTGCTATTGAGCCTTTTTTTTTGGTAAATCACGTATGGCTGTCAATGCAAGCAAAGATAACATCACAGAGAAACCCACCACACTCTGTCTTCCCCAATACCATCTGTGCTAAGACAATACTCACATAACCTTCCAAAGGCTGGTGAAAGACTGTCTTCTTTAAAATACCATGGCAGTGAAACCTTACTAGGTTAACACATCACTGTTCTTATTAGATATTACAATCTGGGTATGTAAATAGTAAAATCCTTTAACATTCTTCACAGAAAAGCAAGATTCTGCTAGACCTCACAGAGAAAACAATTCCTAGCCATTCCCATTCCAGGGTCCATTGTCCCTTGCTATTCCAGAGAAGCTGGTTCCAGAAGCCCCTCTGGATATCAAACTTTATTATGTGAAATTCATGTAGCTGGTGTACACCCTCTAGTGTGCTAAGCTGTTTCTAGATTCCATACACAGTATGAATGGTGGTATTGCTATTTTACTTTGGGGGAAATAACAAAAATAATTCTTGTATGTATGCTATTTTTCTTTTCTGATCATCTTCAGTCAGTGGTTGATGAAACACATGCATGTAGAGCCTGAAGACATGGGAGGTAATGACTGAATTCTGCAGCTAAGTTCATGCTGTGTGGGTATGGTGAATCTGAATAGTCTCTTCTAGATTTTCCATCTCTGATTTCACACTCCTCATTTTCCTCATTCAGAAATTCTAACAAATGGGGCATGGTGGATGGGGCATGGTGGAAACATTTGTACTTCCTAATTGGGAGAAGGACGTTTAAAAAAAAAAGTGCTTTTGATCAGAAGGTCAAAGCCAACTTGTTCCCCATAGTGTGAGACCTCCTTTTTTAAGTCCAAAAGAAATACATCTAGCTAATTACACTTGTGTGTCCATCTCTTATCTCCATTGCTGTCTCCCAAGTCACTGGCCTCTATTTTTCCATCTTACCTCTCCCAAGTCTGTAATTTATAAGCAGACCATGGCCCTGGTCAAAAAGACTTCAGGTTTCCATTATCTTCAAGAAGATTTTAAAAGTACAGCATGGCATTCAAAGTGTTTCATAGATTTGTGTGAAATTAGTTTCCCAGGTGCAGCTTACAATTTTGAATTTTAAATGTTTGTGGTATTGATGAGTGAACCTAGAGCCTGGTCCCTTCCAGCACCTGGTGCTTACAGTGTCCTGTTACCCAGTGCCTGGTGTTTTCAATGCTCTGTTACCTAGAGGCTAGCCCCTTGCAGTGGTCTGTTACCTAGAGTCTAGCCCCTTACCTAGAGTATTCTATTACTGAGAAGCAATGCAACCCTCATGCTGGCTTTTATCAGAGTCTCCCACTTCTTCTGCAAATGCCAGTTGCCCTTTATGACAACTGTTCCTAATTTTCTCTAGTATCCCTTTCACTGGCTTGAGTTAATCTTCAATCTCAAAAATTCATGTCTGTTTTCTTTCATTTCAAACCTAGGCAGAGTCCATGTTCTCTCTCTCCCTTATGTTCCTATCTTGTCGTGTTTTGTGAAGTGACACTAGGTTCCTACCCTTTCTGTGCTCTACTGAAATTGTCCAGGACCAAAGTTTTCCATAATTATGTCAGGGACAACTCTGCCTTCTACCTGTGCCTACATCTCACCAGAGACAAACATGGGTTCAGACACCAGTCATTGAAGTCAGGAAGTATTTTAAGACTCAAAGACTGCTGGAGCCCATGTCACTGGCCCTGTGGCAGCTTGCATCTTAGCCCCAGAATGTGCACTTTCCACCAGGACCACACAGGAAGGTCTCCAGATAGAAGTCAGGCTCTACAAATACGGTTTCTTCTTCCCTCTGTGATCAGCTAAACCCAAGTCTCCAGGAGCCATAAATTGAGATGTTAATGCTTGTAAAAGATCAGGAATGAGACAACATTAAATGAAAGAGATTCCTGTACTTGGAAGACTTCACTTTTGCTGAAGGCATGCACAGTTTATTTCTCTTAATGACTGTCTGGAAAGCCTGACTTCTGGTAGATCAGATTTCTGATCTGATTTATGAACTGGTGGTTCCTAAATTCAATTTATCAGAATTAGAAGTTGGATTGACATGACAGGAATTCCAGTACATTCAGAACTCTGCAGTACCCAACAGTGTCCCCTCCTTTTCTGTGACACTGCTTTCACAGGCCTAGAAAATTGGGCTCATTTGTGTCATTTATTTGTTAAACCCAAGTCATCAGAATCACCACCATCATCAGAAGGTCAAATCCTTGTGCCTTCTGTATAATCTAAGAAAAGAAATGTAAAAAGGAGTGATTTTTTAAAATAGGGTGGATTGGTTCTATACAGGCCCAACATACCTGCAAATTCTGCATCTGTGGATTTAACCACAAAATTTCCATATTAGATTAAAAATTTTCTCTGCAATCAAGCATATGTAAATTCTTTTCCTTGTGTTATTATTCTTGGAACTTTCTATTGCCCTAAGTTTTTAGCTCATCCCAGAGATGATCTCCCTACTCCAGTTTTCTCTCCAAGTACTTTCTCCCTCCATCTTCCACTGACCTGATCCCTCCTGTACCCACATTCTCCCTATCCATCCCCCGGCCTGCCTACCTACTATATCTATTCTACTCCCCCTTCTTGGTGAGATTCATGTGACCCTCCTAGAGCACTCCTTGTTACTTAGTTTCTTTGGGTCTATGACTTGTAGCATGGTTATCCTTTACTTTATGACTAATATCCACTTATAAGTTAGTATATAGCATGTTTGTCTTTCTGGATCTGGGTTACCTCACTCAGGATGATTTTTTTCTAGTTCCATTCATTTGCCTTCAAATTTCATTATATCATTGATTTTAGTAGCTGAGTACTATTCCATTCAATTTTATTTACTTTATTCTTCAATTGAGGGCCATCTGGCTATTACAAAGCTGCTATGAACAAAGTTGAGATGTGTCCTTGGGGTACAGTGGAGCATCCTTTGGGTATATTCCCTAAAGTGATGTATCTGGGTCTTGAGGCAGATCTGTTCTCAGTTTTTTGAGAAACAACTAAATTGATTTCCAAAGTGGCTGTACAAGTCTGCATTCTCACCAACCAGGAAGGAGTTTTCCTTTTTCTCCATATCCTCATGAGCATTATCTGTTTTTTGAGTTTTAACCTTTGATCTACAGTTTGTCCTGCCCGCAAGATGTGCAAAGGATAAAGTTGGAGCAGAAATTAATGGAATGACTGGTCCAGAGAAGGATCCCACCCATGACACTGTCAGTGATACTCTTCTATACGTGCAGACAAGAGCCTAGCATAGTTGTCATCAGAGAGGCTTCATCCAGAAACTGAGGAGACCCACAGTCAAACATTAGGCAGAGCTGCAGAACCCTGCAGAAGTTGGAGAGCAAGAATTGTAGGAGCCAGGGGGTCAAGGATACCACAAAAAAACCTACAGAATCAACTAACCTGGTCTAATTGGGGTTCACAGAAACTGAACTGCCAATTAAGGAGCATACATGGTATATACCTAGGCCATCTGCACATATGTAACAGCTGTGTAGCTTGCTCTTCATGTGGGACGCCTAAGAGCAGGAAGGAAGCTGTATCTGACTCTGTTTCCTGCCTTCTTTCCGCTCATTGGGCTGCTTCATCTTGCCTCAATAGGAGAAGATGCACCTAGTCTTATTGCAACTTGATATGCCAAGGCAGGTTGACATCCATGAGGACCTCTCCAGAGGAGGGTGGATGGAACTGGAGAACATGTAGGAGGAGGGGAAACCATGGCCAGGATGTAAATTAACTAATTAATTAAAACTTAAAAGTTCAGTTTAACAAACAATAGTAAAATAATCCATTTTTCTGAAAGATCAACAAATGTGCAAAGGCCACAACTTAAGCACTGGATGAGTGTATCATGTTCTCCTAAGGGATATTGATGAACTCTAAAGAAACTACCATATTTTAAGAAAATTTCGCTATTTTAGTCTTGCTTATAATTGACATAAGTTACCAACATTTAAAAGCATTTCTTTTATGTAGAAAAACTTTTCAGTAATAGCAGATTTAGTTTCATTTCATTAAAAAAAAAAAATCCACTTCTTCAAAGATCTTGCTCCTGAAGTAGTTTACCCACAATTATGCTAAGAGTTGATCCCCTTGAATACACTCAGCAGTGTTTTAAGATGGATGGTGGCCAGGCCTGCCTGGTGAAACCACCATAGGTCCACCTGAAGTTCTTCACTCACAATGTTTCTCACTGTGCACAGATTCTAGTATGCCCTGGCTGTTTTGCTTTTCAAGGGCTTTTGTTGAGCCAAATGAGAGTTTCTTTTTGCCTTAAAAAATAGCAGTTCTCAAAGATCTTGTAGCTTGATGAAAGCATAACCAAGCCCTCGGATATCTGTGGGTGAAGGAGGCACTGTGCCAGGGCAGCAAACAGTACTTGCATTCTCCTTGGTACTGTGAGAATAGAACAGTCAACAGCCACATACTGCAGTTGATTCATATTTTTCAGGTAGATTATGGAAAACAAACAAAAAAAACACCTAAAACAACAGCAGCAAGATGCAAACCTGCTTCTGCCCTAGGAGGCATTTCTAAAGATCATTTTTTCTTGAAGTATTTTTCTACTCCTCTTGGTACATGACTAATTAAGATAGCATAGGAAATATTACAGACCCCCCTCCAGCACTAAATGCTGCTATATGAAGATCTAAAGATTAATATAGGAGGAAGTTATGGTAGGACAGGGAAGATATTGAAATTTCCTCAAGAGAAGTGTCATTATGGATAAGTAGTGTGAGTAGATATTTTAAACTGTATCTTTAAAATTATATCTAGCTGGAGAGATGTCTCAGAACTTAAGAGCACTGACTGTTCTTCCAGAAGACCTAGATTTAATCCCTAGCTTCCACATGGTGATTCACAGCCATTCATCACTCCAGTTTCAAATAATCTAATACCATCTTTTGGCTTCTATAGGCACCAGTCATGTACTTATTATGGAAACATACATGCATGCAAAACAGCCATGCACATAAAATAAAAAGCAATGAATTAAAATATATGTCCAATAAATTAAAAAAGCTCTAGAATTCATAAGCATTCTATCTATCTCTGGGATTGATGAGAATTTGGGTATGTATAAAGTGAGATTCAGATCCAAGGAGCATACCAGTTGCCTGAAACCATGAAGCAGTGGGTATATGGGGAGAGAGAGAGAGAATGCTAATGCTAAGCAACACTATCCCACTGTCATGAAAATATCCAGTGATACCATCAGATCATTTTCTCTTGATGGCCAGGGATGTTCT
This sequence comes from Rhynchomys soricoides, assembly GCA_019843965.1. NCBI lineage: Eukaryota > Metazoa > Chordata > Mammalia > Rodentia > Muridae > Rhynchomys > Rhynchomys soricoides. The sequence goes on along the minus strand of JADRCH010000367.1, from coordinate 1,148,589 downwards.
TATCCATTATGATTGAATAACATTTCACAACTGATAATGGACAAGCTTACAAAAGTTCTTGAAAGATGAAATAATTGCCCCTTGATTATGGGGATATATTCCAAACCTCTGGTATGTGCCTAAAACTTAGGATAGTGCTAAATCTCCCATCTTCTAAATTCTTTCCTATAATGAACACTGTGGTAAAGTGCAGTCTATAAATTAGCATACTAAGCTATTTAAAACAACAATAGTAAAATACAAAAGTTATACACTGTAATGAGATTGCCAACATCATTACCCTTGTACTTAGGACCATTTATCAAGTAAACTAGATTTTAATTGACACTGTACATTACAATGATGTGACAGTCCAGCTGACACAGCTGACTACAATTGAGACAGCTATCACATAACTAACTCAAAGGTAGCATATACAGTGTGGATACTTAGAAATACAATTCCCAGAATGGTATATAGTTTATAAATTCTGGATTGCCTGTTATGTCATGTTTACATTTAAGACTTTTGGATAAAGTTGCCCTTGGGTACTTTGAATAGCAGAAAATAGATGAATATTCAAGAAGAGACAATGATGTTGTTGTTATTGTTTCTTATGGTTGTATATTCTCACATTTTAATTTTTAAATTGAAGAAATAGTGAGGAGCTTCCAATGTTAGGCATCTAGACAGTGCTTTAAATTGGATAACGAGACTGACAATCTCTGAATATCATGAGAAGCAGACTATGAGACCAGACATTTTGGGACCAGTTTTTAAACAACCAGGCAGAATCAGAGGACAACATTCTCCTTATGCAGCTCAGATGTTTCAAGGCTTTTCATCCCACTACTAGCTATGGGGGCTCCATTGTTTCTTCTGAAGTATGAAATTATCATGTGTATTAGAAATGAGAGGCACATAGTACAGCCAGGTGATAGCACTTGCCTTTGTTTCTGGTACTCAGGAGGCAGAGACAGGAATCTCTATGAGTTCAAGACTACCCTGGTCTAGTCTACAAAGTAAGTTCCAGGATAACAAGAGCTATACAAAGATACCCTTACTCAAGTGTGTGTGTGTGTGTGTGTGTGTGTGTGAGAGAGAGAGAGAGAGAGAGAGAGAGAGAGAGAGAGAGAGAAAGAGAGAGAGAGAGAGAGAGGAGAAGAGAAATGAAATTAAAAGCTCATAGTATTTTAAAATAAAAGAATAAAATATTCATATTTGTGGGTTCTGTACTAACAGGACTGAATTTTAGCTTGTGTAAGCTTCGGCTGTACTCATTTTAGTGGTGATGTGAAATTTAGATCAAGGAAATTTTATGCTTATTCTACAGGGACTTGCTTTGGGGCCAGTAAAGGATTGATCTGCTTAGATGCAATCAATAAAAATGCATAGTTTTCAAGAGCCAAGTGGGGAAAGAGCATGTGCATTCTGACCTCAGCTTCTCACAGGGAGATGGCAACTCTGATTTCAACAACTGCATGAAAGAAAGTGCTTATGCAGAGCTGGCATTCCACAGTCAGGCTTCTGGGGGAAGTGCCAGAAATCATGTGCTCTTTTTTTGAATGCCAAGAGAACTGAATTTCATCTAGTAATCTGCCTTGAGTCTGTGAAGCCAAGACCATCTTGCTTGCCAAGTGCTGATTGCACATCTGAAAGCAACGAAAATAACTGGAGGAGGCTCTGTTGTCTTGAGGCCCATTCCTGTCTCCTGGGCATGTAGACTTCCTGTCCCCCAGGTAGTCGACTTGGCTTGTTTAAAGTTCCTCCAGGTACTTACTGAGGTCAGAACTGCTGTGTGTCTCAATGCCAGGTCTGCATAAGTACTTTCTTTCATGCAATTGTTGAAATCAGAATTGCCATCTCCCTATGAGAAGCTAAGGTCAGAATGCTCATGTCCTTCCCCCACTTGGATCTTGAAAACCATGCATTTTCGTTGGTTGCATCTAAGTGGGTCGATTCTAGCTTCCATCCCTAGCTCCACCTTCTTTTGTAGTCTAGAAAGCTTCATACCATTGAGTAAAAACAGAATATTCTTAGAACATTCTTGTTCCTTTTCTGAAGGCCAGTCTGCTAATAAGGGTACAATGAGATCTGTGCTCACTATCTTGTCTTCCTACTTGGGTAAAATTTGTACATATATTTTTGAGATAGGATTTCACTATGTAGACCAGGATGGTCTTGAACCCACAGAGATCTGCTTGCCTCTACTGCCTGAGCTCTGGGATTGAAGTTGTGTGCCACCATACCATCCTTGTGTTGAAATTTTCAGCCTCCCTGTTTTCACTGATGATTTACAAACTCATTTTTTTTTATTTAAATAAGAGTTCCAAAATCCCATGAGATTTCATCATCCTGCTAGTCCATGTACAGAGGCTCTTTTTTCCAAACGTGACTATAGCATTGACAGCCACAGTCTGTGATACAGAATATCACAACCACAATACACCTGGCATTTAAGAGTAAGCCTGGCATTTAGAAAAGAAGCATGGACCTTCAGCTCTTCAAAAAGGAGTGGGGAACCTGGAACATGATGTTAAGTTTACGTTGGCAGCCATTTGGCCTAGAGCTGAAGAAAGAATAGTCAAGATCCAGGGCTCATTAAAGGAATCCAGTGGCCAGCCAAGGCAGTGTGGGTGGTATGTTTCTCAGATGCCAGTCCTCCAAGGTCAGATGCCATATGACTATTTTGTTCCTGTCTTGGAAGAAAATATTTATGAAAAGCAATTGGAATTTTCTCTTTCTTCTCTTTCTTGATTTAAAAGCTTTTCACAAATGCCAACTAGTTCTGTACAAGATGAGACCAATGACAACATCACAATATTCACCAGGATCTTGGACGGGCTCTTGGATGGCTATGACAACCGACTACGTCCTGGGCTGGGAGGTGAGTGTGTTTTCTGCTGAGGCTGATGAAGATCCAGGGAGGAATCACCCTCAGTTTTAAAGATATGCTTACTGAAGTTCAGATGACTTCTGAGAGAACTACTTTGTCAAGATTCTGAGTTGAAAACCAATCTATATAATGTACTGTTATCATTTTCCAGATTCATGAAGCTAAAGGGAAGTGGTCTCCTTATCAAAGTCTTGAAGGCCCCCTTTTCTGGATAATTGGAAAGTCTATTCTAGTTCCTTAAGAAAGAGCTGAGTTTCCAAGGAAATAATAAAATAAGCCCTCACCCTCTTATCTGTAAATGCTCATCAGAAGTCTACTGGTATTTTTCTTTCAATCATTACATTCTGAGTGTATGATTTCTCACTGAGACAATAGTTAAGGTATTTACAATGTCTTTGCTTATCTAAAGATAAGTCTCCTGAACCCCAGTGAAGGTCTGAAATAGCAACTACTTCCAAACTCTACTACCTTTGCTCCTATACATACAAACTGAGGTTTAGACACTTTGCCAGAGGCATTCGTGAAGTAAAATGAGTTTTTGAGTGTTTGTATTATTATTGAAGATTTACAGAAAGCAGAGATTTGTATTCAAATCTCTTTTAGTACAAGTAAAGCCCTCACAGGTTTGGCCACATTTCTCTGTACCACTGAAAGACTTTATCAGGCTCCATGCCCAGTGGTCCCATCTCTATTTGCACATTCAGAGGGCCAAAGCATAGGGAGGACTGTTGAGCTCCTATCAACTCAGGAATTTTATTCAGGCAGTCTGTGCCACTATTACTCATTCAGCAGAGAGCCTAATGGGCTACTCTGGCTCACAGGGTTCAGTAGGGCTTGTATCTTACCCATAAGGCAGGCAGTACAACCACACTACATAGACATGGCAAATAAGTGGATTATCACCATAAGAAGAGCTTCAGGGAAACTATCTGAGCCCACTATATCATCAGGCAGCTTGGAGTGTTTTAGTGTGAGTGGTGGTGGATTCTAAATGGAGTCTTTACTCATGACTGATGGAAAACATTAGTCCTTTCCCCAGTATTATTGATAATTTTGATCAATTCTGTATACCCCATTACTTTAGTAATATAATAGGACCCTTCAATGAGAGTTTCAAACAATTCACAATGTCATATAAGGAGGAGTGGTTCTCGTTTTCCAGCCATACTTGTGTTGGTGTGTAGCAAAGCCCTTTCTCATTACCCCTTTCTTGAGATCATCTAGTGCTTGCAGTTTTATTGGAAGATTCACCCAAGTCAGTATCCACAGCAGATGACCTTAGAGCTCCAGGTTTAAGAGTGTTACCACTCACTACCTTTCATGTCACTCCACATCGATTGAGGAAGAGTCCCCAATTTCAGAGGTACCATAAGACTTTCTTAATGATGGATATTGATCTGTAGTTTGAAGCAGTCCAGGTCCATTGAGCATTATTCTAGTCTTCTAGGTCTATAAAACACAAAAGTGTATCATGGTTGCAAAGAATGAAGTTGGGCATTACACTGAGAACAGCAACACAGTATAGAGGAGCCTCTTGATAAGGCAGTGTAAAGCAACCTGTGTCTTTTTTTCAGAGAGAATCACGCAGGTGCGAACAGACATCTATGTTACCAGCTTTGGCCCAGTGTCTGACACGGAAATGGTAGGTATCAAAGCCCCATTAATACAGACAATTCCTACGCTGAGTTAACTATGGTAAGGACATCTCCCACTGAGATGTCACCCTGATGTCTTCTTGTGCATTAGGAATATACTATAGATGTGTTTTTCCGACAAAGCTGGAAAGATGAAAGGCTGCGGTTTAAAGGGCCCATGCAACGCCTCCCTCTTAACAACCTTCTTGCCAGCAAAATCTGGACCCCAGACACGTTCTTCCACAATGGGAAGAAGTCCATTGCACACAACATGACGACACCCAACAAGCTTCTGAGGCTGGAGGATGATGGCACGCTTCTCTACACCATGCGGTGAGCAGTTGAGTACCCCTGGGTAGCAGGTCAGGTCAGCTGGTGACATCCTGGACATATCTGGACAAGGCTCAGTAATTAATGGGTAGGTAGATGATCTGAAGGTTGTACATGCTGCAGAAGTGTGATGTACAGGCACAGTGAGTGCTTATGCTTTGAGAAGTACAGATACTAAGGCTAGATCAAATTGTTTCCCTGGGCTGCAGAGGTCCATGGCCATCAACATCTGAACTCATTTTTATTTGTGGTATGTGTTCAATGGCATCCTTTGAAGTTGCAACTCAGATAATAAAAGAAGTAAATTGTATTTTATACAAATTTTATTAAGAACCTAAAATGAACCCATTTTTTGGTTGCAATTGTACATCCTTTTCAAGGTTTGAAAACCCATTTCTTATGCTTTGATAAGATTTAAATACTAAGAATAAGTTATAATATTTATAATTTAAAATTATATTTGTTACTCTTATTCTGAATCACTCACAGACATCAGTTAATCAACAAATTGACCAAAGAGCAGGAGTCTTTCATAGCTTTTCAGTTTCCTTGGTAAAACTAAGTAGGCTTCAGGAAATGCTTTCAAAGTTACAGAAAACAAAACAAAATAAAAACCAGAAGGCTGCACTTCCAACCCCCACCACACACTCATCTGAGTATCTGTGGAGATTTTTTTTCAACATAACTTTAATATATTTAATATTGGAAAATAATATATCTATTCTCATAGAGGCTGTGTTTTGAATCATAGGTATTCAGGGACACATGGGCATGTGGTCCTGCACTTATCTTACAGCAAAACTTGACTTGTAGCAAGGAGTGACCCACATCTTGGTATCTCACTTTCTGCCTAACCCTTCACTTCTCTTCCCACTGCTTTTGAACTTGGGCCTGTCAATGGACATAGCATGTGCAAGGATGTGCCTCTAAACAGCACATTCCTATGCAAAGAAATCTGTGGAGTTGAGAAACAGTGTCAAGACTGAGAATGAATCCTAGGTCAGTACCCTAAGGAAAAGAGTCTGCAAGGGAGCTCAATATAGCAGAGAAAGGTGCATGCTAGGGGGTACTTAGCTTTGGGGTGAAGTATTGAATGAGGCTATTATGGGAGTAACATTTTGTCCATATAATAAAGATATCTACCATCTCATTAAATTATTGTTTTTGAGTCTCATCTCTGAAAGAATAGATAGATTGAAAATATAAGTGGTACATCATAAAAGGTGCAGCTTTACTCACAGCTGTGTGATGCCAAATTCTGGTGCACATTGCCTATGTGAGGAGTAGAGTTATGTATACTACAGAGAGAACAGACAGGATATGGGTTCCTTCACTGAGTATCATTTTCAGACAACAACAAATCCTTTGATTCTCAAAGACTTCTATTAGCCAGGTACAGGCAAACACTTTCACATTTAATGCTCAGAGCAAATGAGGCTGGGGGAGTTTGAGTTTGGTAATCGCCTCAGGGTCGCAGAGTCATTGAAGAGCCAGCCACAATTTCAGCAATATCCTTGCTGGATCCATTACAATTGAACACTGGAGCACAGCCACATTTTTACTGGATCTAGGAGAGTCCTATTAGTACATGAGTACCATGCCCAGAAGGAAGGTAATCATAATGAGAGACAGAGCTGCTTGTGGAAGTAAGTAATGAGTGGTTGTTGATGCAGAGTGAGTCTAATGAGCTACAAAGTTGATAATGAGTTTTCTTTCTCTCAGTCTACTACATTTGAGAAGTGGAATTGTTCTAATACTGCATCTTAGTATGCTAAAGCTGTCTTGGTTGGGTTTCTACAGCAGTAAAAACACCTTGACCAAATGCAAGGTGAGGAGGAAGGGGTCATTTTGCCTTCTATTTCCACGTAACAGTCTATCATTGAAGGAAGTTGGGACAGGAACTCAAGAGATGAACCAGGACACAATAAATGAATCAGGCCATGGAGGAGTGCTGCTCACTGGCTTACTGTTCATAGTCTTCTCAGTTTGCTTTCTTATACAACCCCTGGCCACCTTTCTGGGGTGGCACCCCCAACAGTCAGCTGTGCCCTCCTATATCAATCACAAATTACCCCACAGACATGCCTACAAAACAACTTTATGGAGGTATCTTCTCATTTTAGATTCTTTCCCATATATGTCTAAGTTTGTGTTAAGATAACAAAAACCAACCAGCATTTTATTGATTTAACAAAGACAATGAATTGACAGTAGAAATTACTGTCCACTCAAAGAGCAAAGGAGGATCTGGGAATTTTGGGGAGTAGCTTTTGTGTTCAGTTTTGAGATTACTCATCAGACCTGGCTTTGTAGCTCAGATCTTGAATGTCTTTCCATGGCCAGTATGCTAAAGGATTTACCCTCTAAGCATCAATATTTGGAAGAGGTGGAATCTTCAAGAGAATAGTCTTCAAGTCAGGGGGTAGCCTTCTTCTTCCTCCCTTCAGCTCCCTAGCATGAATCAATGTGGCTCTGCCATACATTCCTGCCATTATGTTCTGTCTTGCAACAAGCCCATAAAATAGAGCCAGCAAGTCATTACTACAGTCTCCAAAACTATGGGCCACAAAGACATTTTTCTCTTTGTATATTGATACTTTGCAGGCATTTGTTATAGGAAAATATAACAAATTAACACACTATACAAAACTAGTGGTTTTTTCGTAGTGCCATGATTCCTAAGGGGATGTCATAAGAAACATGCTGTGAACATCTGTACAGTAATGTGTATTATGATACTGCTCATGACACTTAACAGTAGAAGAAATATGCAATGGGCACATTTTTAAAGTAAAAATTTGTCTCAGTTCTTCTGTAAGACTTTGTATCTAACTCAAAAGATGTAGTGTAGTAAAGGCATGGCATCCTTTTTACTCTAAAGCAGACCTAGAAATATTTAAAAGGAGTAGCCACTATCTTATAAAGTGAAGCTCTCGTAGTATAATAAAACCAATATAAACCAATGAAGTGCCTGTACTTGGATAAGATTTTATTTACAATACCTACCATACCCCAGAAGTCTTTTCAGCTAGCAGTCATTTAAAAACACATCACTGACATCATTCTAGCCATTGTTGGTGCAAGCTTTCCAAGTGCCTGTCACCTGACACATTTATGAAAAACAAATAGTTAATGGAGGACCCAAAAACTTTTTAGGGTTCACCAATGGGCCATTGTTTCCATGATCTAAAGACAAACTTCACCAGCAGCTCTAGTAAGCCTCAAGAGAGCTCCTGACATTTCCCATTGTCTTTAAAAGGAAGTCACTTTTGGCTGTGTATCTCAGAGGTAAACTTGTATGAGACCCCAGGCTCCATTCCCAACACCAACCAAAGGAACACACAAGAAACCCAATGGTAAACTCATAGACTTACATGTTTTTTAAGGATTACATTTTAGTAAACCCACTGTGAGTGGAAAGTGTCCTGAGTTGAAGATGTCTTTGATATTTGTCCTCAGGCTGATGGACAAGTTTAGTAGTAGCATCTTGCATATTTTTGATATTTTCCCACAAGCATAAGGCTCCTGGAACTATGGCTTTCTATTGCTCCAGAGATTTATAATATATTTTATATTATACATCTATTACAGATTTATATTATACATTATAGCTAGAAAAAAATAACTGGACACTGAAATGTGTGTGAATTTTCTAATGTATTCATTTCTTTGTGACCAAGAAGTTCAGACAACAGTATTCTAAACCAGAAGAAGACTAATATGAAATTCAAAATATTGCTTCTTCTGAATCCCATTTTCACACTCTCTTCATATCAAGTCTTCAAACCTGACATAGGAAGTTAGAGACTGTGACCAATGACTTCTGGTAGGACACCTCTAGCATGCTTCCTCCCTTGAGTGTGTGCCCAACACTGGTGGGTAGATCACTTCCAAGGAAGTCTCCACAGAGACATCCAAGACCTTCTACCTCGGGTCATAGAAAGAAGGGATAATGTCTCCAAAGACCTGTTCATGCTCTCCAAGAGTGTTGCTATGACCAGTCCATGTAATTGCTTCTTATTTTCTGGATGGAACTTTCTGATATCACTTAATAGAAGGTAAGCTTGGATGCCCTCTGGGCAAGCCCCTACAGCTCAAAGTGGGACATCAAGCTGTGATTTGATGTATCTTATAAGCAGCTTACTTGGCTACTAATGGCTGCTTTTTCTTTCCCCTTCCCCTGGACCCTCTGAACATGTGTGCTCTGTAAGATAATGCTGTGAGCACCACCTTAGGGAACATAGTACTGAATAATGGGCTCCTTCCTGAAGTTGTTAGTCTGTTAGGCAAAAACTCACTAAAGGCAAGAAAGGAGTTATAGGAGAAGGCTTGCAGCACCAGAGTCCTGCCTATGTCAGGAACCAGCAGCTCTTCCATCTAGGATCCCTTCAGGACCTGGGCAGGAACACTGGAGTGTTGACAGTTTTACCATTGTATCAAAGCACAAGACAGAATAGCATCTGCCAGCACGGTCTGCATCAAGTGCCTCTCCAGTTTCCCTCCAGCCCAGTGAGTTTTACCTCTGCTATTTTACTTTGAAAACAGCATATTTAAAAATAAAAACAAAAACAAAACTATTAGGTTTCTTTTTTAAAAATCTAGTTGCATATATTAGTTGTGCAAAATAATGGCTTTCATTGTGACATTTTCATAATGCATATAATGTATTTTGATTACATTCACCTCTGTCACTCTCTGCTTTTATCTCTTCTAATACAGTAAGAACATTAGGTCTTAAGACATTTAGCTGAGCATGGTGGTAGAATAAATATACACATCAGTCCAATGCCCACTGGAGGGCAGTATATCCAGTGTTCAATGCAAAGATTGGCATCATTCTGGTTAAAGTATAACATAAGGGAACTACACTTGTTATAAATACATGATTTATAGGTAATGTATTTGAAGAGTACATTTATAGCTAGGAAAATTTTAACTGGGCAGTTACATGTGTGTATGCATATGCAAATGTAAACCTCTACATATAATATAACCCAGTGTCTAGTTATACTGGGAAGATGGCTTAGTGGTACAGTGCTTGCTCTACAATAATGAAATCAGATCATAATATGCACAAAGAAAGCTCAGATGTGAAGGCCTTATCTCACATCTAATTCCAGCACTGAAAGCAAAGATAGGAGGACCCTGGGCTCAATTGTGAGACAGGTTAGCCAATCAGTGAGCTCTAGATTCAGCTGAGAGACCCTTTCTAAAAGGATTAAAGTGGGGAGTGACTGACACAGATATTTGGCCTAAACACACACACACACGCACACACACACACACACACACCCCTAAACCAAAGCTAATAATAATAATAATAATAATAATAATAATAATAATAATAATAATAATCAACTTATAAACTAGGGGCTGTAGAGTTGGATCAGTGGTTAAGGGTACTTGTTGCTCTTCCAGAAAACTTGAGTTCAATTTGCAGACCCCACATTCATCTTTAACTCCAGTCCCAGGAGATCTCAGACCTTCTTCTGACCTCTTTGGGCACCAGGAATGTATGTGATGCACAGACATATATGCAGGCAAATCATTCATATGCATAATATAAAAATTATGAACTAACAGATGTATTAGCTGAATATTGCAGTTGATTATAAATTTTGAGAAGCATAAGGCATAATAGTAGATCAGATAGTCAAAATTAATATTTAAGAGGGTAGCATGTATCATGTCTCTGTGTGTCTAAGATACAATGTATGTTTACACACACACACACAAGTCTCACACAGATTTTAAATGGCTTATTTCTTCAAAATTTATTTTGTTCTATAATGTAACATTGCAAACCTTTTATGTGTCTTAAAAATTTCAGAACAAACAGTTTATTCTGAAACTGTGATACACTGTGGTCCATTATGTAGATATTTAACCTTTATGAGTCTGTACACTGTTCATATTAATTTCAGTTTTCTATTTATGACAATATTTATTTTGGATTAATTCTAGGAACTGGAAAAAAGATATGCAAATATTTTGAATGTATTCCCTAGAAAGTCTGCCATCATTATTCCCACCAACATTAAAAGTGGAGATTTAATTACTTCCTCCCATACTCTATATGTGAAAGTGAAGGGGCAGTCCTTCCATGAGATGCATTATCAACCAGTCTGCTTTTAAAACTTGCATAATAGTCACTCATTATACAGAGTCTAATCGTCACAGCTCTCTTCTTCCTTTCTTTACTGTAAGGTTCCTAGAAGACCCCCTTTTACTGCTTGAATTCGATGCAGCCTGGAGTCTGGAACTCATATCCTTGCTCTCATTTGCCTGTTCTCTTACGTTCACTGTAGACCTGCAACCAGCACTACTCAACTCCTTATTCATTGACTTTTAGCCCTCCTTGTCATGACTCTGAAGCTTGCTCCAACTACCTCGCCTTTTTGCAATCTAGGCTTTCAACCAGTGTTCCATGTTTAACACCTTTGAAAGGGGTTTATCACACAGCCCCAGATTAAACATAGTAAAAAACAAAGAAACAAACCCCCAAACAAAACAAAACAACAGCAACATAAACACCTGCACCAAACAAGACAACTTTTCTGGACGTTACTCTCTACAAAACACAACACAGCAGGTGTTTTCCTAGTTTCACATTGCATTTTGTATGAGAAGTCATGTGTAGGTGAGATAAAGTCTACCAGGAAGATGTGCAAAGTGTGTCTTGAAAGTTCTCTTGCTGTTATTAGCTCACAAAATAATGTGTTTCATTATGATGTACATATGTACATCATGGTGCTTATTGACCATATTTGTCATCCAACTTTCCTCCCACTCAACCCTCCCTTGTCCTCTTCCTTCCCACAAATATTCCCTGTTCTGCCTTCATGCCACATATGTGCATATACAGACAGTTGAATCTGAATCCAGCATATGAAAGACAACTTGTGATATTCTGTCTCTCTCCCACACCTGTGTCCTTTCTTGTTCCCCTCCCTGCCTTCCCTTTTGGAGTCTTTTATCTTATAGTTCCCCTTCTAATAACAATATATATTATTACACACGTAAAACAACACATGCAGCAATTGTCTTTCTAACTTACTTTGCTTAGTATGATGCTCTTTGATCCAATTTTCCTGCAAATGCCGTCATTTAATTCTTCTTGATGGAGAAACAAAAACTCCAATGTGTATCTATAACACATTTTATTGACCCATTCATCTATTGGTGGAAATCTAGACTAGTGCCATATCTTGGGTATTGTGAGTAGTACTTCAGTAAGCATGGATGTGCCTGTATGTGTGTGATATGCTGACTTAGAATTCCTTGGGTCTGTTCTATTTCTAGTTCCTCCAGGATCTTCCCCACTGATTTCCATAGTGGTGCACAAATTTACACCCTTACTAGCAGTGACTGTGTCATCTTTTCTTGCATCTTTATAAGTATTTCTTGTAATTTGTTTTCGTCATAGCCAGATGGCTGATGTGTGATGAAGTTCTAGTGTAGATTAAACTTGCATTGCCCTAGAGACTGAGAATTTTCAACTTCTTTCTTCAAATTTTCTGTGGCCATTTGTATTGCTCCCTGTGAACGCTATTTATTTACCTAATTAATTTTCTAAACTTTATATTCATGATTCCATAACATATATGTATAACATAATTTGATTATAATCTCCCCCCATTATTCTCCCTTATTCACTTCTGCCTCTCATCAAATCCCTTATTGCCAATAGGCCCCTGCTACTTCCATGTTTGTGGCCTACTATAGTTAGGGTTTCTTTCATGAGTATGGATAGGGCAGTTGGGTTTTATTTGCTTAAGCTACAAAAATGAAGAATATGACTCCCCTACCTCCATGAACCATGAACTGCCTCAGGAGGAGAAGAGTTTATGAACTTTTCCTTGATCTATGATAGAATGCCAATATGCCCAGTCTTCCGTTGCTGTTGAGTTCATGGATTCAATACCCATGTCATGGCCAGAAGACAGCTTTGTAAACACTCCTTCCCATCTCTGGCTTTTTACCTTATTTCTAACTTCTCCTTAGCAACATTCCCTGAGCATTGGAGGGGTGCTGTCAATGTTCAATTTAGGGTTGAGCACTTCAAAGTCACTTTTTTTCAGCACTCTCATCAGTCAGGAATCTCTGCACTAACCAATGTCCACATCAAGAATGTGCTTCTTTAATCAACACTAAGCATAATCTATGGATGTAAACATGAACATTTAGATGGCTATTTGACACCATGTCCTTATAGCAAGATAATAGTAGGTTTTTCCATAAGGCCTATGACATCCATAGCCATGGATTTTTTTTTTTTTAACCAGTTTTAAAGAACTGGGCATGAATTCCTCCTTGGAGTAACAGTCATTCTACTCGATTCACAACCAAGAGCAATAGCAGTAGACTGTAAGGTTTGTGGAGGGTCTGTGAGACCCCACGGATAGACAACTCAAAGGTACTTGGCACTTAGCTTTTTACTTCACAGTCTGTGGTTTCTGAGAAAGACACTGTTACCGCCCCTCATTATAGGCTAACTCCAACTAAACCTCTTTTAATATAATTAAACATATATTTCAGGGAGCTTCCACTGTAGTAAATTCTGTACAGCATATTCAATGGTCTTCAGTGCTAGTCATCTTTCCCCTACTCCTTCTTCTACTCTCCCCTCCATCCCGCAGCCCACTTAACTTTTCCTATACCATCATTCATCCTTCTCTCTTTTTACCACCTGGCTTTTATCTCCTTTTCCTTAATTTCCTCCAGTAGCATCATATTGTTTTCTGTGTTCTATGGTATGCCGGTTTAAACACATATATCTAAATAACCAAAACTAGCATCCACACATGAGAGGGAATGTTCAGCATTTGTCACTCTGGGTCAGGGTTGCCTTACTTGGGATGATTATTTCCAGCTTCATCTGTTTACCTGCAAATTTCAGGATTTTGTTTTTCTTTATAGCTCAATGATGGTCTATTATGTATATGTACCACATTTTCACTATAGTAATATCCATTATCCCTTTACCAATTGGAAAACATTTAGTTCATTTGCATTTTGTGCCTACTGTGAATGTAGTGGATGTAGTGAATGTAGAGCATGAATCAGCAAGTATCTCTACAGAAGAATATAAAGGGTCCTTATGCTCAAGAGTGGTAAAGCTGGAGCATGTGGTAGATAAATGTCTAGCTTTTTGAGGAAACCCACTTGAATTTCATAGTTGCTGAACCAGTTTGCAACATTAACAGCCATAAAAGAGTGTTACTCTTTCTCCAAATCCAGGTCAGCATATTTTGTCCTTTTTGTTTGCTTGTTTGTTTAATATTAGCTTTTCTAAGTGATATAAAGTGAAATCTCAAAGTAGTTTTAATTTGCATTTCCCTAATAGCTAAGAATATTGAACAGTTAAAAATATTTCTCAGCCATTTGTTTTTTGTTTTGTTTTGTTTTTAAGAACTTAAAGTTTCTTGACTCATGTCTTCATCCTAATATCTTGACATTTCGAACAACAATCAGTTTTTATTATATTGACAGTGGACTTTCTACTTTAGATTATTTAGGTATCTTATAGCAAGAACAATTGCATAGGATACTTTGTGAGATAATACCATAAAATCCTGAGGCAAATGAAATTATAATTACTTCAACATCTGAGTCCTTAACTTACTTTTTATAGATGTTTGCATATATGTAACTCAAAAGTCAACTTTGGTGTATCAGTATAACTAAGATTAATGCTTCTAGTGACGATTTCAAGAATCATGTTAAACAGGAGTAGGAAGAGTGGCCACCCTGTTTTTGTTCCTGATTTTAATGGAAATGCTTTCAGTTTTTCTTCATTTAACAAGATGTTGAATGTTAGCTTGCTGTATACTATCTTTGTTATGTTGAGATGAGTCCCCTGTATCTCTTGTCTTCACAGGACTTTTAGCATGCTGCAATGTTAGATTTTGTTAAAGGTTTTTCATCTGAGATTATTATATGATTTATGTTAATGAATTTTTCATGTGGTAGATTCAGTTCATTGATTTAGATATGGCAGACCATTCTTGTGTTTCTGGAATGAGGCCAACTTATTCATAGTAGATGATGTTTATGATATATTATTAATTTCAGCTTGCAAATATGTTATTGAGATTTTTTCTGCCCATGGTTCAGCAACAACATTGACCTATAATTCTTTTTATAAGGTCTTTGTCTGTTTTAGGTACCAGGGTAATACTGACTTCTTAAAGAAATTGAAAGGCATCCTTCCTTTTCTACTTTATGAAATACTTTGAGGTTAGTGTCTGTTCTTCTTTAAGAATAAATAGAATTATGGATTGAATCCATCTGGGCTGTCTTAACTGGGAGAATTTTATTTTTTTTTCAAACTGTCACCACATAGTATTAGGGAAATGAACTATAACAATAACTGCATATAATGCAGCTTGTAAAAATCAATATCATACCATACTGCACTGGCTTTTAAGAAGGCTACTTTACATTACATACATATAGATTAGCTTGGATATTTTAAAATATTGCTTCAGTCTCATTTTTTGATATATGTGTATTTGAATTATCTACCTCACCTTAATTTAACACTCATAGGTCATATGCATGTAAAAGTTCAATAATTTCCTTTAAATTTTCCAGTCTTGTGGAATATAAATTTTAAAGTAGTGTCTACTGTAATGTCTTCCTTCTTATCTCTAATTTTGATCCCCTCTCTGGTTATTTTGGCTAAAGATCTGATCTTTTTAGAGAACTTATCTTCATTTCATTGTATTTTTTTTTAATTTGTATTTTATTAATCCCTGATCTTCATTGTGTCTTAATATTTCCTCTGTGTGTGTGGGGGAGTGTTATGTGGTTTGGGGTTTTATAACATCTTCAGGTGAATCATTAAGTTAATAATTTGATATATCTCAAAACAATGTTTGCTCTTAGCACTATCTTTATTCTGTCCCATGGAATTTTGATATTTTGTGTCTTAATTTTCATTCAATTCTACAAAATTTAGAATTTCCTTTTTGATTTCTTTCCTGACCCAATGATTCTTATTGTGTTGTTGTTGTTGTTGTTTTTGGAGACACATTGGAAATTTTTATTACTAAATGTTTACATTTAGAATGACTTTTTAGTACCCATAAAATTCCCCATGCTACTTAATTTTCTCTTTAAATATGCTGTGTTTCCTAAGACCATAGCTTTCTTAATTAAGTACACACCGAAAAGTGTTACTTATTCTACAGTGGACCAGAAGTTGCATGTTTCGATTTATGAAAGATAATTGTAGCAGAAAACTACTCACAGATCTTGGAAGGGCTATTTTTTTAAACAATCTGGAAATCCTAATATGTTTATGTTGACTATGACTGGCTTTTGTGTATTCCTGGTGTTTATAACTTCACTTTACTTTGGTCTGAAGCCCTTGTTTGAGTTTATGGAGGCAAATGGAGGTTAGTTCTATAGGCAAATTGCTTAACAGGTATACAATGTCTTAAATATTTCTTCAGAATTTTAGAAGGATGTACATCATTGTGGACATGTCCTACAAAGACATATATTGTTCCTGACCACTTCTTTTCTCTTTTCCCTCCTTGCTTTATGGCTGCCACAAACATGAAACATCTTTCACTGTGTTTCATTGTCATTGTTGTAGTTGTTTGTTTATTTGTTTGGTTTTTTTCTCCATGGAGCTTCTGGCTTGCTGTAGGCCTGGAAACAATGGCTAAGCACTGAGTGAAACCTCTGAGATTGAACCTTTATTTAAAAATGTTTTCCAAGGTATTTTGTCATAGTTGCAAGTGTCTTTCTAACATAGCCAGTAACTACAAAATGCAATGAACACCTGAAAACGAAGCCAAGCCTAATTTCTTTTTAAGTAGGCAAACTCAGTTATAGGCAGTATGCTGATATGTATCATTTACTTTTAAATGTTTAAGAAAGGTCAAGTGGGTTGCTTGGTTGAAAACATTAATTATATTCATCATATTTTAAGATAAAACATTTCCTATAACTCTCGGGTTTAGGAACCTAAAACTATAGTATAGTCTGAATAATAACAAGCACAATAGCTAATCTTTTGGATATTAATTTTATGATTTAAAAAGTAATATTGGTATAACCTACATGGATGTCTAATATTGTCTCCAAAAGTATTCCCTTAGAGATTAAAATATAAAATTTTAAATCTGAAAATGTGAGCTTTTAAGTTTGAATTTTCCCAAGTGTGAGCAGAGAGCATAGAATTGGGAACCTAGACTGGTAAGTTTTGAGAGGAAGAGAACAGAAGCACATAAGTTGTTCTGCATAGTCAGGGTATGTCTAGGGCAGCTAGAGACATTAGGCAGGGAATGGGTCATAAGGAATACAAGTAAGGGATCCTGCCAAGGACCAGCCTCAGCTTGGAGAGGGGATTTGAGAGAAGGGGTGTTTGGGAACAGGGAAACAAAGAACTCCAAAGTCAAATCCTGGATCTAAGCTGATAACCTAAGTTCTGCTGGAGACAGCTTTCTAGATTTATTTTTCTTTGTTCTTCTTTCACTAGGGATCACTAGACAACTCTCTCTTTCTATTTTCTGCTCAAGACAGTTCTCCCAGCTGTTCTCTCTTGGTGTTCTAAAAAAAAAAATTCTCTGGATATCTCATCTCTTGCATATCATAAATTCTCTGGATACCTCATCCTTTATATTACATATCAATCCAGTCATTTACTCCAGGTTCTCTTTTGATTGTCCTATGAATTAGTACCCCATGACCCCAGCTCCTTGATTCGTAGTAGACAGCAAGCAAATCTATTTTTTTAACATTGCAAAAGATTCAGAAATCTCTTTGCCTTCTTAAAAAACTTAAATGAAAATTTAATTTTAAAACATCTAACTTTTAGTATATTTGTTCTAATCCTATCTCAAACAAATGAAAACCCGTGGGACATAGTGAAACAGAACACCAATGAACTCTATACAATGAGCCTGAAGGGATGAGACCTCATGGATTAGTAGCAACCCAGCTTCCATTTCTCTGGTAAAGATTTCAATTTCAGTCTTTCCAGGAAAAGACTGGATCCAGAATTACACAGACACCTTTATCAAGTGAGTTTTCATGTGCCGCTTCCAAGTCCCATGCAGTTGGAAAGCCATGTTTCACTTCTTACAGATACAGGGTCTCAAGTCTCGATGGAAACTTGGACAATGAGGTTGCCCTTGTGGCGGAAGAGCTGCCCACAACCCTCACACACGTAGGGCTTCTCCTTCGTGTGGACCCGATTGTGGCCCTGCATGGTGGACCAGTGGGCGATCTCCTTTTGACAGACTGCACACACTTAAGGCTTCTCCCCGGTGTGAACATGCTGGTGGTCTCTCAGGAGGGAGGACTGTAGAAAGGCTTTGTTGCACAAATTGCACTTGAAAGGTCTCTCTTCTGTGTGTGACCTCTGGTGGAGGTCAAACTGAGACCTGTAAAGAAAACTCTTCTTGCATTTAGTACACTGAAACCCAGCTTGGCCAGCAAGACTGTCAACTTGCTCTACAGGTTGTGGGTTAGCAGGCTCTGGATTAGAGGCCACTCCTTGGGAAGTGGGTAAGTTGAAACCACAAAAACTCTGAAGATCCCTATTCAAGGCTAAATCTCTTCCCAGAATATGGGTGAACAATGGTACAGCATCCACATCAGTGTCTTCTTGGGGTAGCACGGCAACATTTACTCAGAGAACAAGCAGGACCCTGTGTCAGATGAGGGTCCTGCCCAATAAACACAGACGCTCCCACCACTTCCCAGTCAAGAACTGAGTCACTCCCCAAGCTCTGCTTAGGTGTCAGGTAGTCTGACTCTCTCCTCTCAGGAATCACTTTTAGCAAAATGTCCTCTTCCTAACTGGTGGATGGCTCTTCAGTCTCTGAGAGCAGCTCTGGGCTGGCTTGGCCTCTGTCGATTCTCGCTCTTATTTGATAGGTGTTCTTGGGACAAATCCATATGATCCCATTTATCCTCTGAGGCTTCAGCCTTCTCAACACTGGGATCTCAAAGGAGGTATGCCTGTCCTTAGGAATAGATTATGGGCCACTTGTGGGGTTTCCTGTCCATCATCATTGTTCCAGGTCTTTGTAGCACTTCACTCTGCTCTCCTTCACTAAGGCCTGCAGCTCTGGTGGCATGTAGATTATGAACTGCTTCAATACCAGCTGGTCTAGGATCTCCTCCTTGCTATTCTGGTCTGGTCTTAGCCACTGATAACATAGCTCAGAGATTCTCCTGAGATCCTGGATCCAGTCAGACCCTGTCAAGGGACTGAAACCTCGGAACTTCATGTGCCAAAATTCGGGGTTGTAGTTTTGCTCTTGTCCATATTTTACCTGGGATATTAGTGATAGCGGCTGCCCAGTTCTGACAAGGCTATCTGATGATATGTTCATAGTGGTATCTGTGGTGATTATTCCCTTTGGTCTGGGAAAAGCTTGAAGTGACTCCTGTCTAAATCGGCCTACCCACTTTGCCATAGAGATAGGCTTGATGTTGGTCCAGAAACCTCCCAAAAGCTGGGATTCCAGTTAAGCATCTCCACAATTGACTCTTGCCTTCTTTATCCCCAAGGCTTGGTATAATTATGTTAATTATAAATAATTCTGGACCTGAGGGTTCCTGCTTCTGTTTCCACTCTTGAGGCTAAGGCAGGAGGATGGAGTTCCAGGATAGCGTGGGTTAGAGAGCTAGACTTGCTAGTCCTGCCTTCCAGCCCGCAGTCTCGTGCCTTCCCAGATCTCTCTGCAAAGTTCTGTCTGATATTGTGTTGTTTAGTTTTTCATGAGTTTGTGTACTTTCTGTAGTTCCTATTGTTGATACCCAAATCTGTTCTGCTGTGGTCAGATAAGATGAAGGATGTTATTTTAGTTTCCGATTTTTGTTAAAACTTGTTTTGTGTCATAATATGTAATTGACTTCGAAGAAAATTCCATGGGATCCTGAAAAGAATTTTGTGTATTTAGTGTTTGGGTGAGATGTTCTGCAAAAATCTGTTAGGTCCATTTGATTTATGATGTAATTTAACTCCAGAGAGTATCTGTTTAGATTTTTGTTTTGTTTTTGTTTTTGTTTTGTTTTGTTTTAAATAGATGTTGTGTGTATCGGTGAGTCTGGGGTTTTGAGGTCACCCATTATCAGTGTGTGAGAGATAATCTGTGCTTTTGAATTTGTTAGCTTTCCTTGTACAGAATTGGGTTCACCTATGTTTGGTGTATATATATGTTAAAGATTGTAATATCCTTTTCATTGACTCAATCCCTCAGCGAGTATGAAGTGAGCCTTTTTTGAAATCTATTTTGTCCCGTGCATGAATAATTATGTCTGCTATTTCTTGGTTTAATTTGATTGAATACCATTTTCCAATACTTTAACCTTAAAGTGGTGCCTATCATATATAGTGAGGTAAATGCAATCTTCTGGTCTGTGTATCTTTTTTGAGGGAATTGAGACTGTTAATATTAAGGTTTATTATGAATGATTTCTCTCAATTCTTGTCATCTTATTGTTGTATTTTCTTAGAGCTCTTCTCATGAACTCTTCTGGAATTACTAATTTTTGCTTGTGATCTGCTTATCCTTGTCTTCAGACCCAAGTAGCTATAAGTTTCTTCATCTATCGTTATCATGAAATGCTTTCATTTTACATTTAATTTTAATAGCTTTGCTGAGCAACATAACTGGGTTCATAACTGTGGTCTTTCAGAACTTGGAGTACATCCTTTCAGACCCCTTTGGCTTTGTATTTTTTAACTAATAGTCAGGTGTTACTCTGGTGGGTCTCCTGTATAAAGTATCTTGACTTTTCTGTCTGGAATCCTTTAAAGCCTTTTCTTTATTTTTTTTTAAATGTTTTAACTATAATATGTTATAAAGATTTCCCTTTTTGCCCCTATCTATTTAGAGTTTTTTAGATGTCTTGCACCTGCATGGGCATTGTTTTCCTCAAAGTTTGGGAAATTTTCTCCCATGATTTTTAGTCTCTATCCCTTCACAGTGATATTCTTCTTTTATCTGAATCTGAAATTTAGGTCTTTTTACATGTCCCAGAGTTCTGCCACTCCCTGTTCATATTTCTTTTAGAAAGTCATCTATACCTTTAATGAGTGATCCAATTCCTCTACCTTGTCTTCCATCTCTGATTTGCTGATTTCTACATAATCCATTTCATTGGTGAGGCTTTATGTCTTTATGTTGTAGAGGCAGCATAGATCAGATACAGACCTCATACCTAATGTGAGGAGGCCCCATGGCCAGCGATGAGAAAATAAACTATGTTGTTACACATGAGCTCAATTTCAGTTCTCATATCTGACCATTTTTGTGGAAATATTTAATCTCAATTGGGGGATTCTACTTTACTTTTGATCATTCAGTTCCTAGATAAAAGACACTTGACTTTTATTAATATAATACATCTTGATCAGCAGTAGAGCTGGGCAGATATCTTCCCTTGAAGATATTAGAATCTATTTCCCCACCAATAACTATTCCCCAAATTATAATTGGCTACTCTGAATTTCAATTGGCCAGCCCATCATGGCCTTGCTTTCATGCCTCAACTAACTCATGGCATCTTCCTTCTCTTCACTTTGTATTTCTCCTTAGACTCCAAGCCCGGGGAACCCCAAGCTCTGCCTATCTCAATTCTGCCCAGATGTAAGTGGTAGGTATCTTTATTTACCAATCAGGGATAACTTGGTGAGCAAGGTCACAAAGAGTCACTTGGATCTATGGGCAGATTCTCTCATTCTTTGTGGCAACCTGGCCTTGAGGGCCAATATTTATTTAGCATTACAACACAGCAAAGGAGCAAACCTCTACAGAGCATACAAATAAATATGGCCAGTCTGCAAAGAAAAAAATCTAT
The DNA here is from genome assembly GCA_019843965.1 of Rhynchomys soricoides. NCBI lineage: Eukaryota > Metazoa > Chordata > Mammalia > Rodentia > Muridae > Rhynchomys > Rhynchomys soricoides. Next base: position 1,126,920 of record JADRCH010000367.1, on the reverse strand, counting down.
CATCATTTCACTTTGGCAATTGGAACTCTAGTTTTATGTTGTAGACTATCTTTCTTTTACTTTTTATTTATTTTTTAAATAGTTCCACTAAGTGGGGACCAAGCACTCAAACATATGAGCCTATAGAACCTATTCTTATTCAAACCACCACAAATACTTAAAGGGATATTTTTTTCTTTTGATGCTTTCTTTACATTTCAAATGTTTCCCCCTTTCCAGATCTCCCCTTTGGAACCTCCTAATTCCATGCCCCCACCCCATGCCTCTATGGGGGTATTCCCCCAACCACCCACCCACCCACTCTCAGATTCCCTCTTTGGCATTCTCCTATATTGGGGCATCTAACACCCTCCAGCCCAAGGGCCTCTGCTCCCCCTGATGGCTAACAAGAATCTCCTCTGCTACATATGTGGCCAGTACCATGGATCCCTTCATGTGTATTCTTTGGTTGGTGGATCAGTACCCAGGAGTATTGAGGGGTCAGGCCAGTTGCCACTGCTGCTGCCTCCCTGGGGATGCAAACTCCCTCAGCTCCTTCAGTCCCTTGTCCAAGTCCTCCATCTGGGACCTCACATTCAGCCCTACTGTTGCTGCAAACTGACTCTTGGGTATTTCGGACTTTTGTGTTAATAACCACTTAACAGTGAGTACATACCACGTTCATTCTTTTGTGATTGCTTTACCTTGCTCAGGATGATATTTTCAAGTTCCATCCATTTGCCTAAGAATTTCATGAAGTCATTGTTTTTAATAGCTGAGTAGTATTCCATTGTGTAAATGTACCACATTTTCTATATCTATTCCTCTGTTGAGGGATATCTGGGTTGTTTCCAGTTTCTGGTTTATTATAAATATGGCTGCTATGAACATGGTGGAACTTGTGTGTTTATTACATATTGGAGCATCTTCTGGGTATATGCCCAGGAGTGGAATAGCTGGGTCCTCAGGTAATATTATGTTCATTTTTCTGAGGGTCCACCAAACTGATTTCCAGAGAGGTTGTATCAGCTTGAATTCCCACCAGCAATGGAGGAGTGTTTCTCTTTCTCCATATCCTCGCCAACATCTGCTGTCACCTGAGTTTTTGATCTTAGCCATTCTGACTAGTGTGAGATGAAATCTCAGGGTTGTTTTCATTTGCATTTCCCTGATGACTAAAGGAGGTCAAAGGGATACAAATTGGAAAGGAAGAAATCAAAATATCACTATTTGCAGATGATATGATGGTATACTTAAGTGACCCGAAAAACTCCACCCGAGATCTGCTACAGCTGATAAACACTTTCAGCAAAGTGGCTGGATACAAAATTAACTCAAGCAAATCAGTAGCCTTCCTATACTCGAAGGATAAACAGGCTGAGAAAGAAATTAGAGAAATGACACCCTTCACAATTATCACAAATAATATAAAATATCTTGGTGTGACTCTAAGCAAATAAGTGAAAGATCTGTATGACAAGAACTTCAAGTCTCTGAAGAAAGAAATCGAAGAAGACCTCAGAAGATGGAAAGATCTCCCATGCTCATTAACACCTGATTTTTAATGTAGGCATTCATAGCTATAAACTTTTCTTTTGAGATTCCCACCAATTTGCCATTAGGAAGTTCTAATAAGTTGCACTTTCATTTAAATTTAATTCTAAAAAGTTTTTCATTTTCTTCTTTATTTTTTCTACGATTCACATGTCACCAAACAGTGTATTGCTAAATCTGAAAGTAGTGACACAGTTTCTGAAAACACACATAAACAGGCAGGTGAACACACAAACATAAAAAAATATACAAATGTATAAAGACTCACTGGCACACAAACGTACAAATATACACAAACACAATACCACACAGAAACTCAAATATGTGATTCTTGTTTCATTCACAAATCTGCTAAATGACTATTTTCTTCCACTTATGTGAAGAGTTGAGCCTATATTTGATTTTAAAATGTGCAAACAAGGGAATTCTAAGAATACAACTCTCACATATATATTTCTTGCTCTGAAAGTTATGACTAGAATTCTTCTGGGTGTACTGTGATTCCATAGTCAATGCATCCATTCAGCATAGCCCATGAATGCTCTTGGCATTTGGGAGGATGTACAAATGGACTGTTCCTGCACATTTGTCTTCCCATACTCAGCCCTTCTCCAAGGCTATGGATCATCTCAGTCTTAATGTGTTGCTCTTGTCTGGCTGGCATCATGGTGTCCCCTGCCTATTGAGGATCTTCTTAAACAGAGGCACTTATTATGTAGGGCTGCAACCGCCATAAGTTTCTGGGGGATGTCTAGTAGAAGAGAAGGTGGTGGGTGCTGAGTCTCAAGGTGCTGAGGGTTTCAGCTTCAGTATTTCATCCCCAGCTTCACAGGAAAGTGTCCTGGCAAGCAGTTATGTCTGAAAAGAAGGAACCATTTGAGCTGGTCTCTTACTAATTTACAGGACCTTATATGGTTTTGTTTTGCACCAGGTGTTTAAGTCATGGTAGAATTTTTGACAGCATTGTATCCATCCATAGAAAAGGTAAAAAGATAATGGTGAACAATAGGCATACATTTATCTAGGAAATCCAACAGCCCACCTGCCTGTTATACATAAACCCCAAGAAACTTGGGTAGTGAGCTCTAGTCATACAACAGGGCTGAAAATCACGGCCACTAGATGGTGCTGTGAGTATATACATGTAGGGGAAAGTAGGCCAGAGTCAGGAGCCGGCTGCTGAGCAAGCATCACTGCAGCAAGGATCACTGAAGGGCTTTCAGGGGAAATAAGATGCTGGAGTTCTGGAGAGTACCCGAGGGAGCCAACCATGGTCACCACTGGTTCACTAGTGTGTGGCTGCTTCCCAGGTAATGGCAACACCAGAGTTCTGGGTCAAGGTCAAAGGTTGCTGAAAAACCCTAACCTCCCATCCTGAAACAGAAAAAAAAAAAATCTGGCTTCCTGAATTTAATGAATTAAGGATATGGCTAGTAGTTAGTAGTTAGAAATTGATGAATATATGTCACACATAGCTCTGTCTGCCTTCGATCCATGCCTCCTGAGATGACCCTATAAATGTCAGCCAAACGATCTATTGGAGGAGTAGCTGTGAGATTTTGAAATTTACCTGAAAATGACTAAGCATGTCCCTGATGCTGTGATGCTGATGAAGAGATTTGTTATAGAGTCTGACATGCTTTCTGTTTCTCAAAAAATTTCAAATCTCAAGTTCTTTGTTCTTTATGGTTTTCCTAGTTGCAGTACAAACCAGTTTTCAATAACATTTAAAAAGCAAAGATGAGATTAGATGGCTTGGTGGTTGACAGAGTGCCCTACTCTGGCTGAGAACCTGAGTTGGTTCATAAGATCTACATTAAACAACTGACAATCTCATATAGCTCCAGCCTTTGGAGAATCTGGGGACCTCTTTTAACCTATGAGAGTACTTGCACTCAAGGACACATACCCATCATTCATCATAGCAACCCCCAACATACATATTTTTTAAAGCGTAAAATCAAATTATTTATATCTTTAGAAGCTAAAGATAAATGAAATCAGTGTTTCTTTTCTCCAGTGTATTGCCACATGTGGTAATTTGACTATGTTTGGCCCTGGGAATGGCACTATTAGGAGGTGTGGCCTTGTTAGAGTAGGTGTTGCCTTCTTGGAGGAAATGTGTCACTGTGGGGGTGGGCTTTGAGGTTCTATCAGCAAGCCTCTCCCAATGTGGAAGAGACATTATCTTTCCTGGTTGCCTTTGGATCAAGATGTAGAACTCTTGGCTCCTCCAGCATCATGTCTACCTGCATGCTTCCATACTTCCCACCGTGATATTAATGGACTGAACCTTTGAAACTTCAAGGTAGCCTCAATTAAATGTTTTCCTTATAAAAGTTGCCTTTGTCAAGGTGTCTCTTCAAAGCAATGAGACCCTAAGAAACCACATTTCAAGCAGTCAATTGTTAGATGTGAACAGTTTTAGGCAGACCATTCAGGGTAATTCATCTATTAGAAATCCAGGCAGATTTGAGAATCAAGATTTGATCATGGCCATACACACCTATCACAGACAGTAGTCCCAGTGGCTTTGTGTTAGTCATATAAGCATACAAAAAGCCATACAGCTGAGGATTAAGGGGGAGTTTTAGGCTTTATTGGAATCTTTGAGTATTTTGAGGAACATTAAAGCTTTGATGCTACTTTCTGTTAACATGAAGGGGTTTTCTAAAGCATTTCAAACATGAGTGTGGTTGAACGAACTGTGAGTACATTCATAGACATCTAACAGGAGAATAATACATCACTATTTTTTATTATTGAAGTTTGATTTCTTTCCAGCATAAGCTAAGTTCTTCCACAGTATCCACACAGTGTTAGTAAGACCAGCCAATGATTATGGGATGTTTCTGACTGACAGTGTTTGAATACAATTAAAAATCAGGAGAAGGGGAGATGTCCCTCAAGCTGGCAGAGGCCAGCAAAAGCTTCCTGGAGTAAGCTGTCTGTTACGAGGCCCAAGAGAAGACATAAGTCATGGCCTTGGATACTTAAGAGGAGGCTAATCATGGCTTTCCAGAACTCTGCATCTTTGAGATATATACAGGCCAGACTGGTGAGGGAAAGTATCAATACTCAATGGGTTTGCAGCAGAAAACCTGCTGTTTTGTGGAAATAACCATATAAGGGGCAATCATTGGGGACAATGCTTCTATCCAAGAGAAGAGGGCAGACTCCACGGATGTGGGAGAAAGGCACCATGTCCTTGAGGAGTTAATAAGATTTGGTGAAGATGTGAAGCAGTCAGTGTATCAGAGATGTCAAAAATAATGCTGGCTTCAAAATGTTGTCATTCCCCAAGGTACTGCCTAAAAGGAGGAAAGGGATATATAGCAACATTTGAAAGCTGCCAGGCTTTCACAGTGAGTGACAGAAATGAATTCTGTTCTAAATTTTATGTGGGTTGTCTTTGAGACAGCTAAATGAAACTGTCTGGCACAGGGAAAAGTACATCCCAAGTAGACATTTGTGTTTGACTTCACTGTAAGACCTTTCCCTGGGTGCTAACCTACAGAGCCTCAGCGATGGATGTCATAGGCCCTTTGGGTGATAAGTGACAAAAGTTAATCATTCCAAGCAAGGCTCAGTGAAGACCTATCTCAAGAGTATACCTGTGCCTACTGTGTGCCATCAGCCTAAAGTACACATCCTGTTCTACCCAACTGAGAAACCTTACATGCTCAGAATACTGGAAGGAAGCCCTTCTGTTCACCTTCCCTGTTCTGTGCTTTGATAGTGCACAATTGAGCTTGAGAACATATCACTGAGGATGGCTAAAACATGAGCTGGTGAGTGTGTGAATATATGGGTAGATAGGTAAGTATATATGGGTACGGGGGTACATAGGAGAGTGAGTAGTGTGATATATGAGCATTTGGTGTATGAAATATGATGTATTTTTGGTAGGAAGCATGACAGTGAAGGCAGACATGGAGTTGGAGGAGTCAAGAGTTCTACATCTTGATCTGAAGTCAGCTGAAGGAGAGTGTATTCTGCCAGGAGTCAGGAGGAGGGTCTGATTCTACACTGGACAGAACTTAGCATAGGAGAGCTCAAAGCCCACACACACACAGTAACACACTTCCTCCAACAAGGCCACACCTCCTAATATTGCTATTTCCTATGGGCCAAGCATTCAAACACATGAATCTATGGGGACCAAATCTATTCAAACCACCACATATAGTACAGTTTAAAACTTTGTAAGAATATGTGACTCTGTTTGGGGGGGAGGGGTAGGTGTGGGTGTGTGGGTGTGTTTACATGTGCACACACATGTATACATATGCATACCTGTGCACTGGGGGAGTGGACTTTCATCTCTTGAGACAGATAACCATTTGAGCTAATCTGCCTATCTGTCAATTCATCATAAAAAACTGTAGTAGTTCCCTGGGACACTGGTTTAGCTGCCTCTCTACCCTATTGTTGCTGCCTTAGTCCTTTACATCCACCCTTTCTTTGCTTCATGATCTTTGCTCTGTTCATCTAATTACATCACAGTGTGTCACCCTGAGCATGTCTGGGAGCAGCTGCCTGCCCAGTTGCCAGGTCACAGTGATGGAGGTGGCATGCTGAGGATACAGTAATGAATGAGGGACAGTGCGGGTTCATCAAGGCTGAAATAAACAATGGCATGAGGAAACAGCTACCAGGGCGTTCTAGACATAGGGACCAGCAAGTCCAGAAGTATATACAACCTAAGGAATGAATATGAAGTTACATAAAGTGTTTAATTGAATGTTGCTAATAAGAGGGACAAGAAGTAGTCAGAAATGAGACATACTATATATAGATAAAAAGTGACCCAGAGAGCCTGTATACAGGTGACAATAGGTAGTAAAAATCAACCCAAGGAACCCTGTGTGCAAGGTGATCATAAAGCACATCATAAGATACAAGGGCTCCTCCTAAGCCAGGCATGTCCTCATGACCAATTCCTTTACCTCAGAATTCTGAGGAGTATCTACAACTGCAGGCAGTCATGAGGACCAAGGGTAGCGTATGGAAACAGAATGGACAGCTCCTATTCCAGACAGCCATGTTGCACGTGGTTCTCTGAATCTGTGGCCTGACTTAGACTTTTCAAAAGTTCCTTGTATCTGGAGGCATATGTACATGCCAACAGGAAAAATGTCAAAACAACAGCTACCTGGGAGCAATCCATGGGTAATGATATACACTTCTCTTCAAATGTATGAATGATTTTACTTCCTTATTTGTGGCATTGTGGATGGAACCTAGGGCCACAGGCATAGCAAGCAAGTGCTTTGCCCTGGAGTCTCCCCGACCTTTAACACTGGTCTCCTTATAAAGAAGTTAGGGAGTGTTTGGATCATTCACCTCTTCTAACAGCCTAGGACAGTGGAATCTTTGTCTCAACACTATACAGGTGACATGAGCCCTTGTCCATCACTTTCATCCATAAGATTAGAATGGCAATGGACCATTAATAAGATGGTGCAGGTACATCTAGAATGTCTCCTAGAAGCCTACAATTATGCGAAATCCCATTCTTCTCTTGTATGCCTAACAGCACATGGTTTTCTCAGAGCCTTGCCTCCTGTGCTTCTTTTGTCACCTCCCTCAGATGCTAGCCTAGTCAGGCTGTGTCTCCTGACTAGGCTAGTTCCCTTCTGTTTACTTGACTCAAATCCTTGGCTCTCATCATCATAGGCTGCTTAAACCTGTGTATTCCTGTGTGCTTTCATCACCAGCACCATTTCTTCCCTTCTCTGTACTTTTCTTGATATTGTTTCTAGCCTCTGTCAGTGTGCTCCATGCTTCACTATGAGGTTCCTGAGTGTATATTTTTGGATCATTTTGTAGCAAACTCAACTGTGATTTGGCCTTTGTCAAAGCTCTGGTTACCAGGTCTGGCTCCTGCATCCCCCTACCCTCTGCCCAAGCTCAGTCAAGATTTCTTTAACAATCACTTGTTCCCAGATGTCCAACTTTTGCTACAACCAACATGCACAGAAACCAACCTAAGTTCTAGTTGATGTTGAGTGGATTATGTATGCTACTCCCCATGTGTTGCCTGTGGACTCCTCAAAACATTCCAGAGTCTCTCTCACGCCATAGCTGATGGCTGAGGTTTACATTATCCAGATAGTTTTATTTGTCTCCAGCCCTTTGCACTCTTTTTTTATGCCATGGCACACATGATTCTTTTTCTGAGGCCACTCTTACTCCTGGCCTACATCCATCGACACATTGCCCATGTGGGCTCATGTCCTCAGATTTAGATGGTTCTACCTTTGCTTGGTTGACACTATCTTCTCAGTTTCTCTCAGATTCTTTTTGAATATAGATGCCAGGCTTGTTGGCAAAGACTACTGAATTCCTTACAAAACCCTTGACATGTTTAGGGCTTACTTCTAGTCAACTAACTTTCATACTTTTATCCAACTCTTATTGCTGTCTAGGATCTGAACCTATTCTACATGACTTCAAGCCTCAGTCTGCTACCAATTAACTTCTGCATTTATCTTAATTTATTCTCTGTGGCTGTGATAAAATACTTTGACAAAAACTACTTTAGGACAAAATAGTTTAGGTCAGTGGAAGTTTTTGGTTACAGTAACCTATGGAAGGAAAGTTGCAGCATTGAGACTAGGAGTGGTGAATACACTGTGCCTGCAAACAGAATATACAGTTAATGCATGCAGCTCATCTTCGTGGTCATTTTACATTTTACCACACTGACAGTTAACACTTGCCATTATATCAACCCTTAAGGAAATAAAAATAATTTTTGTTTTCTTGGGTGATAAATACAAGTGAAAGGAGCATTTTAGAGTTCATAGCTCTGGCAAGATTTGTACTTGTCTTTGTTGGCCACACTGGGTGAGGGGTCACACACACTCTCCTTCCCCACATCCCTATCCTTGTCGCCCCAGATCATGCTTGCCCATTGTTCCCATTCCTTCCATTAAAGTGTTGTTCGTGTATGTGTATGTCAATGTCATCCTCAAAGAATCAAAGGATCCATTGGTATCTCTGTAAAGAAAGCCAAAAAGATCTGTGTAAAAGCCATATGAATAGGACACCATTTCCCATGTGAATTAAGCTTTCACCCCTTTAAAACATTACTATTCAATAATTGCAGTTGGACTGGTTTAAGTCTATTCATTCATTGCTTCTTTCTTGGCACCATTGTTTGTCATGTCAGAAAGCAAATAGTGCCATGGGTGAAGTGAAAATGTGTGGTCTAAATTTTGTCAATCCTAAATCTTTACATTAAAGTCTCAAACCCTCTGGTACCTCAGAATGTGACTATATTTAGAAACAGGGTATTTGAAGAGATAATGAAAGTTAAAATGGGGTCTTGACCAGTGAGCCTTTATCCAATCTGGCTGTTGTCCTTGATTGAAAAGAAAAGGACATATTCAGACACAAAGGAAAGAACCTGTGAGGACACATGTGAAGGTTGCTGTCTACAAGCAAAGGGAAGAGGCCTCACAAGAAGCCAAATCTATGATACATTCAACCCAGAATCTCAGTCTCCAGAATTCTGAGAATGTATTGTGTTGTTATGGCAACACGAGCTAACTAATGTAAACACCAACATTGGGAAAACCTACTGTGCTATGTGCCCTTGAGGACTGGGGCAGTAGTGGGGTAAGCTGCCTCCACTTACACCATGGATCTTTCCATTTCTTTACCTACTAGACAGAAGGAAAAGTTAATAGTTACAGTTGTAGAATCTAAGAGTCCTTTGAGGGAAGGAGTTGCATGATTTTTTTCAGTGCTGGGATAGAATCCCAGGCTTCCCAGCTTTATATTTCTTTTACTGATACGAAGCTGAGTCAAATGCCTGCTGTCATGGTCCCTGTCCCAACCTAGTTCCTTCACAGCACATATGCCATTTAATGCAATCATAGCTGGATGATTTCTTAGGAGGCCTGGATCAGAGTAGGTTACCAGGGTGTGTCCTTGAGGGCTACATCTTGTTCCTGGACTTTTCCTCTCCAACTCATCAGGCTTCCTGTCTGCCCTGAAGTGAGTATCTGTTTTCTCAAGCCCTTCAACTTCCAGACCAAAGCAAAGAAGATAGATAATTATGGGCTCAAAGTTCAAAAACTGAAATATATAGAAAATTTTCTTCTTTGAATATTCTTTTCCTCAGATTTTTAACAGCAATAAAATCTGACTAAAACATCAACTTAATTTTTTAAAAATGAAAGGATTTATTTACTTATATATTTTTAAATTTTTATAGTTATTTCTATTTTGATAACATTTTAACTGTGTATAATAACACATTTCAGTTTTGGACTTATACATATGCATACCACATTCACTGAATAACTACAGGCTGTGTTTATTCATCCTACATCCAAGCTTACTCCTCTCAACGTCTGTTAATAGCTGTAAAAAAAAATTCACCTTTCAGAACAGTTTCAGGTTTGCAGAACTGAAAGAGACATGCAGAGAATTTCCCATGCTGCCTTGACCCATCCATACACAGCCTTCCCTGCTCCACTTCCACTACAGTAATGCTTATGTTATATCCCCAGGTCCATGGTTTATGGCAGAGGTCACACTTTGTACTGTCTAGATTATGAGTTTGGACAAAGTGGTAATAACACATACCCAATATGGTATCACATAGAAATCTCCTACCTTAAAAACCTGTTGTACCCAATTTATTTATTTATTTTCCCCTCACCCTTAGCTCCTGACAAGTGCATTATTTTTTAATTGTCTTATTAAATTTGCTTTTTTTTCCCTTTAATTTTTTTCATTAATTCTTGGAGAATTCATATATTGTAGTTTGAATATATTCACCTCTTTGTAGATCTAATTCCCCCTTCATGTTCACCAACTTTGAGTACTCTTAAAAAAATCATCAAGCCCAATTTGTGATATTGCTCTTGAGTGTTATCTTCCACTGGAACATGGTGGGTTTACCAGGGCCCACACCCTTAATGAAAACTAATTCCCCCAATTTCCACATCTATAAGTTACCAATAACTCGTCAACTGAAAGTAGGACTTTATTCCTACCTTCTGTTCCATGGACTTTCTTTGACTTGAGCTTGTGTAAGTCTTGTGGATGCTATCATAACTGGTGTAAGTTCATATATTTAACTGTCTTAGTATGTCAAGAAAACATTTTCCCTGTAGTCTACTGTCTCTGGCTTTTACAATCTTTCCATCCTTCTTCTGTGATGATTGATGAGACTTGAGGAAGGTGTGTGTGATACCCTGTTTATGGCTGAGCATTCTATTGTTTTTCATTCTCCATATTTAATACACTTTTGAGTCTCTGTACTCATTGTCAACTATTGCATAAAAATATTTATCTGGTAATGCTTGAGAAAAGAACCAATCTATTTATAGAACAATAATCATTAAGAGTCATTTTAAAAGTATGTCCAGTAAATAGAATTATAGTAGGGCTAGGACCTATTGAGGCACAAGTTCTTGGCTTCAGTAATAGTTACAGGTTCCATCTTTTGCAGTTCTCCTTAAATCCAATCAGAAAGTGATTGGTTATTACTATGACATTTGTGCCATCATTGCACCAGTGGGTGTATTTGCCCAGCTGGTTGTTATTTTAGCTCACACGGTTTATAGCTGTGTAAGACTGGTGATTCTTTTTCTCCTGCAGTAGCATCACAGCTCTGTAACAACTAGACTAAGGAATGAAGCTTCTATATCAGTTCCAACTTGATTTCTCAATGTACTATTGCTGAAAATGCCACATAGTCTACTCACAAACCATAGAGATTTGTCTTTTCTGAGACAGTCAAGCAATTGCTATAGTCAATCTATGGATGTAGGCTTTCCAATGGTCTTATTTCACTTAGAAATGTGCACTTGAGTTTTTCCATATATATTTTGTGGCAGGAAAGCTCATTTCTTTACAGCACTGAATAATATTCTACTGTGATGTCTGGGTGGAATTTAACCACTCACATAAGGAAGGATAACTTTGTTGCTTCCAATGAGCAATTAGTTCTTGTCGATTAGACATATATCTGTAAACGTTCATGGGCATATTTGTATAGACATGAATATCTGGCTCTTTCATATAAAGAATGAGCAGCTTAACTCTGGATCATATGGTAAGTTTGTTTAGCTCTGTAAATATTGCCAAGCTGTGTTTAAAGCTGATGGAACATTTTGTATTTACAGCATTGATGAATGAGAGCTCCTGCTTTCCCAGATCCTGTACAGCATTTGGCATCATGAGTACTGTGGATTCTGGTCATCTTACTAACTGCATGTTATCTCATTGTTTTACTTTACTTTTCCATGATGACATGTCATTGGCATCATCTTATGCTAGTTTGGCACCATGATTTTTTTTTTTTTTTTTTGTGAGACATGTTGACGATTTTATTTAATGATAAGGTACAAGTTCTTTACACAACATTCTTCATTCACTTGTGTATAGTCCTTGACATGCATGATATCCCCTAAGTTCTGGAACTCACATATCTTTCACTAGCTTTCACTTTTCAAGCTCTCTGCACATCTGTTGATTTCCCACTTACCCTTAGTTTCTGTGCCTAGGGCAGACATTTACAAATAAATAAGCATTACCTAGGAAGCTGCCTGAACTCAGCGTATCTCTGGAGCAGATACAACATAGGCAGCTCACGAACCAGTCACTCAGGAAGCATGGCACCAATGTTCTTCAAGAAAATCTGACACTCTTGTCTTACTATTTGCATCAGGAATGTGGCTGCTACTATAGCAGAGTTGGAGAACAAGGTGGGGTCAGGATGTATTAAATGGCCACAGCCATGGTAAAAAATTACTGAGGTCCAAGTACTTTTTCATTTGCTAAGCATCTCCCATTGGTTGTAGAGTTCTTAATAGATTATGGAATTTTTAAAAAAGTCTTACTAGTAATTTTTGCTATGTCATTTGTTTTCATGGACTGCTGAAATTCTGAATATACAAGTTTTGTTGGGGCCATACTCTTCCCTACAGTTTTTTTGTTTTTCAATTTTTATTTTATGTGTATGTGTTCATGGCTGAGTGTATGTAAGTGCATGGTGTACATGTATGCAGGAGATCAAAAGAGGGTGTCAGATCCCCTGAAACTGGTCTAATTGGTGGTTGAGGTTCCATGTGGCTTAGGAACTAAATCCAGATCTTCTATTAGTACTCTTAACTACAGAGCCATGTCTCTCCTTCCCTAGAGTTTTGAAAACATCCACTATGTGTCACACAGAATACTCCTCATTATATAGTTAGACATTTTAAAGAATACTGCACACTGGGCTTTATAATCTCCACAGGAATTTGAGCTCCAGATTTGTGAGTAGTGAAAGCTCTTTCCACTGTGATGTGCTTTTCGTTGCCTATGCTCTACACTTAAAGAAAGGCAGTTTCCAAAGTTAAACTTTCAGTTTGCCTTACAGAAAGAAGCTGATTGGCATGTTCTGACTTCCTATTTTGCAACAATTATTTACTGTTCAGGATTCTCTTTATTCCCTCACATTTGATGTATTATTATTTATTTATTTGGGAGTATATAATGCACATAAAATTAAATGTTTCTATTCCTTCATTCATTATTAAAATGGCTTCTAGAGAATATTTTTAACAAAAGAAAGTCATTAATTGAAATAGACCCACTATGGTCTTGTCCCTTTTGGTTAAGCAACACATCATCTTCTTGAGACAATTATATTTATGCTGATTTTCGTAACATAAACAAGAATTGCTGACATCTTCTCTCCAACAGCTGAAGAGGAACAAAAATACAAATAAATGGTGCACAGCTCCATGGGTATTTTTAGCTCAGTGTAATTCTGAGGGTTGGACTCATGTACACTCCAGTTATACCCAAGCATATAAAATGAGTCAGTTATCCTTAGAAAAACCCATGAACTCTGTAACTGAAGCTTGAAGTAAGTTGTAGGATTTGTATGTGTTCATTTCTAAAAAGAATGTAAGCTATACTATATCAATAGTAAATGTTTGGGAGGAGAGGAGAAATTTTGAGACAGGATTTAGCTATTTAGTCCAAGGTAGCATTGACCTCCCAATCTTCTGCCTCAACTTCTGTAGTGTTGGAATTACAGACTTGTACTGGGTATAGTACTTTTAAAGGGTGGAATTCTACAATTGTACAAGTGAAAGCATGAGTTATTTAATGTAATATTATTGTGAGAATTTAAAATTTCAGATAAGATTTAAAAATGTTTTGCTTCTCACTGAATTCAGTAAGGTTCTAGTGTACATAAAGTAGGTTACTGTACCTCTCACTCTTCCAGCTCTGATGCCCTACCCTGGCAGCCCTAATGATCTTCATTATGTCAAGCCCTTCTGTAGGTGAGAAGAATCTGGGTAACGAGGATACAACAATGGCTGGCCTCTAAAAGGAAGGCTTTCTGCAGTTCTGTGCTAGATAGAACACAGCTACCATGGATCTACAATAGTCACTGAATGGGAACAGTTCATATGACACAGTTGTGACATATGGGCAGTTGATCCAGCTGGGAATGACCTTCAGGCTACAGCACACACTCCTGACTCACCAGTCTTCATATGCACTATAGTTCAAGTTTGTATTACTAATTGAGGATTTGAAGACACCTGCTTTCAGCACACTATTATAAACTATAGTTATATAATGAAGAATATTTTCACAACCATTATCCACAGAACACTGCATTGGTGATTGTTCAAGGCACTTTACTCTCCTTGAGTGAATTTTAGGACTAGGACACAGCAGAACAGAGAAGCACTCACAGACACTCCCATTTGACAAGTCAGAGAAAAGAAAGCATTATCCCCAGCCCTTCCTAACCCTGGCCTTGGAAAAATTATCTGGAATTTGAAGTCATGCTTTGTTCTAAACTTTTCATCTCTGAGCCGCCTTATTATTATTATTATTATTATTATTATTATTATTATTATTATTATTAT
>JADRCH010000367.1:1042403-1112478 GCA_019843965.1 Rhynchomys soricoides | reverse complement strand
ATTATTATTATTATTATTATTATTATTATTATTATTATTATTATTATGTTTTTTGAGACAGGGTTTCTCTGTGTAGCCCTGGCTGTCCTGGAACTCACTCTGTAGACCAGGCTGGCCTCTAACTCAGAAATCTGCCTGCCCCTGCTTCCAAAGTGCTGGGATTAAAGGCATGTGCCAGCCACCACTGCCCGGCTGAGCCCTATTATTCTATTCTGAGCATTCTGAGGTTCTTGACAAAGGGTGTCCAATCACAACTTTGGTCTTTAGCTTGTATACTCCTGGTAAGGTCTATACTAATTGTAGTAGAGACAAGCTGTAAAGTGTCATGTCATCAAATGTAGCTTCATTCTTAACAAATTTCCCTCCATCTCATTTGTCCTCATGATTTAATATGAAAAGTAGGAATTAAAGAGGCAACTACTTCCACATTAGTACCCTATTTTATCATGGGATACACATTCTATGATTGCTCTCAGAAGTCACCACAAACTTAGATACTTAACACAATACAAGGGCATTCTCTTAAATTTTTCAAGAATTGGTTTCACAGGTACAAAATGAAGGTGCTGGCAGAACCATACTCCCTCTAGAGGCCCAGATGAAAAATTACCATCATTTTTCAGAGCTGTGTTTTGTTCTTTATCAGGGCTCCAGCCTGCATCTTCAAGCTAACAGCAGAACAACTCAGGTTCCTCCATTTTCACCTCTGCTCTTCTGTCTGGTTTCATCTCCCACCTCTCTCTCCCAGAAATTCTGGTGATTACTTGGGGTACACCTTGATGATCTCTCCATCTCAAGATACCCTATTCACAGCCACAAAACCCCTTTCTTATACATGGGAATATTTACATGATGTGGAGCTCCATGAAAGTAATTTTTAGCTCACTAAAATCATGTACAAATTCTGCTTCCTTGTTACTGTAGATAGCAACTTAGTGTTCTACCACCATACGACAGAACCTGTTTGCAGTAGCTCCATATTTGCTTCAGATTCTGCTCTTTCATTGTTACTTTTCAATTACAGGGGCAAGGCAACTTATATAAAAATTAATTGGGGCCTTACGGTTTCAAAGGGTGTGTCCACGACCATTATGGCAGCAGGCAAGGCAGGCATGGTTCTGGATCAGCAGCTGAGAGCTTACATCTAATTCACAGACACAAAGCAGAGATAGCTAACTGGAAATGGCATGGGATTTCTGAAACCTCAAAGCTCACTCCCTGTGACACACTCCCTCTACAAGACCACACCTTATGATTTTTCTCAAAGGGTTCTACCACCTGGGTATCAAGTATTCAAATATGAAACTATGGGGGCTATACCACTGCAGAGTCATTAGTTGCTCATGGTCTTTCCATCATAGGAAACCCAGGCTTTTTCTGTCAGCCCAATGGGCTTTAGCCCATTGCTAAAGCCATTTCCATATTTTCAGATTTTGTTACAGTAACACCTCGTTTCTGGTGTTACTGTATCTGTTTCTTACTGGTACTGCAATCAGTTGTCACAATGTATTTTCTTAAAACACATCAAAACCTATTGACATAGTTCTGGAAGTCAGAAGCCACAGAAGTCTCATGGGTTGTATATCAAGGTGTTGGCCAGGTGCATTAATTCTGGGAGCTCCAGAGGAGACTCTTGTTTCACC
This sequence comes from Rhynchomys soricoides, assembly GCA_019843965.1. NCBI lineage: Eukaryota > Metazoa > Chordata > Mammalia > Rodentia > Muridae > Rhynchomys > Rhynchomys soricoides. The sequence goes on along the minus strand of JADRCH010000367.1, from coordinate 1,110,835 downwards.
CGGTTCCTGGAAGACACATGCATTTCTGAGTCCTTGGCCCCATTCTCACATCTGCTTCCAGTTACTGAGGGATACATGCATTCTGGACTCTAGGTTTTATCACTCTCATATCTGCTTAGGTCTCTGCATCTTCTCTGAGACTCCCACTCTATCATTCTCCTCTCTGAAGCCATGGGATTAGACTGCTCTATTTGATTAATCTAGGGCAATTGCCTCACTCTGAGACCTTTACATTAATACTATCTGCAAAAAAAAAAAACAAACCCTTTTGCCATATGAAGTGAGTAGTCCTAGGTCTAGGAGAGCTGCGCATTTTCTTGATGTCTACAATGCATATGCCTGTTCTCAGCACACCTGCTGCTGTAGCATTGCCATGTAAACAAGAAAGTCTTCAATTTTTAGTCACTTTTTTATGACTAAACTTCCTACCTTGATCATCTTTTTAAACCTTTTGTTTCATATCTATGTTTTTCAGAGTATACAGTCAACTACTTTCTTTCTTTTCCAAATGGGAAGACTGGACTAAAGAAGTTAGGCCTTTTTATAAATATTTCACAGTTAATAAAAAGTATCTTCTGTGATTTGGTTGTGTAGACTACTTAAATGTATCCTCTATTTTCAAGGGGACCTCTGGCAAAACTGGAAGCCCCCTATTGAGTATGGGGTCCTAAGATCTGTTTTGACATGAAACCAGTTAGAAACAATGATCTCCACTTGCAAAGTGCCCCTTTCCTTATCCTAAATTAAGTTGCTGTGCAGACATTGTGTCCTACTTGTTAATGCTTGAATTCTTTTAGCAGAATGTATAAGTAAAACAGAAATTGGACCTTTGGAAAACAAATACTACGTGCCTAATATGTTCCAGTAATTCATGAATTTCTGCCAAAAGCAGAATTCTGATTCCTTTGAGTTAAAGCCATCAAGGCTTTGTAGATGTGACTTAAGTGTCTCTTTTGGTCTGTGACAGTCAGCCCTTTCATGGTAGTGTTTGAGCTGAATTCCATGTGGAGCTTAGTTACCTGAGAGTGTACTCTGTGTCTCAAAGCTCTAATCAGAAGAATTTGTCTATCTAGAAAAGCCAAGGCCATTTGTACAATGTGCAAAGGTAGCAAAAATATTAATTTATTACTAAGACTGAAGCGTTTGCTCTTCAGGGATTCATCAGAACAGTTGATGTCTGTTAGAGGGCAGAATCCATCACTGCTGAAGTGGTTGTCCCGAGGCTTCAGACTGATTACAAGGCACTTTATACAAATAGGTATGGCTAATTACTAAGATGATAGCTGTATTATACAAGTCACTGTTGTTTATAGTTTTAGTGGAACCCGTTTTACAGAGTCTTTAGAACATACTTAGCTAAAGTCTATCTACTGGTCTCTGCACACACTGTCCATAGCCCTCTATCGCCTGCTGTATGTATAGGACATTCTCACTATCACAGTCTGCTAGAAGATGACTCTTGTTGAACATCTCTTGCCTGAATACTACTTTAAAATGTGCTAGTACAGTGAATTCCTTCAGGTGCACAGCTCTCAGGGCCAGGCATCTTTAGTGAAGTCCACAAAGGAAGCCAGGGCACTCTGGTCCTCCTTTATGTGTCTGATCTTGGCCAGCAGCAGAGAAGAAATATACATCAGGGATGGACAGAGTGGCCAAGGTAGGAGTCTTGTTCTATGGATTTTATTTTGGCAATTGAAGATAAACTACAGAAATTATTAGTTCTAGACTCACAGGGGCCATGTGAACAAAATGAAACCATCACCGAGGGATGAGGAGTGGAACTGTAATATTCACCATGCCAACAATTAAACTGAAGACTCAGCCTCCAGGCATCCTGCACACCAATGGGAATCTGAGAGTTTGTTGGACTAGGGGCCAATTATCAGAGCTGGTCAACATGGAAACAGCCAGAGAGAGGTCCTGCCATTACCACCATCTTTAAATCTGCCCCATTGGAAAGCGAAAGGGGGTCCATGAAGTTGTTCATGTCATTAAGGGACAATACAGAGCTGAGTCTGCTAGTTGATGTCTTCTTTGCTACATGGCAGAATGGAAGCCACAGAGGCATGCAACTCCCACAATCCTCTCCTTTCCTATGCTCATTGCCTTGTTCCTTGATGCTATTACTGTGTTATATGGCTTCTGATTCCATTATTGAGCCTCTCTGTTCATTGTTGCTTTCTCTAATACATTCCTTAAATTTACTAACAATCATTTATGATGGCTGGATGCTATTCTCAAAGGCTGTGCTTTTTAAGTCCTTGTTTTCCTAATTCTGATAAGTTATTCTCTGTTTACATTGCCATTCCACAGTCTTGGATAATATCCCTCTTTTATAGTTTGTAGCTGAAGACATTTCTTTCAGTTAGCAATCCTTTAAAATACTAAGAGTTTAAGGACAGTCAGTTGGTTATGAGCTATGCTGACAGATATGCACATAATACACATTAGAGTTGATTTAGTTTTTCAACATAAATGTGAGATTTTTTTTGTGCTGGAAGACAGTTCTGCTTGACGATATGTTCTTATATCAAGGGTCAGAAGGCAGTAGTTACATACACAGAAAAACTTCAAATGAAATGTTCCAGATAATATACTAAGAGAATGAGATATATCAGAATATATATATATATATATATATATATATATATATTCTTTGTTCTATGAGTGTATGCAAAATATCTCTTTCAGTGCCATCTCTGTGTCTGAACATGAAAATTAGAATTGGTAGCATTTCTGGTCACCCTGTACTCATGGCCCTTGGTGACTCACTCCTTACCTGGGTACTGACCTGCAAAACAGTGTCAAATAATCTCCTCATATTGATGGGCATGCATTTCCATCCTGATTATTCAGACAATTGCTAGATTGGCTATTCAGGCTTCAGTGGTCATTTGTGATTAATGTTACCAATTAACAACAGACTAATCTGTTTTAACAAAAGAAAGTTGTAAAGAGCAAAATGAATGTTTTTGCATTTTATTTGCATCCTGTGAGCATGAACATCTCTGCTTAATGAAGCAAGTAATGGACAACAGTTAGCTATTTATTTTATGCTCTAGAAGTAGGACTATAGAGGAAGTCAAATGTTTCATATTTTTATTTCATCTTGTGTAATTAATTTAATTTTAAATAATGGGGAAAAAGCATAAGAAACAAAAAATAAGCTCATTAGTGCAATTTAGATTTTTGCTAAATTAGCAAAAACCCTGTAGAGACGTAAAAGCATGTATATTATTGTTTTTTATTGTACAATAATACCAGATGCTGAGTAATATACAAAGAAAAGAGGTTTATTTAGCCCTTGTTGTGGAAGCTGAAACATCCTAGGTAATTTGTGTCACCTCTCTAATGAGGTCTCTGTGGTGATGATATAACAGTGGCTGGAGCATGTGTGGAAAAAACCCATGGTAAGATGGGAAACCAAAGGAAATCAGAGGCTAGCTTGGTACTTATAGCAACTTACTCTTAAAGGAACTACTAGAGCTCTTCAAGAATTTAATCAATTCTTCTAGAATGATCAGTCATCACCCACAGGCTAGCTCTCACCTCTTACAGGCTCTACTAACTCTACACTACCACACTAAAGACTTTTAGCATATCAGACTCTGGGGACCTCACTCTACCATGGATGGGCCTTAGCATCCACACCCTGTGGAGCAGTACTATACCATCTTACAGAGCAGAGCCTGCAGTCACAGGGTAGGTGCTAGATGCTCTCAGAGCCTCTCTGTAGATGGAGGCCAGCAGTTTGAGCTCCACTCATGGCTCTGCCACTGAGCAGATCTACATTCTGGGCCTTGCTTCCATCTGGAATACGATGTGGTAGCTGTGGTAGACTCCATATGCTACTGTGGTGATGGGGGTTAATCTAGCCAGAGCATTCACACTATGCATGGCATGGCATGAGTAACCACAGCCATCAGCCTTGTGGTTGGTGGCATTCTAATGTAGAAGACTAGATTTGAATTAAAAGGCTAATAATCAGATTGTGCCAGAAAATTGCTATTGAAATACAAGTTCCTTTCTGGACCATTAAGCAATGTAAAACGCAGAGTCAGGTAAAGATTGGATTGTAAATTTACCTTACATTAATATTTTTGAGTGCATAAACTATTTAAGAAAATACATGTATTTTTAGCCCAGTCAAAGAAAGCATGTTAGACAATGATGAACAAGGAGTAGGAAGTGGCAATTAATCATTGGAAAAGCACCCTAAATGGCATTATGAGTGATGATGTGTATATAGGTACACACATCAGGCCACAGGGGTTCTGCGTGCTTTGGATTCATATTTTTACACCCAATGATGCCTCCTTCAGCACAAGCATGTAATTCAGAGGGAACAGTTAGACAATTTCATCAAAACATTTATAAAATTTTTAATACAAATGGCTTTGTGGGAGGAAGTGGACCCTTTTAACCATCTTCTTTTACTTTTCAGCCTGACTATCTCTGCTGAGTGCCCAATGCAGCTTGAGGACTTTCCAATGGATGCCCACGCTTGTCCCCTGAAATTTGGCAGTTGTAAGTTATTTTCACACATTAAGAGCTGTCTGTGTGCTTTGGGGTCAAATCCATATTCATTTAGAATTGGGCTCAATCTACAAGTGCATGTGATGGGATATGGTTTATCTGGAGACTCTGAGTGTGTATTACCCTTCTTCCTGTCATCTCTACCATGAGAACTGGTGCTGTGAGCATCCATCATAGATCAGGATAAGCTGGTCATGTATACAGACACAGAACATTCAGTCTAGAATGTTTACCTCTGATGTGGAAGTGTTATTTTAGATCTTTGATAGTAGCCCCTCTTATTAGATTTTCTTTGCAGAGATCCTTCTTCCCTGTATATTCTTTATAAGTTAGCATCCCTGTTTTGAGTACATAGTCAATGATTTTTTTTTTTATTGCAGTGCTATTCTGACTCTCTTGTAGAATCTGGTAAGTTTAGTGATCTTGTCTGTCATGTATATGGTTTCCACTAAATCAGAACACTCAAGTTGTAAGCCAGTTGTTTCTTCACACATGACTAGCTTATCCTGATCTATGATGGATGCTCATGGCACCAGGTCTCATGGTACAGACCATGTGAGGAGGATAATTACTTGACTAACTAGTCAAATCAAAATACATTAGGTGCACACTTCTCAAATCTTGTAGATGTTTCTGGGTTCCATTCACTAAGGTTCCAGTCCCTGTGTATGAGGTTGGAACTTAACTACTTGCCTTCTCTTTTTCTCTATGCTCACATGACCTAACACTCTTCATTTAATCTCTTTATGTACCCTAGAGCCCTGCTTTGGATTGTATCTCTAGCTTTCATTTTATTTTCATTTTGACATAAGATCTCACTATGCTGCCTTGTGTGAACTTCCTCTATAGGCTGCCCTTGACCCTATGGTCATCCCGCTTTAGTCATCAAAGTGGCTGGAATTGCAGATCTCAGCTAGACCTTTATTCAAGGTTTTAGTTTTGAAAACAGACTGTCCTCTTTGAGAGTAAGTTCGAAATGTTATTGAATCTTGGATACCCTACTCCTGGGTCAAGTGCATGAGAAGTCATTCAGGCTTGCTAAGTTCCCTGAATCAATTCATTAGTGGATGACTTGGACATAAAATGTATTTAAATCACTTTTGTTCTTTCTGCTTTCAAATAGTTCTTTGTTCTTTGGCTTTGATAGCTTTTTTACAGTATGTATTGGTATAAATTTCTTTGTGGTTTGATATGAGAGTTGCAGGATCTTTTTTATTTTTTGGCTTCCTGGGTCTGTTTGTTCATCTCTTCCACCACATTTGGACATTTCAGAGTCCCCTTTGTCTTCTGAAGCTTCATCATGTTGGTCTACTTGATGGTGTCTTTTATATCTCTTAAATGTCTCTTTTTCTCTCATTCTTTTGTGTTTTCAGTTTTGGTGGAATAAGTTCCCATGGCATATCTTCAATTTTACCAATTATTTCTTAGTTTTTTTCTAGTCTGTTGTTGATTCACTTTATTAAAATTTTCAGTTCAGGTGTTGTAGTCCTCTGCTCTGTTGTTTCTGTGTGGTACTCCTTTGTATGTTCTTTTTCTGTTAAAAATTCACTTTGTTCACGTGTTATTTCTCTGACCTTTGTGGACATGTTCACAGTGTGGTTATTTTCAAGATATCAGTAGTTAAGTCATTCAACTTCATTTTATTTGAGTCTGTTTTTAATCTCATCCCATTTTGAACATATTTATTTATTTACTTTATTATTTCCTTATCTATCTATTTATTATTCATTAATTGATTAATTGATTCACTGATTCATTCATTTATTCATTCCCTTATATTGGCAAATACCTTGCACCAAGCATTTTTTTGTATTTAGTTTTCTGTCACTATAACAAAATATTTGACATAATCAACTTACAAAGAAAAAAACTTTTTGGATCAATTTTTTTCAAGGTTTTAGTCTGTGATCATCCAATTTTCTTTGGGTCTGTAGCAAGATGGCATGTCCTACTAGAATGCATGGCAGAACAAAAAGACCCACATCACAAGACAGAGAGCAAAGAGAAAAGGAAGTAGGTGGATCCTAAAATTTCTTTTAAGGGCTTACCTTCAATGACCTAAGTACTTCACTTAAGTACTTTCTAATATATCACCCCAGGGAGCAGGTTTTTTAGCACATAAGCCTTTGTATGACATTGAAGAACTTACTATAACTATCTTCCAGTCTTCATGACCTGCCAATGTTTATTGAACATCCTGGTTAGACACTCTGAACCTCATCAAACTAGTCTAAGCTACCAGCATTGCTTTAAGCAACTCAGATGTGTCCTGTGCTTGCTGAGTCCTCTTAGCACTCAAAGACTGGCAAGATCAAGGCTTACTTCTCAAGCAAACCTCAAAAAAAATTGGATCCCTGAAGTCTCCACCCAGCACTTTTATTCCCCAGGAGAAGCTGATAAGTGGAGGATGGATCTTGCTGGCCAGCTATGAGCTACTGGCCAGCTGTGAGTTTCATCAGCCTAAATCTTTGGTTCTCTTTGACACTTAATTAGTTCTCTATGTAGCCCCTAAAGGAGTCAGCATGGTGAATCTCTGACCTACTTTATCCACTTTCCAGATTCTTCTCGTGTGTTTTTGTTGTTGTTTGTACCATTTTGAACTGAGCTCCAATGCTATAGCTGCCACCAGCCCAAGCTACAATACTTGTGCTTACAGGCCTAGTGCTTGCCCCTTTGTTCTTAGCTACATGAAGCTTTCCTAATTCCTTCAGTTAACTGCACTTAATGGAAGAAGAAACAGACACATGTCCCTAGAAAGCACATAGAAAGGTCTGGATGCATTTTCTTACCAGGTGCATACATGCACACGCACACAAACACACACACACACGAACACACACACACACACACACACATTAGAATAGTTACATGGCTTCATTCTCAGCCTTTCCTGGCTGCAGTGTTGTAGAGAGGTGGAAGATTGGGGTGATTGTGTGCATCCATATACATTACAGTTCTAGCTCCTCTCTGGGACCCTTCCCTGAAAGATCTGCTCATCCCTTTGTAGCTGTGCTGCACTGATGGCTCAGGTTCTTCAGCAGGACAGACAAATCCTGCCTGACTTACAGCTTCCTCCTTCCAGGAAGCTGACACTTCTTAGCATCAACTCTCCTCAGTATCTTTTTTTATGGGGATCCAGATAATAGTTGCCTGATTTCTACCCTCTGCTGTTCCTGGAAGTGAGCCTTTCTGACCCAAAGCGTTTCATTATGGATTATCCTACACTTCCAAAAAGAGGTTTGGTTACAGGAGAGTAAGTTTGCATGATAAGTGAAACATTTGGTGGAAGGAAATCTTTTATTTTTTTTTTTTCAAACTATTACCTTCAAGTTCTCCAGAGCAATTACAGCATTTGTTTCTTAGGGTAGTGGTGGTATAAATGACTCTCACCAATATTTCTTAGAATAACTTGTAGGTGGCAGTGAACACCAGAGTTTGTGATGAGGGACCATTGAGTCTGAAGGTCCTCAGGTAGGTCATCTGAGATCATTGAGTCCAATACCTGAAGGAACAGGAATTGGTCCCATCTCTTGAACTGCAGTTTAAATTTATGCTGCTCTTTATATATAAAGATTATGGTTTGATTTAATTTGATCAAATAACAAAACACAAAGACTATTTTTTGCCACACTGTGAGGCTGCTGTGGTCAATGGCTAGATGAATTCAGGCCACTGTGATTCCAGATTTAATGGCAATGACATGCAGGGCAGACCGATCAAAAGCAATTTTGGATAAAGAAAGGTATTTGACAGCCTAATTTTTTTTTTTTTGTCACTAAACTCATACTTGTCAGGCAAATAACTGCAGTGAAATTGCTTCTCACATTCAGAGATGCACACATGCCTAATGGAGGCTCCTTATTCTCTCCATTGTAATATGATCACTGCACATAAAGCAAAGCCAGCAGGGACAGTTACTGACCTCAGTAGAAATTTGAGATTGTCATGCCTGATTGCTTTTAATGTCCTTGATGAGATTGTCATGTTCAATTCTTTTTAATGTTCTTGATATTGTGAAGATAAATTTGATTTTATTCCAGTGTTGGTCATTCATTCACAGTGTCTGTCAATACGACTATGCAAACCATCACCTAACATGTTTAAATACAAGTGACTGAGAGCTCGAAAACTCTGGAAAAATTATTATTCCTCAGCTCATAAGCTTCACATCCAAAACACACTAATTTTAAGAGAAGAAATGCTATTCAATTAAATGTGTTTTTATTTATCTTTTATCTTTAGATTTGCTTAAAAAAAAAAAAAAAGGCTTCTCCAACATGTTCCCTTATACTACGTATGCATATGAGCATGCAGAAGCTAAATGTGCAAGTGTAATGAGTTTAAGTTACCCAATCTAACAGTTCTTTGCTATTAGGAGACAAAAGAATGTAAATGAGTGTCTCTCTTCTGGTTTCTCTGGTTTGTGAGAGCCTAAGTGAGCTAGCCACCTATCATTGCTGCCTCTCCTCTCAGTGTTGAAATTAGTTCTAGCTTACAGTCAGGACTTCCTAGACTGGAAAGAAGTTACTTAGGGAGAATGGCATGGCTTCCATCTGTTGCATTCCAATCCATACTATTTGAAAAAGAGAAAAGAAGGCCATAATGCGTTTATTTATTTTATTCTTAGAATGGTGAATTATATATGAGCTTAAATTATGAGATAATATCTGGATATTAGAAAACATGTTTTAAGTTACAACTAGAAACTTCTTTGGTGAGGAAATTTGTTGTACATCTCATGTTATCAGCTTTCAGTGCATCCCAAGTATGGCTATATGAGCCTATTCTTGTGCTCAGAATGCTCAGGGAACAGTGACTTCACAGTTTCAAAGAGCTTGGTATATATGAACATCAAAGTTCATAGGTCTAGAAACACACTGATGTCTTATCTGTGTGTGTCAAGTTCAGATTTGTTGAATAATAATGCAGACACAGTAGTTAATTTTGGCTTTTTTGTGGTCTGAACAATTGTGCCTCTTCCTATTCATGTTTGTAAACTTAATTATCAATGCATCAAAGATAGTGTTAGAAGTGACTTTGGGGGGTGATTACATCATGGGGACAAAGCCTTGAGAAGTAGAAGTACTCACTTACCAAAGAGCACCTTTTATCCTTTCTGCCTTAAGAGGACATGGCAAGAAAATAAGAGAAATACTTTTGAAGGAACTAAAATAAACACTGCCTAAAAATACTTTGTATGTGACCTTAATTTGTTTGGGCTGTTAGATTATCATTTAGTCACAGTGTTCATTAACAATATTTATATTTTTATGTTTATGAACAGATTAATACATTCATTGTTCACACTTCTGGAGGCTGGGAAGGCCAAGGTTCTTCTGCTATCTGAATTGTTATCTAGGAAGGTCTTGCTTCATCTTTACCCAGGGCTGTCTTTTTGCTATTTCTCAAAGAGTATAAGGAACAAGAGACCTCCTTGTAGCTGTTTTATAAGAACACAAATCCTATCTTGAGGGCTCTATCACATAGCCTATTCAAGTGATAATAGTCTACCTGTCCAGAATGCTAATCCAGTATGAGTTTTAGAGGACTGAGCAGACACTGGGCATGGCCAGCTCTCTGTACTGTACTGAGTACAGTGAGAAAATCAGAGACATGACCATACACTTTCCTCAAGGAGGTGATTTTGGACACATATTGGAGACTTGACTATGTATCTTTGTGCAGTCAGAAGAGGCCACTAGGATTCAGAGATTATAGGTCTATTTCACAATGGAGAACATGTTTTCAAGTGAACCTGGTAGAACCCATAGAAAAGATACCTGAATGGGAATGAGAAAAAAATACCACTCAAGGTTGAAGAACATGAGAAGGCTACAGTAAAATATCACAGAAAACCAGAGGCCATGTGATCTCAGTCTGAAAGTACCATTCTCCTAGAAACAGAGGAGAAAGAATTGTTGCCCGAACCTATAGCTAGTGGATGGATGTTAGAAAAGGGTACAAAATCAGTTCAACCACAAGAATGAAATGTAGTGATCCATTACATATCATGTGACCAAGGTGGACAATAACATGTATATTACAACACTGTAAAAATTATTAACATCCTTGTCAAAAAATGATAAATTACTCAATTGAGTAATTATCCAATCTGTCATTAATGTATACATAGATCAAAATGATATAAATATGTTTTATAAAGAGAAGGCTCATTTGAGAAAGTGAAGTCTAGACCACAGCTCCAACAATAAAGAGCAATTAATATGAAGTACACAGTGGGAGCAGAGTTGGTGATGTTCCTTGAGCCAAGGAAGAGTATATTGCTAAGACTCTTCATGTAGGTGGAAAAAAGATCGGGGGGCGGGGGGGAAGCTATTGCCCAGACAAAGATAGAAGGCAGCCAGACAGGACAGCATTTTGGAACAATAGTGTCCAGGAAGAGAACTCAAACATTAAGCATATACAAGAGGCATTGTTTAATGATTACAGCATGATATGAATACCAGGTACTTAGAAAACAATTTTTTTCTGAGAGATTGGAAGTGACCAGAAGCAGCTTCTGTTTGTTTGGTGTATGATGAACAGGACATTGCACATTCAGCCATACATAACTGCCTGGCCTTCTGGCCCTCTGATAGAGAGAGAGACAGAGAGACAGAGACAGAGACAGAGACAGAGACAGAGAGAGAGAGAGAGAGAGAATATATTCGTTTTACAGGCTAGTTGAGAGTCCATTTCTTTTTCTCCACTTATGGTCCGACTGAAGCCCAATCATACTCTAAGCATCTGGCAAGGCCTAGAGTACCTTCCTGTCCTGGCAGCCATGACCCTACTCTGCACTACTCTGCAGATTAGATGGTAAGTGATAAAGGTTATTAGTTTGTTTTCTTACCTCTTGGCTGATTCTAGTCAGTGGGAAAAACCCACTGGACCAATGCTGCCTTCTGGATTTGAAGCAGGGATGCTGATGGTCTAGGATGGCAGTGATGCTGCATTGACAGATATTTACCCTTTGCAAAGTTTTCTTTTCTATATTTTGTAAATGATGTGCTGAGTGATGGCATGATCTCTGGCCTGTTGCATTGCAGAAAATCACATACATGCCTGATGGTTGACCTGTTCTTTTGAGTAGTTAACTATTAACTTTTGTGTTTCTACCCTTGTTTTATAATAGAGAGGACTTCTATAGATGTGAGTTTTACATTACTCAAATCCTATCCATTTTAAAAACTTCTAATGTGTATTTTCAATGTCAGATTCAATTAATGCTGAGTGACATAAACATCTTATAAAGTGACCTGAAGCTCCTGAGTGTCTCTACATAGCGGTAAGATAGGGCTACTACAGTCCTCATAGACTCTATGAGGCTTTGGACTGAAAAATTAAAGTCAAAGTTGGGTCATAGCTCAGAAGAAGTGTGCACCAACTTGTGTGAAGCTCTGAATTGGATACACAGCATTTATGAAAAGAAAGAGCAGGGAAGAAGGGAGAGAAGAAAGGAAAATTGGGGGAAAAAAAAGGAAAGAAAAAAGAAAATAAATTCAAATGCTAGAGGATTTCCATGAAATTAGATTTGATACCAAGCTAGAATCCTTCTCCGTATCTGGTTACATTAATATTAACTATTAATCAATACCTACTGTGTATAAGTCACTTATTTACTAAATACATAATATTTGTGTCTATGTTTTGTCTTCATTTTGACCTGTTAGAAGCAGGTATGGTTTATCCTATCCTATACTATCCTATACTATACTATAGGATAAACTAAGTAGAGGCTTAAAGTAAGCAGACCTTACTTATGGTCACTTTGGTTGCTAGTGTCAGAGAGACTTTGTTCTTTAGAGATCATGGCTTTTGAATGGCCTTGTCAGGAAAGGGATGACTGTACTATTGTCTCCCCTTAGATCTGAGGTCAAAAGTGTCATTGAGAGAACGAGGCCTCAAAATTCACAATATATCTTCTCCAAGTTATTGTGAAGGAAAATGCCTATAACCTTCCTGCACAGCTCTGCTCATACCTGCCAAGGAGAACAAGTGTGAGTCTTTCTGGAGCTCTAATTTATGGCAGATGACACTCATAAGACCTCACTGTTGATGTATTTTTTGAAGCTAACTTATTGGGTTCTTATACCTCTCCCTCCCTTCCAACCCTTATTCTACCCTAATCCCTTCCAATCTCCCAACAATAGGTAGTACAGAAAGGAGGTTAGAGGGAAAAGAGAATGTAGACCTCTATAGACTACTTCTTGATGATTAGGAGTGTTGAGCCCCTTGGGGCCAGTCTAATCTTCATGCTTGTCATGATATCCAATATTGTTTTCTCATCTCTTTGCTCATGACCTCTTGACAAACCACCACAACAGTAAGAACAAACGGCAGCATTCTCAGAGTGCCCCCTTCACCTCTAGGGGCTCTTGCATTTATACCTTGACTAAAGTTCCCAGAATTCCAAATATAAACTATCTACATCTGGAAAAACCATACTCCTGCTTCTGCATGAGGCAAATCATGATCACCTACTGTGAAGCAGTCTCTGATCCCACACCTGAGATTAAAATAAAAACACATTCACATAACATAACAGGAATTTAAAAAACAAACAAACAAAAAAAACAAACAAAAAACCCAAAACTCTCAGTACAATTCACTGTCTACTGTAGAGTCCCAGCAGAATTTCCAGGTCTAACCAAATAGAATTTAGTGCTGTCTACTAACATCCAAGCTGAAATAAACATGACTAGCCATTTCTTCCACCCTAAACATGATCAGGAGTGCTGAACTGTGTTGAACTGACAACCCAGGCACACTATCATGGTTGTTTTGCTGTTGTTAATAGTTAACTTTACTAATACCACTATGTCTTTTTAATACTAACACTTTGAAAGTAAGAACATGTAAGCTATAATGTGTTCAGTCTGTGATTTAATCACAATTACTCTTCTGCTAAACTCTACTAGGAGGCAATTACTGATTTCTAATCTTAATCCTACAACATCAAAACTGCGCTTAGATGCCCATCAAGGAGCAAAGAGCAGCCTGGCTTCCATCCCATGTGCTCCTCCAAGTAGCCAAGCCTACTGGCAACCCAGGGTCTATCCTTGGATATAATGATCTCCAAGTCCTAAAAGGAATATCAGCAACTGTGTGTCACCCCAACCCTTTGCTCTTAGAAGGCAGACAAGGGAGATGAGGTTGGAGAGTTTCATGCCTTGGAAAGTTAGGCTGTCAGGGCCCTCAGTGTGGCTTTGAACTCCATGACTAAACTACATATTAGGAGGTACTGTAACTACCAGAGTCTGTCACTGTTGAGATTATCCCTATACCCTGACTTCCTGTGCCCAGTGTCACCATCCCTTTCTTCTTTAGTCTATGGGCTAAAGGCTGTAAATCAAATAATCCCTTTCTCTCTAAGTTTCATTGGTTATGGTGATATTTACAGCAACAGAGAATCAAGTAGAACACTAAATATTTCCTAACTCCCTGAGTAGTTCTCTATCACAGTATACTAGTGACTCAAGCTTTGAGCTTTTTATGAGATTTCTGATTCATGTTTGCCTGTTTATTCTTGTCTCTCAATAAATGTAGAACTATGTTATGTTTCCTGGCTCTGGGCAGGGAGTGGGATTTCTAGTCCCTATGAGAGGGTCTTTTAATAGCACCACTCCCTCCATGTAAACACAGCCCTATTTGGAGGCCAGGTACAGAGTCCCTGCATTTATGCAAGTCCAACAAGGAAGAATGACTGGGACAAGGGAGCATGACCAGTCAGAGGCAACCTGGGAATGGCCAAAAGTAGAGGATTGCCATCGGCCTAAAGCATACTCCTTTGTTACCCTCCTTTGACCAGAATCCCTCTTTATTCATGAATCTTATGGTCCCTCATTATGTAGGCTTTTGTAAAAAATGCACATATTTGTCATAACAACAGCTGATTTTCAGTTGAGATTTTAAAAGCCAGAAAGGCTTTTCCAATGTAGTACAAGATTTGATATGCCATTACTGCAAGCACAGGCTGTTATGCATAGCAAAACTCTCTGTTGTAATAGGAAGACAAAGCACATTAAGCTAGGTATACAGAAGATACTAGAAGGAATACCTGGGACTAAAGAAAGAAAGAAATATATCCAAGAAGTCACAGTGAAAAATTAACAATGTTAGGTCACTGGTTAAACAAAGGGAGATTAAGAAAACAAATACCATATAACCAATAAGATTACAGGAATCAATATACATCTTTAAATAGTAACACTTCTTAACAAATGCAAAAAAAGTATACTATCTTTTTCATCTTTGTTGAACACAATGATATAAAACTACCTATGAAGAACAATAGAAAACAGAAATACAGTCATTGAGAGTGAACCACATACTGCTGCATAATGAATAGCCACTGGAGGAATAGAATATTTGCTAGAATTAATGGAAATGAAAACACAACATTCCAAAATGTTAAACCATCACTGCTTTTCAGGAGAAAGCCAACAAGATCATGGTGTACATTCTTTTTGATACATGTTTGTATTCTGAGTATATTTGAGTCTAGGTTTATTGGGGATATTGACATGCAGTTTTCAGTTTTTGTTATGGGTTTGGGCATTTGAGTGACAATAACTTCATAGAAGGCATTCGACACTGCTTCTGTTTCTATATTTTTCACCAAGTTTAAGAAGGACTGTCTATAGATCTTCTTTGAATATTTGTAGAATTCTGCTGAGAATCTATCTGGTTAGGGCATTTTTTCTGGAAGGGTTTTTATTACTGTTTCAACTCATCATTTCCTATGGGTCTATTTGAGTTATTGATGTCTTCTTGGGTTAGATTTGGTAGAATTCATCCATTTCTTTTGGTTTTTTTAAGCTTCATGGAGTATAGATTTTTAAAATATTCCCTTATAATATTCAAAATTTCTTTGCTGTCTGTTGTGATGTTCCCTGTTCATTTCTGGTTCTGTTAATTTGGGTCTTTTCCTTCTAATTAGTTGGGCCAAAGGTATTTCAATATTATTTATCTTTTTCTCCCAAAGAACTATCAACCTGGTTTGATTTTGATTTGTTCCTGTTTGTTCAACTTTTAAAGTTGTATCATTAAGCCATTTATTTGTGCTCTTTCTGATTTTTTTTAAAATGTAGGCATTCAGAGCTATAAAATGGCTTATAATATGTTCCAGAGGTTTTGATATGTTGAGTTGTATTGTCATTTTCATTTAGTTCCAGAATATTTTTCCTTATTTCATGGTTTCTTCGTTGACTGGTTTATCATTTAGCAATGAGTGTTATGGAGTTTTCAACACAGGAGACTGTTCAGACTTAGGACTAAGCCAATAGAAAGTCAATAGAAAGCCAATAGAAAGGCTGGCTGCCCACTACATTGGGTGTTTGGAATCCAAGTGTAGCCTTGAGACTCTTTTAGGTAAGACTTTAAGCACAAAAACCATGTCTTGGCTTGCCATACTTCTGATTAACAAGAACAGTTATCCAGAAGCTGAGCTACAGAAGCCACAAGCAAGGTTAGTACATTTAGAGATTTGCCCATAACTATGGACTTTGATAGATTAGGTTTAGTTTTGACAGGTGATGATGTCTACACACTGAGTTTTACAGCCTGATGGTACATCCATCACAGAGTCAATTTTGCTAAGGTCTCTGGACCTACTAAGGTCTGGGGCCCTGATACAATGAGTTTAATCTCCATAAGTTTTGTGTATTATTTAGAAGATATTTTCTTGTTTTTTTTTTTCTTTGTTTGTGCTGTCAATTTTAAGTTTTATTGCATTGTGATCAGATAGGATACAAGGAATGATTTAAATTATTTTCAATTTGTAAAGATTTCTTTTGTGTCCTAGGCTGTGGGATATTTTAGAAAGTTTTCATGTGCTGCTGATTAAACTATGTATTCTTTGCTGTTCAGATTTGTATATTCTGTTGATATCTGTTAAGTTCATTTGATAAATTATATCAAGTAATTCTGCTGTTCCCTTGTTTATTTATTTTTTTGTCCAGATGACCAGCCTAATGGAAAAAGTGAGGTATTACTGGATTAATATCGATATGTGAGTTTAGTTCTAGTAGCAGATTCTTTATGGAATTGGCTCACACCTGAGTTTGGGTCACTGTTTAGGATAGTAATATCTTTTTGGTTAATTTTACCTTAATTGAAATTAAGTTTGTAATTTTGTCTCTTCTGTTTAGTTTTAATTTGAAATCTTTTGTCAGATATTAGCAGAGCAAGAGCAGCTTTCTTCCTGGTTCCATTTGATTGGAATATTTTTGTTTTTACTCTAAGGCTATGCTTATCTTTAAAACTAAGCTGTATTGTCTGGCATGGAGCACTCCAAGTTTCTATGCTATGTGACTGATTGTCATGGTCCTATCAGTTGGGTGTCAGGGTTACATGTTCTAGATCAGGTAGTTTGGCAGGGAAATGGCCATGCCTGCCATTCGAAATTCTGAGATTCCCAGGCATTTGGGCTGACTCAACCTTACCAGTTCTTCTGCCTGGTGGCACTGTCCACTTGCCTCACAATGTGTATCTTGTAGGCAGAAGATAAATGGCTTAAATGACCTTTGTTTCTTGATTCATTCAGTCACTTCTTTTCATAGGAAAATTGAGCCCATTAATAATTGAGGTTATTACTGAAATTTGTATGTGTTAATTGGGGTCATCGTGTTGTTGTTTTTGGTGTTGTTATTTTGTTATCATCCTTGTTTTGTGTTTTAATAATTATGAGTTTCTATCTTTTCCACAGTCTCTCTGCTATGGCTGTTCCTTTTCTCAGCCTGAAATAATGCTCTCTGTATTTTCCTTAGATTTTGCTGTGTGTGTGTGTGTGTGTGTGTGTGTGTGTGTGTGTGTATACACATATATATGACATTGGAAATTTTTCTTTCTTTTTCAGTCATAGTTTGTCTCAGTTTGATATTTCAGGCTGTCACTTGCAATGCATTGCTCCAGGCTCTTCTTGTTTTCAAAGCTTCCACTGGGAAACAGGTGTTATGATGATGTTCCTTCATATGACTTGTGTTCATTTTCTCTTGCAGTTTTCAATATACTTTTCTTTGTTCTTCTATTTGTATGTATGTGTGTTTCCTTAGTTTGGATAAGTTTTCTTCTGTGATCATGTGGCAAATTTGGTCTATGCCATTGACTTGAGATTATTCTCCCTCATATATTCCTATAATTCAAAGATTTTGGATTTTTCATGGTAGCCCACATTTCTTGTGTTTTAAATTTTTTTAATGTTCTTTTCTTATCTTGTCTAGGTCCTCTATTTTAACCTTGAGACCTTATAGTCTGTCTTCTGCTTGATTCATTCTACTTGTGAGGCTTGCCTCTGAGTTTTCTAACAGAGCTATAGTGTTTTTCAGTTCCATCTCCACTTCAGCTTGAGTCCTCCATAGTGTGAATCTTCTGATTCAATTCTGATCTCAAGTCATGAGTTATCTTTGCCATTTCCATCAGCTGTAAGCTTGTGTCTTCTTGTGCATCACTCAGGCATTTGCAGCCCTTAAACTTTCTCCTTGGTTTCCTTGCACTATTTCTTTGTTTCTATTTATGCTTCCTGAATTATTTGAGAAAGTTTATGATTGTTCTTTTAATTCCTGTGTCCTTGATTTTATCTAGGTAATTTTCATTGGCCAGCATTTCTATAGAACTGGTACATTTTGAAGCCTGTAATACAATCTGAGCATGTGGGCATGTTAGTTGTGAGTTTGTTATGAATGAAGCATGTTGAAGGAGAATAAAGCAAGGTGGATATGTGGGAGAGGGACTTGGTTGGTATACAGAATGGGTCCTTTCCTTTCCAAGCAGAGAGCATGAAGGTATATATCTGAATGGAAAAGTTGGTTATGGCATGGGAGTGTCCTGTGGTTTGGCAGATATGTGGGGAGCTTACTGGCCCAAGCTTAGAGCTTCTCTGCAGTGAAAGCGAAGATCACAAGACTAAGCTAAGTCACTGTTTGTGTGACCTAGGTTAAATCTAGAAGATTTCAGGAAGTATATGGATTCAGAATTCAAAAGTACTGGACAGTCTAGTCCCTGGAGGAAGATATAGGCTTTCTGGGTATGGAGTATAATTGTGGAGGGTGCAAAATGTCTAGCAGGTGGATGTAGATAGCTTGAGTTCTGGTAGAAGCTTTAGTCTGTGGTTTTTAAGACCTCAAAGTCCACATACATTAACATATTTCCTCCAATAAGGCTATACCTCTTGATCTTACCCAAACAGTATAGCTAACTAGGAGCCAAGTATTTAAATGACCAATACCACAGCAGACTTCTCAAAACACAAAAATGTGTATAATGAAAAACTTAAAATATTGGCAAAAGAAATAGAAAAAGATACCAGAAGAAAACAAAGACCTCTTATGCTATTGGTAGAATTATTATAAGTAGCCATACTATAAGAAGAAGTATCTAGATACTTCTTCAATGTAATCTGTATCAAAATTCCAACAGACTTTTCCACAGAAATTTTAAAAATCTCAAAATTCATAGGGAATCATAAAACAAAACCCAAAAACCATAGTATTATACAGAACTATCCTAAACAATGCAAACATTGCTAGAAGCATCACAGTCTCTGATTTCCAATAATACTACAAAGAGATAGTAATAAGACCAAGATGATCTTGTCATATGAAAGCACAGTAGTAGCAGTCTAGCTTAGCTCATTCCCACTGACCCTCTCAGCCTCCTCTCCAGTACTTCTACATTGATTTGTGTCAGCTGCAGATATGGAGCAGCACTTTCTACCAGGGAACTTCTGTGGATACACTGGGCTATGACTCTGGTAAGAGATTCACACTCTCCTTCCTGTCCTCCATTATGCTTTTTCCAGATGTACTGCCAATTTTATAGCAGCCTGATTTCAGGAGCCCTTCCTCTCACTCCACCTTTTGATGCAGACCCAAGTCTCCATAGCTTTTTCTTGAGACTACTCTGAGTTTTTCCTTCTAGCCCCTCTCCATATTTTTTTTCACAGGCTGACCCACAAAAAGATTCTCTAACAGGAACTCCCACAGCCAATACACATGCCTTGCATGCAGAGAGGGCAATAGCAATCAAAGACTGAAACTCCCACCTAACAAAAACAGGACCAGGTATTGATACCAAGAAATACCTTGAACATCACACTTCCAGATGCCTAGATCCTAGAGCAAAAATAAAAACATGAAAGTTAAGATAATAATGACTCCACTAGAAGCTAGTAACCCTATTTCAGGAGGCCCTGAGTAGCACAGTATTTCTGAAGGACAATGCAAGGATTTCAAAATATAAATGTAAATTATGAAAATATGCAAGAATTTTAAAGATGATATGAATAAATTTCTTAATAAAAACACAAAAGGTACAATGAAGTAACAAAAGCAATCCCAAACATGAAAATATTGAACAAATCAATAAAATCACTAATGAAAATACAAACAGAAATAAAGCCAAAAATGAAAAATGGAAGGTGTCAAATATAAAACCTCTGAGGTAAGCATGAAAAACAGAGATAGAAGAGAGAATCTCAGGCATTGAATGCAAGATATAATAAATGGAAAGATTAGTTAAAGAAAAGATAAATATGAAAAAATACCCAAGCACAAAACATCCAGAAAATTTGGGACATTATGAAAAGATCAAACCTACAAACGACATGGATAGAAGAAGAATATGAAACCCACATCAAACGTACAGAAAACATTTTGAACAAAATTACTAAAAAAGAAAACACCTTCTCAATCTAAAGAAAGAGGTGCCTACAAAGGTGCAAGAAGAATATAGAATTCCGAATGCACAGGACTAGAGATAAAATTACCAACAGCACATGATTATCAAAACATTAAATGTACAGAACATAGAAATCACATTTTTTAAAAAAAGAAAGTCAGCAAGGATAAAAGACCAAATCATATCTAACACATAACACAGAAAGGCCTATCTAGATGTTCTGCTAACTCCAAAGGACTGTAGATGCTAACTCTAAAAGACTATGTCAGTCTAGACTGCTAAACCCAGCAAATCTATCGATCACAATTGACAGAGAAAATTAAACATTCCATTCTAAAATTGAATTTAAACAATCTCTATCTACCAATGCAGCTCTATAGAAGGCACTAGGAGGAAATTTCAGTCTGAAGAGATTGCCTATACCCAAGAAGACACAAGATATATATTATCAAAGACTAGTAATCAAAAGTGTAAAAAACCCACACCATAATAAAAATTATCAGGAATCAATAAACATTGTTTGTTGATAACTCTCAATATCCAATTATGTTATCCACTATATCAATTGGTCTCTCAATTATCCAATAAAAAGATATAGGCTAACAGATTGGATAAGAAAGCAGGCTCCATCTTTCTTCTGCATCCAAGAAATTCAATTCAATATAAAGGATAAATATCTCTCAGGCAACAGAAATGGGAAAAGTGGGCACAAAAAGCAAGCTGATTAAGCCATTTTAATATCTGATAAGAGAGTGCAAACCAAAAGTAATCCAAAGAGTTAGGATACTGGATACTCATCCAAGGAAAATCCACCAAGCAGTTATTGCAATTCTTCATATTTATACATGAAACACAAGGGCATTGAAGTTCATGAAAGAAAAACAACTACAGTTGCAACCACAAATTGAATCTCACACAGTGATAATGGGTGATTGGTGACTTCCATACCCCATTGCCCCCTAATACACAGACCATCCAAACAAAAACTAAATAATGCTGGAGTTCAATTTCATCATAAATCAAGTGGGCTACAAGACATCTACAAAATATTTCACCTAAACACAAAAATATACAGTTTCTTCTTAGCAGCTCATGAATCTTTCTTCAAAATTAACTACATAATTGGATGCAGATCAAGTCTCCAATAGATATATGAAAATTAAAATAACACTCTGCATTTTTTCTGAATACTATGGACTAATGATGAAAATCAAAAAATCAAAACAAAAACAATAGAAAGCTTACAAACAAATAGAAACTGAACAATATGCCATAAAACATAGATGTAAAAATTCTGAATAAAGCATTGTCAAACTGAATCCAAGAACACATTAAAAAGCTTATCCACCAAAATCTAATTGACTTCATTCCAAGGATGCAGTTTTGGTTCAAAATACATTAATTAATAAACACAGTTCACCATATAAACAAACTGAAAAATGAACCATATGATCATCTTATGTAGAAAAGACCTTTGACAAAATCCAACATTTGTTCATGCTAAGAATACTTAGGATATAACTCCATGTATTAAAGGCAATATATAACAATCTCCCAAACAGTATCAACTTAAATGGAGAGAGATGAAAAGTCACTTGCTCTAAAATCAGGAACAAGACAAAGTTGTCCACACTGTCCATACCTATTCAATGTAGTGCTTAAAACCTTAGCTAGAACAAAAAGACAACTGAAGGAAATCAAAGGTATACAACTGGGATAGGAAATAATGTCTATGTATCTTTATTTGGTGATGATATTATATTGTAGATAACCTAAAAACTCTACTATAAAACATCTATAGCTAATAAACATTTTAACAAAGTAGCATGGTACAAAATTAACACACAAAATTAGCAACATTAATATATACAAATGACAAACACACTGAGAAAGAACTCAGTAGAGTGGTACCTTTCACTGTAACCTCAAATATATAAAATATTTTGTGATAACTGTAACAAAACAAGTGTAAGACTTGTATAATAAAAACCTTGGGACATTGAGAAAAGAAAAGAAAGATGACACCAGAAGATGGAAAGATTTCCGCTGATCATGGATCAGTAGGAATAATAATGTGCCAGTAACCATCATACCAAAAGCAGTCTATAGATTCAATGCAATCCCTATCAATATCACAGCAAAATTCTTCATAGAAACAAAAATAAAATAACTTTTAATTGCATATGGAAATGCACACACACAGGATGTCTAAAATACTCTTAAATAATAAAAGAACTGTTGGAGTTATCAGCATCCTAGATTCCAAATTGTACTACAGAACTATAGCAATAAAAATATTGTAGCATTGGCATAAAAACACACATGTCTTTTAATAGAATCAAAGTGAAGACCCAGACATAAGTCCATAACCTATGGACACCTGACTTTTGACAAAGAAACCAGAAATGCCCGCTGGCAAAAAGACATCTTTAGCAAACACTGCTGGTCAAACTGAATGTCTACATGTAGAAGTAAGAGAATAGATGCATACTATGATGTTGCATAAAACTCAACTCCAAGTGGATTAATGACTCAACATAATACCAGTACCCTGATAAAAGAGAAATTGGGCAATAGGACTGAACTCATTGACACAGAAAAGCATGTTCCCCATGGAAACATCCAAACATAGTAAGATACTGCTAAGGCTATTGGTTACTCTTTACATCCTGGTAATAAGTCCCTATTTCTGAAGACAACACTTACATAAGTCAGACTGTGGAGAAATTGAACTAGTACCTAACTTTTACCCCTGCTGACTAGCATCCATGGTACTTGAAAGCACTCTGAATACTACCTGAGGAGAAAGGTAATCATTAATATCTCCATGTTACAACCTCTGTGCCCTACATCAGTTCCCTGTGTTAAAAGATATATGGTACAATAATAGAACAAAAGTTATGGGAGCACCAAGCCACTTTCTAATTGGATTTAAGACCCACTCAGTGAGAAGGAACCCTGACATTCCTAAAATGATCAAGAACCTAAGACTAGATAGGTCTAGGGGAGAACCTACTATATGTTCTGCTAAAGAAACATTCAGTAAAATGGCACTTAGTGACATAACACTATGGCCTTAGTTCAGCATCTCACACGTCCTTCATCAGAGAAGCTTTTCAGTAGAAGAAATCTAACACAGAGACTCACACTTGGATAATGTGCAGAGTTAGAGACTTCAATGGACACTATCCTAAACAGGATGTCTTTATCAAAGCTATTCCATTAAGGCTTTGATCTTTGTGGAAGAGGAAAGAGAAAAACTATTAAGAGACAGAGGGGATAGATAACTTCAAAGAAACAGTGTCTTCCAGATACAACAGAACTGATGCACATATGAACTCACAGGGAATGTGGTAGTATGCACAGCCTGTATAGATTCAAGCCAGATGGGTCCTAGAGCTAAGAGTAGAAAGTGGACACATGGTCTTATCCCTAACCAAGAAGCTTTCTTCAATTTCTGCTTGAACAAAAAAAAAAAAAAAAAAAAAAAAACCAGTTTTTTCCAATGGAGTCTCACTGTATATATTAAGCACATTTCAGGGCAGCCTGCAAGCCCAGGAGTAGTTGGCCCACATAAAACAAATTCAGTGATATTTCTACACAACTTTCATCAAATTTTTGCTCAGTTTGGCCATGTTTTGTTTCATTGGTTTTTTTTGTTTTTTTTTTTTTGCTTGCTTTATTTTGATTTCCTGTTTTGTGGTTTTGTGGGTGTTTTGTGTGTTTCTTGATTGTTTACTTTACTTTTGTTTGTTTTGAGAAATGAGACATAACATAAAGTAGGATGTATAGGAAGTTTAGAAGGAAGTGGGGGAGGGTAAAATCTAATCAAAATATACTTTATAAAAAGAATGTTTTACAAAAAATGTTTAAAATAAAAAGATACAGTGATCAGTGGAATAAAATTAAAGACATAGATATAAGCTCACTCTTCCAGAGCCACTTGATATTTTGACAAAGAGGCATAAAATGTATACAAAAAAAAAAAAAAGAAGAAGAAGAAAAGAGAAAATAGTGCCCTAAACACGAAATCTGATACCCTAATTCTGTTGGAGGAAAATGTAGGGGTACACTTCAACTCATAGGCACAGAAGACTTTCTGAATAGAACCCTAAATCACAGGATTAAGACTAACACTCAAAAAAATGAAACCTCAAAACAAAACATATTCAGTAAATCAAATGACACTATCATTTGAGTAAAAGAAAGAATGCAGAATAAGAAAAAAACATTACCAGTCATAGATCTGACAATGGGTTTAACTGTAGAATATACATCAACAACAACAATAACCCCTCAATACCAAGAAAACAATTAATCTAATTTAAAATGTGCTATGGAATAAACAAAGAATTTTCAAAAGAAGAAAGACAAATGGCAGAGAAGTATTTTTCAAATGTTCAATTGTCTTAGTTATTAGGGAAATAAAAATTAAAACTATTTTGAGTTTTCATCCTACCTCAATTAAAATGTGTAAGAAAAAATTACAACTAATCCTGGCATTAGTGAGTGGAATGTAGAACAATTATTCACAGCTAATGGAAATGTAATCTGGTACTGCCACTATGGAAATCAATATGGACGTTCCTCAGAAAGCTTGAAATAAGATCTACTATATGATCTAGCTGTACCACTCATCCTTATATACATAAAGTACTGTGTATCCTACTACAGAGATTCCTGTTCACCCATACTTATTGTTGCTTTTTCACAATAACAAGGGAAACAGAAAACCTACATATCCATCAAATAGTAAATGGATAATGAAAATATGGTACAGATATACAACAGAATATTACTCATAAAAGTGAAATCTTGAAATGAGAAGATAATGAAGTAACACAGACCCAAAAAGACAAACTACATAGATTCTTTCATATTTAGATCCCATTTCTGACTCTTTAGATGCATGTGCTTAAATTGGTATACCCATAAAAGCCAGGAATGTAGAAAGGGAATGTGGAGCCAGAATTTCAAGTGATGGCTGATAGAAAATAGGAAATATGAAGGGGAAGGGGATAATGAATCAGAAAGGGTTGTGTGTAGTAGAGGATGGTAGGTCAGGTTAATAGAGGGAGTATGGGAGTGACTACTAACACTAGAAAGGTTTGAAAATGAAAAGTAGAAGACTATTGCTGTAGACACTTCCTAAAATAAACACATGTATTTAAAATTTAAATGACTATACCCTATAAAGTCAGGGCAGTGCATCCCTTGATATTATAGGCTATCAAACAAATAGCCCAGAGCAGGAATGGGTTACCACTCTTTGAGCTGCTGTTCAGTGAGATCCAATAGAACACCTAAGCATTACCAGCTATTGTCTTTGATCTGGGTTAACCTCTAAAACATGATGTAACACCCATTTCTGAAGATACTTGAATCACAGGTCATTGAGAAATCAAGCTGATAAAGACTGAGGAGCTCCAGCCCTCTGGCTGTGTGTCACAATGCTGGAAGGTGTTATGCACATTACTGTTGTAGAAAAGTACTCAACTGTTTTACCCAGATGTGAACTCCACAAGCTACAGTAACTATTGACCTGACAAGATATGCCAACTGGCAAAATGTGTCCAGGGTAACCAACTACATTTATAATTCAATTTATGGATTTGTTCCATAAGAATTCATGCCTGGTACTGCTAACTGGGCCAAGAACCTATGACCAGTTAGGTCATAGATCCTAAGGGGAGAATGTAATACTATTATTCTGCTAAATTGATATAGTAATAAACTGTCCCCTAAATATTAATCTTTATATTCTATCAGTGCATCTTCCAATCCTTGCCAGAGAAGGTTATTTTTGCAAAAGATATCAGTTAATACAGACACCCACAACTGGTCAATGTGAACATTTTAAGAGACTAGAATATTTGGATCTAAGTGAGACATCTCCTTCACATGTCCTTCTCCCAAAATCATCCTGAAAGAATAGAAAAGCTTAATTCTTTGCTAAATCAGGGGTAGTGTGATGACTTCTGTGAAAGATGTCATTGCAAATGTGAACTCATGGGGACTGTGATAGCAAGCACAACTGCAAAACACAAAGCCAGCCAAAATCCTAAAATGGATGGAGAAGGCCCACTGGGAATTGATGGTGTTGGGGGAGAGAGAGTCAAGTTTTCTCAAGTTTTCTTTAGGGATATGATATCTGAACGGCAACCTATGTACTGGTGGTAGGGTGTCCCTTGCCCATGCACATTTTGGCAGGACTAAGTGAACCTAGTGAGTTAAGGATAGAGACAGAGACAGAGACAGAGACAGAGAGAGACAGAGACAGAGACAGAGAGGAGAAGGGGAGGAGGAGATAGGGAGGGAGAGGAGAGAGGGGAGAGAGCAGAAGGGAAGGGGAGGAGAGAGAGAACAGATGAGTTTCAGGGGGAAATAAATAGGAGTGGGTTTGAATAACACACATTATAGTCATACCTGAATTTATCAAACAGTATAACTTTGAAGGACAAAATAGACAATGTGAAAAATTAATACAAGTCCAGAATATAAAACTAGAGAAGGTAAGATTTATAATACTACATCGGTAAGAAGGACAGGAACTCTCTGAGTTATAACACTGAGGTCCTTGTATTTGTTGTGTACACTTTTTTTCTCATAACTGTGAATAATTGTTTGAACAAAGAAAAAGAATTAGTATTCCAATGTGCTTTAAAGAGATTTGGTATTTTTCAGTAAGTCAGTCACCAGATTGCTCTGGCTTATCCCTACTGAGTCTTACCTAGCAGCAAAGCAGGTTGCTTTGTCTGTCACACTGGAGAACGTCTGCTTGTAGCTACTCTTAGAGGAACTGGCTAGCCTGGGTGCTAGGAGGCTGTCCCTGTAGGCCATCTCTGGAGTTCATCCCCAGCTCCTGCTGACTTACCTCCTCCAATGGGACACTGGTTTTTTTAACCTGCAATTAGGAGTTGAAGCACAAAACCTTGCTCTGAAGGTATAGCAGCTGGCTTATCCACATGGTGTCATCTGTGAAAGTTTTTGTTTTAGGCTCTTGGGCAGACATGCTGGTGTAATTGCAGGACTTACAGACAAGCTCAATGGAACTTCTCAATTGCTGTGTCCTTGAGCACCTCTCAGCTACTATCAGCCACTTGTGCCCCTCCCAAAGTGGTAGCTACTTGCTGCTGTTGACTTCTCTCAGATTCTAGACCCTGCAGGATGACATGGGCAATCTCATAGCCCATGCCTTGGGCATACTGTGACCATATCTGGGAACTCTGGACTTGTACACCCCTTTCTTCTCAAGACCCCAAGTAGATCTTCCTTTCAGAATTTTTTGGCTCCCATCCCAGAGACCCTGGACTAGTGTTCTTTCTCCCAAACCTCTATTTCCTGCTCAGTAGAAACAAGAAAATCTTTCTCCACATCACATTGATTGAGTCAGCTTCTTAAAAATGTACTCCATTTCTCTTCTTCCTTCCTCCCATTACTGAACAAAATGATTTTAATGATGAACGTACATCTTTGTATCTTCACTCCTATATTTTGTTTCTCACTTGGGCTGACAGATCTTGATATTGCCTACATTTGAGTAGGTCATATACTTTCCTTAAACCCTTTTTTCTGGAGTTTACCTAGGTTAGATAAAACGTTCAGTGCCTTAAAGTGGCTCCAAGGCCCTATTGTCATACATTGCCTTCTTTGTTATATTACTAGTTAGGCATCTGGAGGTTGCCCTGCTTGAACCTTGGGTCCTGCAGCCTCCTTTATCCCAGACAGAGAGTCACTCCTGAACATCTCTTAGATGTCCTAAATGAAGCCTTGTTAAGTCTCATTCTCTAGCAGGCTCTTTTTTTCTCTGCTGCTATGCATTCACAGCACTTCCTGCCACTTCTCACAGTGTATTCCTTTCCTGTGATAGTTCTTTCTCCCTTCAGAGCATGAATTTCTTGAGGAGAGGTTGGATTTGCTTTCCATCCAGTATTTCCCAATTTTCTATTTCTGCTAGTATGGCAAACTATCACCAACTCTGCAGATTAAAATAACACCTGTGTTGCCCCACAGTCCTATAACCAGAAGTCTACAGTACCTGATAGATTTCTCTGTTTCACAAGGCCAGAATCTTGGTGCTGGAAGGGCTGCATTTTTGTCTAGAGATTCTGAGTGGGCCTGCAGGTTTTTGAGGTGGGGTAGAATTCAGTTAAATGTAACTGTGGGTGAAGGTCCATTTCTCTTTGTCAACTGTCACCTAGGGCTCATTTCCTCTTTCTTGGTGTGATCCCTCCCTCCAGTGTCAGAGCCAGTGGCCAACTGAGTCCTTTCTTCATTTGCAAGTTTACTCCTGATAATCTGAGATAATCTCTTGATTTCTATCCCATTGCTTTTATTTCATCTGCACAGTTCCTTTTTCCATGTAAGTAACAATGTCATGGCAGGCATGACATTTGGGTTGAGCTGCTGTCTGCCTTACCAGCCCTCTACCCTGGACAGCATGGTCAGTATACAGGGAAGATTTGGAGTAGGAAGGTCGGTGTGCTACAGCTAAGTGTTACTGTATAAGTCAGGCAGTCATCTAAATCTCAGGTGTGGGTTCTGCCATCACCGAATCCCACAGATGATGGAACTGTGATACAGAATAGGTGACCTATTAAGGTTACAGATCGACTGGAATGGCAGGCACTTGTCTCAGAGCTGACTCTACTTTTTTTGATATGTGTAAAGAAAAAATGTATGTAAATGGGCTTAATCTGTGGCATATTTAGTGCATCAGTTCTATTGAAGCAGGGAGGGTCTAACCCACAGGGGTACTGCCCTACATGCTTTGGAAGAACTGGAGGTCAATTCTCAATATCATCCCTCTTCCATTAGTCAGAATCTTTCTGTTATCCCCAGTGGAAACCACTCTGTACTTACCCCACTTTCGTTCCCTTTCCTTATAGATGCTTACCCTAATTCTGAAGTTGTCTACATTTGGACCAATGGCTCCACCAAGTCTGTGGTGGTGGCAGAAGACGGCTCTAGACTCAACCAGTACCACCTCATGGGGCAGACAGTAGGGACTGAGAACATCAGTACCAGCACAGGTAAAGATGCCTATCTTGCTGCCTGGAGCTAAGGAGCATCCCACTCTTTGTGGGCTCATGTTCTACTCTGCAGGAGTACAGACCCCATGCAACTACTCTGCCTCTTGTAGGCTCCATTGCAGCTTGACAAAGGGGCACCAGCTGCAGTGACCTGAGAATGGAGAGAACAAGTATTTGTAGTGCATGTGGCATCTACACTGTACATATTGGTCTTGTCTGGAGGCCCAGTTATCAGCTTATGTAATATCCTTTCCCAAACCTGAGAAACAAGGCCATCTCTGCAAAATGGGGTATGCATCCTGCTGACTGTCCTCTGGTTTCCTTCCCTGAATATCTCAGAGATCCTCCTGAGATTGAAACTGGGAAACCAAACTAGCAATAGACAAAGATTGTCTAAGGTGATGCCAACAAGAAGGTAGATCACACAATACTGTCTCTGTAGGGTAGTTCCATATTGGCTTTAGCTGATAAAACATGAATGGCAAAGCCAAAGAATACCATGTACTCTACTTGTACTAGTTTGAATTGGCCACAACTCTCCCAGCTGAGGGCAAGTATCACTCAAGCTATCACCAGGTGAAAGTACTGAATAACAGGGGATATGGCTTCTTTTCTTATGTAATAGGAGAGAAAAGTCTGAAAGGCTGGTCCAAGCCATGATTGCAATGTGGGCTGAGCTTCAAAGATGTCTTTGTTTAGCTTACTGTTTGGTAACAGTCAAGCAGCTAGTGGGATGCACACAAGACATCAAAAGTAAGCCCTTCTTTATATCACATGTGCAGGTCAGGGCAGGGTCCTACTTACCAATAGCACAGTGCACTGGGCATGCCTGAATGAGAAAGAGCCTGAGTGCGGAGTGTCATTGTTAGGTGTAATGTCCTGAGCAAAGGAAGTAGAATTTCACAACTGGTCTTACGGAAATGAAATGAAAGTTATAGGGCAGAATTTGCGATGCTGACACAGGGTGCTGCCTTTGACAATAGTTTTATAAAATTTCTTGAAATTTTGTAACAGAGGCTCTGTTCCAACCTTCATTCTACAAAGATATCATTTTAAAAAGTATTGTACAGTTTTGTTAGTAATAACTCAAAAGTAAACAATATACAAACAAAGACTGGAAGAATGCAAAGGATAGTAATTTCAGATCCTACTGTATCTTCAATGGCATTTCCTGTCTTCATGTGTTAGGGAGGAACACAATTTCAAAAGAACAAGATCTTGCTACTAGACATATATCCATCTTTCTCTCTATCCCTGTTTCTCTCTTCCACATAATAGCCTGCTCAGCCTCTCAGCTGCTCTCAGCTGCCTTGAGCTATTGAAAAAACACACCCTACCCCACCCACCCTGCAGCATATATAGGCACTGCTTGGAACTTTGTATATAAGAAGGCATAGTTTACCTCCTGTTGTCTCTGTGGTTTCTTTTTCTCTGACAAGATAAGTACATGTCTTGGAGGTCTACAGCTACCTTGCTAAACTACAGGCTTTGGTTTAAGTAGCCTCCAACATGCCAATGCCCCATCTGCACAGCCAGAAGACCACTACTCCCTCATAGGCAAGACCACATGTGGAGTTTGCATTGAGGATTTCTCCAAGACTCTGCTTGTGATCATAGTAACACAGTAGTCTAGCTCCCAAGCCCCAACACCTGCTTGATACCACTCATTGAAGAAGTCTTCAGACCATCCAATGTCCTATACTTCTCCAAGCATCCCTTCCATCTCTAGGGAGACACAGACTCATCCAGAAAGCCTCACTCCCATAGACCCATACCCCACCCCCTTAGCTCCTTACCAGTTAACCATTAGAACAGCATCATTTTCAGCAAAAAATGGAAGATCTCCACTTGCCTCCCACACAGCCAGGCAAATCCAGAGAAGGCACTGGGGCATTGCCCAGGAAATCCAGTTTAGAGCAACAGAGGACACTAGTGTCTCTGCTGGGTGGCAGAGAGAATGAGCTTCCCAGATCTGTGTCCTGTGTGGCTTTTTCTTACTCTCCACCTGGGTTGGGAAAACACCAGGCCTTGACGAACAGTAGTGGTCCTGTCTCCCTGGAGCTGAACAGCTGGGAAATAGGGAGGATGTGTTCACCCACAGCAGAGCTCTGAATGCCTAATTTCTATCTGCAAGGGCTAAATCCTCAGATCCTGATTGCTATAACCTGCAGAGTGGTGGTGGTGGGGTAGGGAGCATGACACAGATTGACTGGGGATTAATGAAACACACAAATCTGATTTTCTCTAAAAAAGCATGCAACAGCAAGGGCCCTTCAGAGGCTAGAGTTCACAAGATTTGCTTATGAAATGACTTTTAAGAAAGCAAGGCAGCAATTCCCACAAAAAACCCAAGCTAAACAACCACAACGTGTATGTAGAGGACCTAGTACAGACTCATGAAGGCTCCATTACTTCCACTTCAGTCTCTGTGAGCCCCTATGAGCCCTTCTTAGTTGATTAATCCAGACTTGATATGGGGATTTGTGCTCCCATACCTTGTGCCCCATATGTGCATAGTCTTACTGTATCTTGATCTTGATAAGCTGTGTTTGGTTGATACCCCTTGGGAGGCCTGCTATTTTCTGAACTGAAGGGGAGGAGCAGTGGATCTAGGAGAGAGGGAAGGTGGGACTGGGAGAACTGGGAGGATGAAAGGGAGGGGAGGCTGCAGTTGGGATGCATTGTATGAGAGAAAAATGAAAAAAAGAAAGAAAGAAAGAAAGAAAGAAAGAAAGAAAGAAAGCCAAGTAGCTTGCATGATGTTCATCTCCAAGTAATACATCTCCAAGGCAACTCCCACACCCAGGGAGAATCCTAGAAGAGGAAGCAGACCCATAAGTCCAGGATGACTAGTTTGCTGTGAGAAAAGGTGTTTTATATATGACAATGATGCTGCATGCATGAATAATCAATAATATTGATTGCCTGAATAAAATCAGCATATGATGACACCAGTTGACTTACTAATATGGAACAGGAAATTCCCACCCCTAGGTCAGGAGAATCACTTTCCTCCAGGGGCAAGTTCCTGTGTAGGTTGTCCAATCCCCGTGGTCATCTCTGACACATACATGTTCATATAGTAACAATAGTAATTAAAGAAGATGTCATGACTTTAGGATGGGGGCACAGCACACAAAGAGGAGTTTAGAAATAAGGCCGTGTTCATATATGAAGTTCTCAAATAAATTATAAGCAAAAAACAAAAAGAAATTTAAAAACATCAGACACCCCTTACTACTAGCTACCTAAGCAAATAGCACAAGTAAGGAGATTGAAGGCAGAAGAGGGGAAGCATTGTGAACTTCTCTGAGGAGGTCAGTAACCCTAGCCCTGCAGGGTAGAACTGATTTCTCTGATTTGTGCATTTGCAGGTGAATATACAATCATGACTGCTCATTTCCACCTGAAGAGGAAGATTGGGTACTTTGTCATCCAGACTTACCTTCCCTGCATCATGACTGTCATCTTATCCCAGGTGTCCTTTTGGCTAAATCGAGAATCTGTCCCAGCTAGGACAGTTTTCGGTGAGTACTGCAAGCTTGGCCATGGCATAGGTGTCTACAATGGCCAGTGCTACAGATACAATTGAATTATGTGTTAATGGTATGGTCCTTATCAAGTAGCAGTGTAGAAAAGAAGTCAGAATGGGCTCACCAAAGCAGACAGGTTTACTTAGGAAAACCTGAGAAAGGATTACACCATCTAAGCAGTGAGAGAACCTCTCTTACAGACTAAGGGGTCTGTCTTAGGGTTTCTATTCCTGCACAAACATCATGACCAAGAATCAAGTTGGGGAGGAAAGGGTTTATTCTGCTTATACTTTCATACTGCTGTTCATCACTAATGGAAGTCAGGACTGGAACTCAAGCAGGGCAAGAAGCAGGAGCTGATGCAGAGGCCATGGGAGGGGTGTTTCTTACTGGCTTGCTTCCCCTGGCTTACTCAGCTAGCTTTCTTATAGAGCCCAAGACTACCAGCCCAGAGATGGTACCACCCACAAGGGGCCCTCCCCCTTGATCACTAATTGAGGAAATGCCTTATAGTTGGATCTCATGGAGGCATTTTCTCAACTGAAAATCCTTTCTCTGTGATAACTCCAGCTTGTGTCAAGTTGACACAAAACCAGCCAGTACAGGGTCTTTTATTGATTTAACAGGAGGAGAGGAGGAAGAGAGGCTATGTGGGTCAGCAGCTGGCTAAGCTCTTCTTTTGCTACAGGATTTTTTTTTCCAGTTAGGTTTTGTCTAAAGAGCTTAGGATGCACCATGCTGTTTTCAATTCATCCAAACATCTGTTTTGTAGAACACTCTGTGCTTGTTCTGAGAGCCAGGTGTTTAGGTTTAAGACATTGGAGCAGTTATTGTATTATATTACCTCTTGGTAGTATTTGGAGGCTGGAAGCTTTAGGTGATGGAGCCTAGTAATCCAGGCCATTATGAGTTTTGCTTTTAAAAGGAAAGGACTCTAGTCTCTTTACTTCTTACCCACCATCAAGTGAGATACTTTGATCCTTCCCATGCTCCTGCCATGGCTAGCTATTCTACCTTAGGCACGAAATCAACAAAGCCAAATGACCATAAATTCACACCCCCAAATTTTAAACCAAAGCAAACCTTTATTCTTTTTAAGTTAATTATCTCATGTATTTTGTGACAGTAATGGGAAGCTGATTACTGTGCTTCTATTATTGCCTATTCACTGTGACCCTGAAAACAAATGAAGTAATTGGCTAAATTTTTAAGATAAAGAAATAGGATTTCTCTTTGAATGAGAGTTTAGGGAATATTTGTTTGCTTGATTATTATTTCCATTTTTGAAAACCTTTCCTCACTAGAAGATCTTTTGAGGATTTTAAATTATAAGCATTCCTCCCTTCCTCCCTCCCCTTTTTGTTCCTCCCTCCCTTCCAGTGGAGGTCAAATACAGATACTTATGAATGGCAGGCAAGCAGTTTACCACCACACCACTCCTAGGCTGGGCATAGTAGTATTTTTCCCAGTGATTATCAGGTATTTATTTTTGAGTTTTCATATGATTCCCTTTAAAATATGCATACAACTTTAAGATATTCAACAAAATGCAGTCATCCCATTGTATGTACACTAGTTCATTGGACTCCACATGGTAGCAAAACATTTTCAGCCCCTGTAACTGTAGGTGCTGCATTCTTAGATTCAGAGAACCACATGTAAAAAATATTTGAAATAACATAGATGCTTTACTAAAAACATACAAACTATTTGTCTTGCTGTTGTTGCCTAAAAATACAGTACAGCAACTTTTTACTTGATGATTACATTATATAAGGTATTGTAAGGTATCTAGATATGGGTCATTATATGTAAGAGACAGTCTGAAGATTCTATGCAGAGGCCATGCTAGTTTATATAAGAGATTCAAATGTTTATGGGCTTTGGAATCTAATGTTGTCCCTGAACCTATCCTCAACAGAAGCTAAATGTTAACTAATGAATGAATTTTCCTGGGGGAAATGAGAAATGTCTGTTCATGCCAGTTGAGACACCAAAAAAATTATTCCATCCAAACATACCTTGTTAAACCAATGAGTTTATCATGGTAACCTATAGGATCAAATATTGGGGTTTACTTACAGGAGCAAGCTGATGACACAGGAGAGCTGCATCCCTGGAAGCACACAGGCAGTTCCCAAATGAGCCTACCCTCTCCTGACAATTGCTCCCTGCTTATATAGAAGGGCCTTGGGACTCTCATAAGCTTTATGTCTCTTTCTCTCTCTTTCTTCTTTTAAGCTTCCTGAGACATATAAGTTTCCAGGGAAACTTCCAGAGTTTTATGGGCTTCAAAAGAAGGAGTGTTTCAATTCAGAGGACATATCTATGTTTCGATACTATTGAAGAGCAATCTAAAAAATCATCATTGTGTGTCCCTAAGACATTAGACACAGCAGAATCTAGCTCAGGACATTCTTTGCCATTTGACTGTCTCCCATCTTGAAATTCACTGCACTAGTCAGTTTTTTTCTTACTGTAGCACAGTACCTTTGTTACCCAATCTTAAAAGAAAAAAGGTCCTTTTTGGCTCAGAGTTTTAGATATATTTTCCT
This sequence comes from Rhynchomys soricoides, assembly GCA_019843965.1. NCBI lineage: Eukaryota > Metazoa > Chordata > Mammalia > Rodentia > Muridae > Rhynchomys > Rhynchomys soricoides. Next base: position 1,075,501 of record JADRCH010000367.1, on the reverse strand, counting down.
CTGTGGTCATTTGTCTATGTTTGTTTTGGGACTATGACAAGGCAGCACATCACAGCAAACATGTTCACCTCATGGCCAATGCACATGTGCATGTGTGTGCATGTGTGCATGTGTGTGTGTGTGTGTGTGTGTGTGTGTGTGTGTAAAAGAGAAAGTGACAGTAAGAAGCAGACAGACCAATGGACAGACAAAGACAGCAGTAGGAGCAGTGATAGAAAAAGGTATATACAGAGAGACTAAAAGACAAAAATATGAGACTGGGCTCATAAACATGGGCTGGATTGTAACACCTCCTTTAGGGCATGACCCTCCCTGTGACTGGAAAACTATATGCCACTCTCACAAACTGCAGCTAAGCTTTAACACTGCAGAATTAACCTTTAACACTAAGGATGTTGGGCTGACACCTGTCCGAACCACAACACTCTCTCTACTCCCACTTAAGAAGAGATGTTAAAGGCAATTTGCAGATCTTTTGTGACAACAAAGGCTCATATCTTTGCATGCTGTGAAATACAGTTCACATAGTAGTTCCTCCATCTAGTTTTCCTTCCACAATAGGAAAGCATTTGCATACACCTTATTTTGATGATAGTATGGAAGAAGCCCGCCCTGGGCACCCCTACTCATCACTCTACTCTCAACTACTAAGTTCCTTACGCTGATTCAATGTAGAATATATATCAAGGTATGGAGATTGACTCATGGCCAGGAAGCACTCGCTCACCAAGTTGATGGGCCTAATTAACTCCATAGTGGACATTTATTAGTTAGGTTAGTGAAAGTACAGACCACACTGCCTATAATAGTCTATTTCCTCTTGTTGGTTCTCAGCACATGATCAAATGTTAAACAACCTGAGTAGAGGTGTATTTGAGTGTCTGCACTCAACTATGTACTCAGCATAAGTCACTGACTGCATTGTTAAGAGAAATAAAAATATAAAATCAAAATGCCTCCTTAGACATTCATTCCACATTGGTTCAATGTTCTGAGTTGCAGGTCTCCAGATGCTGGACCACCATTGGTTCCTAGTGCTCCATTGTGCTACTGGTTCCATATGGTTTCTCTATGAGTTCTACCAGCAGCTGGCTTAGAAACATAGTGTTGCTGTCTCAGGAGGGTGGGCTCCCAAGATTATGAGGCTGGCAGGATTGGCTCATACCCTAGGCTTGCGAAGGAGATTCTGATCCAGGAGTCTTCCCTTGCCTTTGGAAGGCTAAGGCTTATGGCTGCACATTCCTGGTGTTTCCTGTGTGTGCCTGTTAACTCAGAATTTCTTCTTTTAAAGACTATCAGTCACAATGGATTAAGGAGCACATTGTCTGCTGATGTCATTACTTCTTAAGAACCTAAATCCTTATAAGGTCACAATCCTAAGTAGCTGATTACTTCAGTGTGCCAAGTTGAAGGGCATCACAGTTCAAGCCATACTAGGTACATTTCTGTCAAATCTCAAACACAGGTCTATGTTCACTGAAGTGTGTAAGAAGAGAGACTGTCAAAACTGTAAGAGTCCCCAGTCTTGACTCCAGAGATGGGCTATTTCTTCACACGATGGGAATTTGTGTACATTGCAAGTGCCTATAAATCTCTAGCTCTCCTGCATTGTGGATATAATACATTCTTCCAGAAAGTACCTTAGGACACAGGCTGTCACTTGGCTGATAATGCACAAATTTTCCAATTTAAAGTCATTCATCCTCCCAGCCAAATAACTGCAGTGCTTCTTTAGAACCGCAACAGGCTCAAGGATACTGCCCCTGCTTTGAGAGAGAGAAGGTTTCATCCTGCTACTTTGATACTCAGGCATCTCCAACATCTCTTTATGGTCAGTGCACAAGAAAGGAACACACTACATCATCCTGTCTCAGCCCACTGCTTATAAGGTACACAGTAAGCCTCCATGAAGCACACTGATGAGTCCTGTGTGAAGGTTACTGACACTCTTCATGTGTTCTTGCCTTAGTCCCACAGAGACAAACCACTTATCCAAACATCTTTGCAAGGACCAAGAGTTTCCCAGACCTGTCCAAAGAAGGGGTATAGTTATATAGAAATCAGGTCACAATCCATGCTCTCCTTGATGTGTTTATAAAAAGATGAAGAGAGGGAGGATATATTCTATGGACGTGTGGTGAGGTGTGGGGAAAGGGGATCCCTTAGCCGGCCCATGCTGAGGCATCCCCTTCCCCCTGAAGGACCAGCCACATAACAGTATAGAATAGAGTTTATTCAGGGCATGGGGTGGGGAGTTAAGAGGGTAGTAGAGGCAGACAGAGAGAGAGAGAGAGAGAGAGAGAGAGAGAGAGAGAGAGAGAGACTGGTCATGAGCATGTGGAAAGAGAGGGGTGAAGGGACAAGAGGACAGAGCAGGGGCAGGAAGACAAGAGCAAGAGAGGAGCAAGAGAGTGAGGAGGGGGCAAGCAGCCCCTTTTATAGTGTGTCAGGCACACCTGGCTGTTGCCAGGTAACTGTGGGGCGGAGCTTATATGCAATGGTAATACTCCTCAATTTTTATTATGGAGAATAAAGACAGTGGGAGCAATTATATAAGCAATGTTTTCACTGCATAAAATATAATCTTGGAGACATTCAGGGAGAATGGAGTTAACTAATGCTAAAGAAAGAGGCCTAAGTTCTGTCATGTTCTAGGAGGGAGTTCTGGGAAAGAACACTGATATCTGGTCTCATGTTATAATCTGCCCTTTCCTTGTTGAGCAGGGGTGACTACAGTGCTGACCATGACAACACTCAGTATCAGTGCCCGGAACTCACTGCCCAAAGTGGCCTATGCCACAGCCATGGACTGGTTCATTGCTGTCTGCTATGCATTTGTCTTCTCTGCTCTGATTGAATTTGCCACAGTCAACTACTTTACAAAGAGAGGATGGGCCTGGGATGGCAAGAAGGCCCTGGAAGCAGCTAAAATCAAGGTAAGGGATGGCTTATTATCCTCCTTCTTTTAGGGTATATTGCCAAGAAAATGGGCCCAATTCTGGGTCCAAATATTTAACAGGGCATTTCTCTTTCTGCATCTCTCCAGAATGATCTTTGCTCTTACCTGCAAGGCTCTTTACAGATTCTTACAGATGGTCTAATTTATTTTAAATCAATTTCATTCAGGTAAAAGATCTGGTGTTCACTGAATGGCTTGGGCTTACTTATATTCAAACTGGTCAGTTTTGTAAAAACAATCCTTTCTAAGGATGTTGTGTCTGGGTTTTAACCTCAGTTCACACCACTAGGTCATGCATTATATCTTCTTTGAGGTAGCCAGCATGTATTGGAGAGGGTAGACAGCATAATGGAAGTTACCCATCAGCCAAAATTACCCAGTGCATTGAGGGAATGATTTGGCCCACTCAGCTATAAGCATGCATAGTAGTGTGAAGTGTCACACAGTCACATGATTTTTCATTGCTTGTTTCCATATATGATCTCACCCAAATCTAAGGAACAAAAAGAGCAGTGCAAGGTCCCAAGTTGAATCACTTCCACAGGGATGAGACAATGTACAGGCACAGAAAGAAAGACCACAGATGATAATCCCCTAATTACATTATGCATGGAAAAGACATTTAAGCAAGTCCTTTGTACTGAGAGAAGGTGAGGTCAGGGCTTTCAGGGGAAGATTAAAAAGAAATCTTAATATATCCTCTGTGAAATAAGCCCAAGGGGAGTCCAAACTGAGTAGTGCATGAATGGTATTAGACATCCTGAACCATACCAGCTGGCAAACCTGTGCACTTCCATCCCATGGAGTTCATCTGGTTCTACCCCATGGAGCCTGACCCAGGTGTTTCTGGGTCAGCCCTTGCTTGTCTGGGATTGGATATCTCATTTTGACTTTACCATAGACTGTCCTTGTTTCCATGTCCATTCCCCATGCCCTGTGCTACTCACAGAGTCCCACATCCAAGTCCAGTTTGCTGTATGAGAGGACTCCTGGGGTGTCTTGAATAAGAATCACTCATCTAAGACAGAGAAGTGACCACAAATAGCTCTAAAACCCAACACAGTGAACCCAAGAGTTATACTGGGGTTACAGGAATATAAGAGGGAAGTTACTTACAGGAGCACAACTGACTCAGAGGCAACTAAATTACTGAAGTCAAAGGATCACAAAGCTGAAGCACACTGTACAACCGGCAGACAGCTCAACAGCCTGGGGAGTGTCCATTCCAGTTAGTTCAATTGGCTAGAGCCTTGTCTGAACAGCCTGGCTGTTCTTCTATGTGGTTTCTGTGATCTGAGCCATGACGAGGCAAATTGTCTTGCCTGAGAGTGACTCATGGCAATCGTTCCAGCTTACATATGCTTAGGGAAGGGAGGCCTGGTAAACCTGGACAACTTCAGGGACTTCCTGTAGATATTTTGAATTGTTTACTTCCTAAGCTCCAGTAGTATGTGGTTTTCCCCCCTTGTAAGCATGCTGTTGTCTTAATGAGAAAACTTCCAACATGGAAGGTTTAAGTCTCTCCTGGAAACTGCTATACAGCCTTGGGTTTACCTTCTAGGGACAATTGTTGCTAGAGAGGGCCAGGCAGCTTTCCATGGCTGAGGCTGTTTTTGAAAGAGCTGACTTCTGATAGGTAGACAACAAATACTTTCTGGAAAAAGGATCCATATGGATCTCTATGTGAGGCCACCCACTTGAACTTTACTGTGTCTTGTACTGTTTCTGCCCTCTCTTTATGCTTGTCTCTCCTAGTTGAAAGTGCATGTCACCATGAAGAGCAGTATGGTCGTCTTTCCAAGTCTTCAGGTCCCATATCTTTGATACAACTAACCACATTTCAAAATGTTTGAGAAAACTATTGTGCATGTACTGAACAAGTGCAGAATTTGATTTTGGGTCATTCACTAAGCAATACAAAAAGCACAAGTATTTACACAGTGTTAACTTGCATTGGGTATTAGAAGTCATTTAAAGAATTCAAAGCATGTAGTAGAATGCCACCAGGCAATGGGTAAACAAACACTACACTATTTTATATATAATTATTGGATAGCATCAGATTTTGATAAATGTGTGCCTATTGAGGGTTTGGTTTTTTTTTTTTTTTTTTTTTTTTTTTTTTTGGCTCCTATGTGTTCTTTCCTTGGTTCTCAAAGACAAAAACAATTTAGAGTAGTTAGTCACACTAAGACTAGCATGAAGCATAAATGATGGTTTTCTGAAGCATGGACTGCCCTCCCACAGTCTCTCAGGGCTCCCATACTCCTTGTATCTGACTCGCTCTTGATTCACACCTGCTCTTCCCTCCTTCTGCCCTCTTCTTGTTATCTTTCCACATCTTTACTGGCTGACATGTTTTCCATAATTATGATGCTGCTTTATTTAAATTTTATTTAATAAGATGGCATTATATTGATAATGAAAATGAAATAAAAATTAAACTAATATTTTATTTTGTATATTTTCAAACATACAATAATGTTTAAAATGTTTCTGCTGGTAACATTTTATTATGTTCATGTTATAGCAATCTATTATGCACCATCTCTATGTATCTATCATTCTACCTAACATTCATCCACTCATCCACCAATCTATTTATCTATCATCTGTCATCCATCCAACCATCTACTATCCATGTGTCCATTTATAATCTATATACTATTATCTATTCACTGATCTATTTTGCACCAACCACCCACTTTATTTTTTTATACATATCAAGACAAATTCTATGTATACCACTGACCAGCGTTCAGTGTGATTTATTATTTACTCTATTCCCTTGGAGGAAAATTTATCCAATATGAAGTATACAAACATTAAGCATATTGTTGTCTAGTTCCTGCAAGCACACACTCCTGTGTCCTCCAAAGCTCTATCATATCATTAGCAATTAGGAAATTCAATATAGATCTTTCTAAACAGCTTCTGTCCTCACCTCTCTAACTGTAACCATGGTTCTGATTTTTCCACATAAAATTTATTTCCTATTCTAGAGTTCCATATATAATTAAAACAAACAAACAAGCAAACAAAAATAAAACAAGACAGTGTCCACGAGACATTTGCTGGATCCAGAATAGTCAAAACTGGAAACAGCACATATGCCCCGCCCGTCAAAAGGAAATAATTATACATTCTGAAAAGAAATGATACTTAATAATAAAAGACATTTTCATTGTGCTGTTGGAAACAGCTGCATGACTGATTCTCAGGAGCCTTTTTTGAGATACACCTTGCACCAAGGACTACTTAGTGTAGTCAGCATTTTAAATCACTCTCCTTTTAATTATTCTCTAAAGGTCATTCTCTAGAATGTTTCTTATAGAGAACTACATACAGTATTCACTCCCAAAGGCACACTTAAATAAATGATTGTTCCTGTGATCTTAATTCAGTTTGCTGTAGGTTCCTGAGAAATACCAAACATTAACATCAAAAAGGACTCTTGCTCAACCACACCTATCTACTGTGGGATTGATGGCTTGAAAGTGGCCTATTCTCTCCCAGGGCTGAGTTCATGTTCATTGTCTCTTCTGAAGACAGACTGTGAGACCAAGAGCTGAAAGGTGACATGTCTTCACCATCTTATTCTATTTTGCAGAAAAAAGAACGTGAACTCATACTAAATAAGTCAACAAATGCTTTTACAACTGGGAAGTTGACCCATCCTCCAAACATCCCAAAGGAGCCTGCAGCTGGGACTGGGAATGCATCCACAGCCTCAATCAAAGCTTCTGAAGATAAGACTTCCGAGAGTAAAAAGACGTACAATAGCATCAGCAAGATCGACAAAATGTCCCGGATTGTGTTCCCCATCTTGTTTGGCACTTTCAACTTAGTTTACTGGGCAACATATTTGAATAGAGAGCCTGTAATAAAAGGAGCTGCCTCTCTAAAGTAAGCCAGGAAACCATACTCCCACAGAAATGAAACTGAGGAGAGGCCAAGCTCACAGAGATTGTTTGGACGCTGTCTTTCAGGAAATTTTGCATGTTTAACAATATGTACAAATACTATTGCCTTGATGTTTCTACATGTAACTTCTAATGTTTCAAGGATGTCCCCTTAATAAACTAAGCAAATGACCTTCTAGAAAAACAGGAGGTAATGACTGACTCTCAGATGCTCAGCGCCCTAACATCAATAGTTTACAAATGAAATAAGTATATTTTTTAACTGTTCTGAGTATATGATGTTTTTATACTTCGAACGCCATTTCATACCGTTTTTCCCAGCCAACAAAGCATTTTAGGGAATCCCTGTGAAGACCACTAGACATGTCGAAAAATCTTGGGGTACACACCCTCCATGAAGAGCAAACTGTGGATATTTAAGTCCAGTACTAATTGCCTTTAACAATTATTCATGTCCTGAAATTAGAACAATACTGCATGAGCTGACATTAAAAAATAGAATAAGCAAACATTTATGCAGACAAATTTAATGATATAGTGTTTTAGATTAGCAGATCAAATACTTCCCTAAGGAAAATAAATCAACTAATTCAAAGTTAATTTAGTTCTTTTGTGGAAAATAAATTTATTTCTCACCCCACACCAACACCTCAACAACCTTAATAATGACTGAGGAAAAAAAAAAAAGAAATCTTAAAACCTTAAAGCAACAAGGCCTTGGTCTTTGATGGCCGTACTCTGTGACCATTGTTTCTGGACACTGGTTCCTCTTGCTGCCGCTTCAGTGCTGAGAAATTGTTAATTGAGCTATTTTCTGTTTTATTTCCCTGTACATATTTCAGGATTGGACTATTGCTCTGTTAGCTTTTGTATATGAATCTTAAATGTTCATTAAAAAAATGTAAAAATGAACTGATCTCATGCCATGTAATTTATAATTTAGATTCAGTTTTTGATTAACAGAGTCCCTAAAAAAGGTATAAGAAGATCTCATATGAATTTTCTTGAGGAAAAATACCCAACCAAACAAAGAGAGTTAAAACTTAGTGGGAGACCCCTACTCTTACAATATAATTATGCAGAAGAATGCTTATAGAGTATACTGCTGATGTGGCAAGGGTAGAAAGATACAGCCTGTGTGCCTTCCTACCACAGATCTCCATGTGCTTACCTCAGCATATTTCTGGTGTTTTCAACATGCATGAGGACTACTGATTCTGAAGTTACAACTCACTTATGGGCCAGGTGACAGCTGTTTATGGTTTTGTACCCCTTCTTTCTGGGTCAGATGATTGCTGGAGCCATACAATCCCTCTTATGGCTCTGGTGACTACTGGTTCTGGTCATATCCCTCTCTTTTAAAGGTCCTGGTGAATGCTGGTCCTAGCTCTGCATGCGATTTCAATTGTTCATCAATAGTCAAACAGAGTAGAGCACATTGTGTACATACTTACTGTTCAAATAAATAATAAATAATGTTCAGCAGTTTGGAAGTAATAGGTTCAGTTCTAAAATTTGGAACTCTAGAATTATAACAGAGGAGTTATAACTATCAAGAAAATAAAAGGTCTGCTTTGACAAGGTAGGTGCCATGCAAATATCCCAATTTACTTCCTTAGTATGTTTTCTTATACATGTGTGTGGCATGTAATTTTATAAAACCACAGTTGCTCCTTGCCCATTGTTGGCCCACGCTATGCTCTGAGATCAGCTGCCATCAATGGCTGTCTCACTCACATCAAGACCTGGTCTTTTGCTTGTGAAGCAAGCACTTTACTGACACACCCATCTCACCAGCTCCTCCACTGTTCTTTCTACAACAATGCTCAGTGTCTCAGAAAAAGAGTGACAGAAAGGACACTCTAAAATGCGATGGAATCATTTTCCTGAAATATGACAATGATATCTACAGCATGACATGCTTTCATTACAACACAGTGTGAAAGCCCCTGGGAAACCAAAAGCTAAGGTTCAGTGTGGAGTCTAATTTTCATTATTTTTTTAGTTCTGGATTGTTATCCTCTCCTTACTGCTCAGCATCACATTGCACCTGTAAGAAGATTGAAGAGGAATATTAAAATGTTTATATGTGTTAACACCCATCTTGAACCTCTTACTTTCAATAGATAATGATACCTTCTTCACCAGGTTGCAGTGAATTTCTTAAGGTGTGGCTTTTGTACCAAAATCCTTGCTGAGCATTCTGGAGACTGCCCATTTTATGCTACTGAAATAATCTGATGAATATTTAACAAAAATAATCACATTGTTTTCCATTCTCTGATTCTGTATTGGAGACATTCTCAGAATTTGTTATTTTTAATGAGAACATAATAAAGAATCACCTTGGGGGAATGATGACAAGGCAACCAATAACATTCCCAAAGATAATTATAAATTATATTGATGTACTTTTAGTGCAGAATATGTAAATGTGTCTTTTTTGTTTTTTACATCACCACAAATATAAAAGGGAGTGTTCTTAACAGACGACAATCAGTACTTTGTATGTCCTTTCTTACAAGTCTAAAGGTCTATCTGGAGCAAGCTTTGAGTGAGGTTCACATAAAAGTATGGGTTCACTCTTGATGATTTTGTTCAACTTCTTGACTAAAATTGTCCAGCAAATACAATCTGTTGAAGATAGGAAAGAGGCTGTAAACCATTTTTTCATTGTTTTCATGCATCCTGAGAAATTGCACTGCAGATCTTTCATGGGACAAGATATGGGAAAGAGCAGAAAATAGAAAACTTTTACCCTATAAACAGTGTTACTGCTACTCAAAGTCATTAATACTTTGCCTTAAAGCATATAGCCAGTGAAATATAAATTCAGGCCTATATTTCTGTGTCTCACAGTTCCTAAGCCTGAGTTCACAACATCAAACTCCTTTATGTGCGTGATGATTTAGAATTAAATGTGACCTAAGATAAAAGTATTGATTCCAAGGCCTGGGTAAATGATTAGACCTTAAAGTAAACCTTAGATTTTTTTTTCCACTGAAAACATATCTAGCTATACTTTCTTTATGTGTCTGTGATGTCACAAACTTAATGCCCTGTTTAGTGTAGTACTCCTCTCATAAGTAAAAGGGAAAGAGGCAAAGAGTGATGAGAGGAGGGAAGGAAGGAGGAATGGAGAGAGAAGAAAAGAGGAGAGAGAGAGAGAGAGAGAGAGAGAGAGAGAGAGAGAGAATGAGAATATCACTGAATGAGAGGTGAGAGACCTGATGTCTTTAATTGGATTGTTTTTTCCATAGCTCTAGTGTGGATGATTATGGTGATGTCCCAGGACCTACTGCTTCAAGGAAAATCACAACGATGACACAGAGTCTTCAATCAACATTAGCTTCCACCATAAGACTTAGTCTCAAAGCAAAAGAACCCCTTCTTCACAAATTTGAAAATGCTACCCTTTTCTCTTTCTTTTAAATATTTAAAAACTAGTCTTAATGTCTTCTTTTGAAACCCACTGAAGAACAGGAGGAAAGATTCTAGGAGTTAGAAGGAATGGAGGACACTAGGAGAACATGGGCCACTGAATCAACTAAGCAGGGCTCATATGGGCTCACAGAGACAGTGCCTGCATGAAACCTGTACCAGAGTAATGGCTGACAGCTTGGTGTTTTTCTGGGACTATTAACAGTGGGAATGGGTGTATCGGTGTATCTCTGACTATTTTACCTGCTCTTTGGACTCTGTTCCTCATCTTGGGTTGCTGTGTCCAGCCCCCATATGAGAGCTTTTGCCTTATTTTATCTTGTTTTGTCCTATTGTCTCTTGGAGGCCTGATTATTCTTGAAGGGACACAAGAGAGGGAGTGTGGGGCAGTGAACTGTGCAGGCAGTCTGGCACCTGGTTGAGCACAAGAAAAGTAGGGAGACCCTAGTTTTCAAAGGAAACTAGTTTCCCTAGGAATTCGAAAGGGACCAGAAATGTTATGCAAAGGCTCCTGGGAGGCTTTTGGCTCCAGTCACAGTCACATACCACACCCTCAAGTAAAGGCGTGGCCACACAGCCCCAAGCCATCCCCATGTTAATGAGACACCTAGAGGCTTAGCCATGCCCCTTCCCAGTTACTATATCTGCCTCGCCTCTCTGGGAGAGGTGGGGGCACAATTCCATTCATGCCATGCTCCACATGATGAAAATAAATGTCTTACAATTATGGACTGTCTCTTCATCTGGACCTGCCTTGGGAAGCAAGAGATCCAGCTCTTGATAAATGAGTCTCAGCTATTCTCTTGCCGAGGGAATCCCAGCACTCCCAGATGGTACCCGTTCACCCAAGTCTAAGCAGCTAGCCTGGCACCCAAAGTTGCAGTAACCCGGTCCTGGCAGGAACCCCAGCTGCACTCTGGCTAGCCCATCTGTGGCATCCTGCAGAGGCTGTGATGCCCCAGGCTAGAGAACACATAGAGATGTTTGCCCCCATTCCCTGGGAATGGCCCCCTCTTCCACCCATGGTCAGTGCCCGAAAAGGCTTCCTACAGCCCCAACTGCCCGTCAGACTGTGTGGGAAGACTTGCAGTCGCTTCCTCATTCCACAGTGCCAGGTTTGGTCCCAACAAGTGAGTGCCAGAGGTGGGGGAGCTTTGAACAATGCAGGGAGGAGAGCTGTGGTTAGGGTGTATTATATGAGGGATGAATCTGTTTTTAATTTTAAAAGTTAGAAAAAGAAACACAAAATGAAATAAAAGCATCATACAATATACCCAGTAGCTTTCATATATACAAATAATGAACTTCAGGAGGAATAATTTTGAAAAATATCCCATTCACAAGAGCTCAATAAAAAACAAACCAACAAGCAAAAAGCAAAACAAAACAAAAGAAAACTGAAAGTACTTAGGGATAAATCTAATGAAGCGGTGAAAGGCCTCCACAGTGAAAACTCTAAGACAATGAAAAAGTTAATAAAGAGACTAGATGGTGAAAAGATATCCAATGCTTCTAGATTAGCAGAATCAATATTGCAAAAATAGTTGTACTGACAAAATTAATCTACAGATTCAGTACAATCTCTGTCAACAGTTTATTGACATCCTTCCAGAAACAAAATTATCAAACTATTACTTCATATTAGAAACACCAAAATTAGGTGAAGTCATCCTAAAGCCAAAGAACACAGCAGGAAGCATCACATCAACAGGTCACAAATTATACTACAGAACTACAGTGATATCATAAAAACAAACTGGTAGACACATGGAACAGATTCGAGAACTTTGTAATAAACCTAAAAAGGTATGCTGATTAAAATTTTTATGGAGGTGTCTGACACATACATTGAAAAATGTAAAATAGTGCTATTTAAGTTGGCTATTTTTCTGTAGAAGAATAAAAATTCTATCTGTCTGTCTGTTTGTCTGTCTATCTATATCTAATTCTATAGAGTAGATCAAAGACTTTATTTAAAATCCAAAATATTGAAACTGCTAGACTGAAGTGTTGGGAATATACATTCAACATGGAAGCACAGACAAGAACTTTTTACCACAGCCCAGATACATGTGGAGACGTAGAGATGGTGGCATTTCAAATCAGGGTCATAAAGTGGAACATTTGAGTTGTGTGATGTATAGGCAGCCATTTGAAGAGCATTATATTTATGCCCAAACCACAGTTCAAAAACATAAGCATTACGAGGGAAATCAAACAGACATCAGAAAGAACACTGAAGTGTTTCTATCATGGGAAGCATGGGGAATATTTTCTGATTTCAAATCAAGGTGCAAGAAGAAGTTGATAAATTTGACTAGAAAAGTATATTTTAAAAATCTTTCTGATAATTTTGAACAGAAGTATGTGTGCCAGCTTGGTTTTATGTCAAATTGATGCAAACTAAAGTCATTGAGAGATAGGAACCTCAATTAGGAAAATGCCTCCATAAAATTGGGCTGTAGGCAGGCCTGCAGGGTATTCTATTAATTAGTGATTGATGGAGGAAGGTCCAGCCCATTGTGGGTGGTAACATTCTTGGGCTGGTGATCCTGTGTTTATATAAGAAAGCAGGGTGAGCAAGCCATGAGGAGAACTCCTCCATTGCCTTTTCCTGGCATCTAGGCTTCTGCCCTGCTAAGTTCTTTTCCTGACTTCCTTCAATGATGATCAGTGAAGAGAAGTGTAAAGCAAATGAACCTTTTCTTCCTCAAGTTACTTTGTTCATTGTGTTTCATCACAACAGTAAGAACCCTAAAATAATACTGTGTTTATATCATTTCCTCCCTTCTCTCTCCCCTCTAACTCATCCTGTTCCCCAACTCCCTCTCAAGTAGGCTACCAGCAGGTTTTTTCCCCTTTAACCTTCATTTAGGTTACCTGTGTGTCTCTGGTACTTTCTAAAAACAGCTACTTCCTCTTTCTGTCTGTCCAGGTACCAGTTCAAAACCCCAACAGGGACCCTCTAGCCATCACTGATTCAGAGTGCCAAAGCCTTGACAGTAGCCAGGATAAAACACTGCAGATACCTTATCTATGCTAAGACCCAGGACCTTGGACTCAGTCCACAGAGCATGAGAAACATATCCTAAGCTCCTTGACCAAACTGTTGAAAGCAACAGAAACAGAAAAGCAGGATATGGGCTGTGTCCCAAAAACTAGAAAAAAAAAAAATAAAAGAATTCCAGATGCTAACCTTGCTATGAATTTGTTCATTCTTGAATAATGTAAACATCTCTGCTTAAAGAACAGGACTTGACCCATAAAAACACCAACACCAACAACAAAAAAAGTCAACTCCTGATGACTCATTATTTTACTCACAGATTAGCACATCTATCAACACTTGTTCTGTTTAGATTTTTGTCAGTCTGACACAAGCTGGAGTTATCTGTGAAGAGGAACTTCAGCAAAACAAATAACTTAATCAGATTAGACTGTAGACAAATCTGTAGGACGTTTTCTTAATGAATGATGTGGAATGTCCCAACTCACTGAGAACAGTGACACCACTGAACAGGTGGACTTGGATGGTATAAGTGTTTGGTTGAAACCTTTGCTCATCCCCTACACAAGCTAAGAAACACTATTTGCGATTCCTCCCCAACCCTGCCCACAAGGAGAAAACTCCAGGTTAACATGTCATCTCTCCCTGTCTCAGAATTTCCATCAACTCAACCATGTGTGCCCACCAAAGGGTTCAGCTTTGTATGGACACAATATTAGCTCCTAGCTGTCATGTCTTCACCCTGTGCCCAAGACCTAGAAATTCCCTTGCTTTAGCCTGGATGTGTGACTTCTCTGATCTTCACCTGTGAGATCAGTGAACTCACTGGAGAGTTGCCTCCTAATAAACCTGCCTTTATCTACTTTAATTTGGTCTAATCTAGCCTATATCTGCATCACCAAGGGAGAGAAAAAGCCTATTAGTAAGCAAGCAGATGAAGCAAGCCATGAACAGCAAGCCAGTAGACAACTTTCTTGTACAGCCTCTGCTGATGTAGTTCCTGACTCCAGGTTTCAACTTTCACATCCTGACCTGGGTTATAAACTGTAAACTGAAATAAATCTTTTCCTTCCCAAGCAGCTTTTGGTCATGTTCTTTATACCCCAGCAGTAGAAAGCAAACTAAGACAACCTGTTATGTAGTAATTTCCAACTGAGGTTGAAACCTTCCATCTTGAACTATATACTAAAATATGATATAAACATCTCAAATTAGCTTCAGAAAGTCCCTGAAACTAATCATATTCACTAGACTTCCTCCCCTTAAGGAATATATATATATTCTGAGAATATTCATATATATATTGAGAATCACTCTCAAACAAGCAAAGTTGTGAAGATTCTATGTAAGAAGCAGGTACTAGCAAAGCTGCCTGATGAGGCTCCGAACAACTAAGCCTACATAGAAAGGACACTCTCCAACTTGTTAAGCTGCCTTCAGGCTATACAGTGTGCTCCAGATTTCCAGCTTTTGTGAGCTGTCACTCAGACTGTGGCGGGCTTTGGTGATACAGCTTTCTCAATCATTTCAGATCCCATAAATAACCACTCACCCATATTCCTACAAGTAACCCCAATAAAGCCTATTGGTTCACCAAGTTGGACATTGGTCCAATCATCCCCATTTCTTTGGTCTGTTGTGGGTTCCCTTTCTCTAGTGAGTGGACTTATGGTGTTGAATATCTCCAGGAGAAGTCTGTCACAAAGCATAGCCCTGACCAGAGAAACTTCTTTTTGCAGTAGATGGTAATTAACACAGACCCACAAAAAGTGGATGTGTGGACAATAAAGAGACTGTGGAACGCTCAGACCTAAAGAAGATGTTTATATAACAGTCAATCCTACCTCCTAAGTTTAAGATTCATTGCAGAAAAGGGGGTGGAGCCATAGTAAAAGCCGGAGATGGTAGATGACTACAAGAAATGGTGCTTTTCTAAACAAAGTAGGATAAGTGCACATCTGAATTCACAACAGTTGAAATAGCATGCACAAGAAGTTTTCAAGCTCAAGCCAGAAATATTCCAGCATAGAGATGAGAGTTGGACTTGAAGTCCCACCACTAGGTAAGAAGCGATTGACAATTGACCACTACTAGGAATGAGAGTCAGTTTTCTTTAAAGATATGGTATCTGGTGTGTTGACCACCCTTCAGGAAAAGCCACATATGTAAGACTATGTGGGCAGTACAAATTAGACTTGATGGTTTTAAAAGAAAAAGAAGGCACAGGCAGGTTGAGAAGGGAAGGTGGGTCTTCTTGGAACTGAGGGAAGGTGCAAACATTATCAAAGCACATTGTATACAAGTCTCAAAAATCTAAGAAAATGTAACAAGAGAAAGTCTCATAGAATTCTGCTGTGAATCCACCCAGGCAAGGCTTTTTATTGGTTTAGATCTCCTTATTTGAGATCGGTAGGCTTAAGTTGTTCATCTCTTTTTCATCTAACATTGGGGGTTTGGATGAATGAATCTAGGCATTCATTTCTTTTTATATTTTCAACATAATGGTTTATGAAGTATTTCCTTATATCTGAATTTCCATAGCTTATGTTGTAATGTTTTCCTGTTTATTTCTGATTCTGTTCATTTGGGTTATCTTTCTTTTGATTAATTGTGCAAAAAGTCTGGGAATCTTATCTATCTTCTCAAGAGAATCAGCTCTTAAATTAGTTGATTTCAATTCCCCCTCCCTTGTTTCTATTTCACTAACTTCTTTTCTGATTTATATTATTTATTTCTGTCTACTAGATTCAGGTTTGATTTGTTCTTGTTTTTCTAAACTGTTGAGTCATGTCATGAAGTCATTATATTTGTGCTATTTCTGATTTTTTAAGTGTATTCATTTAGAGCTACAAATTTCCCTCATAGGACTTCTGTTACTGTATCCCAGAGGTACTGCTCTGTTTTCCTTTAGCATACATGGAGTTATTTCAATTTTTCTGAATTTGTTAAAGTTGGGTTTTTGACTCAGGATATGGCTTATTTTAGAGGAGCTTGGTTGGGCTTCTAAGTAGAATGAACATTCTTTGGTGTTTCTGAGAAATATTTTGTAGGTTGTCTGTTAAGGCCATTTGTTGTATGAAGCCATTTAATCCTGATGTTTTTCTGCTTACTTTTCTCATATTGGGGTGATGCAATTGGCAACTAGTAGTGAGTTGTAATTATTCTGTGTTTTAAAGACTATTAATGGTAAAAGCATGCTTTTTATGAAATAGATAGGCCAGAATTTGGTGCCTATGTTAGTGATAGTAATGTTTTCTTGGCTAACTCTTCCCTTGATAAGCACGAGTGTCCTTATTTATCTTTTCTGATTAGTTTTGATTTGAAGTCTATTTTGTCTGCTACTGGGACAACAGCATCGGTTTGCTTCCTGTCCTATTTGCTTGGAACACTTTTTTCCATTCTTTCACTACAGTGTTGTACTAATCTTTTAATGACTTGTATGTTCTCAGCTTTGCATCAGTCTAACAAATGTCTGTAATGCATCAACTTAAATGAAAGAAGTGTGTCCTTTTAAAAATTAATTAGTTAATTAATTAATTTTATTACTTTTATTTTTTTTACAGTCCAGTTGTTGCTGCCCTCCCACCTTTCCTTATCCCATTCCTCCCCCTTCCTGTCTCCCAAGAGGATGTGCCCCCATACCTGCCAGGCCTCCCCACTCTCTGGGACCTCAAGTCTCTCGAGGGTTAAGCACATCTTCTCCCACTGAGGCCAGACCAGGCAGTCCTCTTCTGTAGATGTATCAGGGGCCTAGGGCCAGCTCACGTATGCTGACTGGTTGGTGGATCAATGTCTGAGAGATCTCTGGGGTCCAGGTTATGTATTTTTGGACAGCATTGCTTTTCTTAGTGCTGCATACCGCTAAATATGTCCTTTTAGATCACATTGATCTTTGCATTAAGCTGCAGCCTGCCAGCTTTCTCCACTACAAAGCTACTCTTTTATTCTTAATGTTAACTATTCTTTAGGGAAATTATTTGAGAGCACTTAACCACTTTAGTTTTATGCAATAGCAATTCTTGTAGCTGGCTGTACAACAGCAATCTTCTCGCTCAAATGCTATTCAGTATTTATTAGTAGGTTATGTTATAATTGGGAGGCACTTTCCCTCATTTCTGTTATTATCTGTAGTTTAGACTTATGCTTTATGGTTTTATCCAGTGCATTTAATTTGAGAATTGTCATTATTTATTTTATTCTGACATTATCTAAAATTTAGACAAAAGCCTCATCAAATTGACTCTCCATAGAGTTTAGAATTTTTTATGTCTTTCTTATTTTTAATCTAAACACATTTTTTCCACTTTATTTAGATACAACAAACAAAAATGTACATATTTAGGCCATAAGCTATGATGAGTTGAAATTCCTATACATTGTCACATGATAGCCACAATCAAACTGGATAACATGGCTTTCACTTTTGGTTGTCTTCCTCCTTCATCCCACAGTGAAAGACTTCCCAGGATCCTTCTTGCTTCTTTTTAACTCTTTTGATTAAAAGTTACCCTTAAGTTTTGTTTCCATGAAGAATAATTCACAAGTATGATCTAATTCTGGTTTGAAGCCACACTGGCTGTTTGGAGACTTTAGACAGTAGTGCTAGATTATGCAGCCATACATTGCAATAGCAGTGTTATGTTCTACACTGCATGAGAAGTAATAAGTAATGCTAATGTATCCCACAGGGTTGCTCCTTGCCCTCTTGCATCCAATATCTTTAACCTTTCTTTCATTTTTGTTTTTCTTTTGTTTTTGTTTTGTTTTGTGTTTGCAGTGGTCATTTTTTAAAATGGAAAATAGATTTTTTTCATATAATATATGAAAATGATTATGTTTTCTCCTCCCCCACCTTCTCCAAGATCCTCCTCACCTCCCCATGACCCATAGGCTCACCCCTTTTCTCTCTCTCATTAGAAAACTAATGATGGGGCTGAAAAGATGACTTTGCAGTTAAGAGAACTGACTGTTCTTCTGGAGATCCTGAGTTTGATTCCTAGAAACCACACAGTGGCTCATGACCATCTGTTATAGGATCCAATGTCCTCTTCTGGTGTATCTGAAGACAGCTACAGTGTACACATATAAATAAAATAAATAAATCTAAAATTTTTAAAAAAGAAAGACAACTAATGACACTTAAATAATAATAATAAAGTAAAAATAAACAGGAGTAGTACAAAACAATCAGAAGAAAGCCAAAAAAAAAAGCACAAAACCACATATAGACATAGAGGCATACATCCTTGCACATACAGAAACCCCACAAAAACAAAACCAGAAAACATGCTATATACCATAAGACCTGAAAGGAATAAATATACCCTGAAAAAGTACTATGTGACAAAGAACTTCCAAAATGTCAATGAGCTCATTTAATGTTGGCCATCCACTGTTGGGTGTGGAGTTTGCTCTTAAAAGTTGTGTGTCTATCCAGTAAGACTCCACTGGATAAAATTTATTTTCCTTTTTGTGGGACACTTAGATATAGCATTTGGTTTAGAGGTGGGGCTTTGTTTCCACTTCTCCTCTCAGCTCTGGTAAAACATCTGGCTTAGACCTATGTAGGCCCTGTGGATGCTACAAAAGCGTCTGTGAGTCTATACATTAGTCAACTGTGTTGAGCGTAGCTGGTCTTGTTTCCTTGGTGTCCTCTGTCTCTTTTGGCTATTATTACAGACTGTCCCCTCTTTTTCTGAGAAAAGTTCATTGAACCCTGAGGAGATGGTTTTGAGGGAGATATCCTATTTAACACTGAGTATTACAAAGTCTTTCATACCCTGCAGTTGGTCCAGTTGTGGTTCTCTGTATTTATTTCTATCTACTGAAGGAGGAAGCTTCTCTGATGAGGCCTGATCCATAGACTGGTTGGTGAGTATAGAAGAAATGTCATTTGGAGTCATTTTATTTTTACATTCCTTTAACAGAACAGTAATATTTAGTTTTCCCCTAGGTCCATGACCTATCTTGTCTCAGATTCTTGGCCACTTGAGCTGTGTTAGGGATAGATACCATCTCATGAATTAGGCCCTATTTCCAATTAAATAATAGTTAGATGCTCTTACAAGCTTTGTTCTACTATTGAGCCTGACTTACAGGCAGGTCACCATTGTAGAAGAAAGTGTTTTTAGCCTGGCTGGTTTTTATCTTTTCTCCTTTAGTAGTGTGCAGAAAATCTATCTTCCAGTAGCCTGAATACTAATCAGTAGTGGTGAAGCCTCTAGTTAAACACCAGCTGACCTTCTCCATGTTCAGTGAGATATGCAGGTATTGTCCTCAGCAATAAATAAGGCTTTACTGTCTGTTTGTAGTGAGTAACTAATAGTCTTGACAATAGCCTGAGTTGTTTAGTGGATTCCATGGTTCTCTTTCTGCCACCAACTTGATTGGATGTAACCCATTTCCAGAACTGGAGGTTTCATTTGGTGATGAGAGATGTCTAGCTGAGGCTTTGTCTCCCTATATCATTTGGTGATTGCATTTAGATTTCTTTCATGTATGTATTGATATAAGAAGTTTCTACTGTATTAATTTCCATGCAACTGCTGAAGGAGACTCTAGTTTTAGCTGTCCCTTTCTATACTTCCTCCCTTACCCACCTCTTCTCTATCCTATCCATTCTGTTTTCTCTTCCTAGGGAGATCCTTCCCTCTGCCTACTCCCTTACTCTATTGCTAACCGCTGTGGTTATAGAGATTGTAGCCTGCTCATTGAAGCCTTAAAAGCTAACATTCACATATAAGTGAATACATACTACCTTTGTCTTTTACGGTCTGGGTTACTTCACTCGGGATGATTATTTTCTAGTTCTATCCATTTACCTGTGATTTCACCATTTCATTTTTAACTGCTGAGTAATATTCCACTGTGTAAATGTACTGCTTTCAAAAATTTCTTTTCTTGTACAGTACATCCTGGCCACAATGTCCCCTTCTTCCTCTCCTCCCAGTGTGTCTACCACAACTGCCCTTTGTTTCCCTTCAGAAAAGAGTGAGCTTCCTAAGGATAACAACCAAACACAGCATAACAAGTTACAATAAGACTAAGCATGCACCCTTATATCAAGGCTGGTCGAGGCCACCCAGTAGAAAGAAAGTAGTCCCAAATGCTGGCAAGAGTCAAAGACAGCCTCCAACGCTATCTAACCATAACATATAGACCCATGCAGGTCCTCTCATTGTCGCTTTATTCTCTGAAAGCCCCTATGAGTCCTGCCTAGT
Organism: Rhynchomys soricoides; assembly: GCA_019843965.1. Lineage (NCBI taxonomy): Eukaryota > Metazoa > Chordata > Mammalia > Rodentia > Muridae > Rhynchomys > Rhynchomys soricoides. The sequence continues at coordinate 1,054,951 of JADRCH010000367.1, read as the reverse complement.
TGATTCCGTGGACTGTGTTTTTGTGGTGTCCTTGACCTCCCTAGCTCCTATAATTATTCTCCCCATCTTCCATGGGATTCCCTGACCTCTGCCTAGTGTCTAACTGTGTACTTTATTTTCTTCATCCATCCATCCATCCATCCATCCACCCATCATTTTTTAATTTTAAAGATTTTCCATGCGGGAAAAAGTATGCATCTCTGTGCTTGTATGTTTCTTGTAATTTTTCTTTTGGCTCTTTTTTTCTATTTGTTTGTTTAGTCCTATTACTGTTTGTTTTTATTTTGTTACTTTCTAGATTCCTGTTTGTAGTCTAATGAGAGAGAACAAAGGATGTGGATTTGGGTCACTGGAAGGGTGGCAAGGATCTGGGAGATGGGTTGGGAGAGGAGAACTATGATCAGAATATTTTGTATGAAAAACTATTTTTGATAAAAGTTAAAATTATAAAAATAAGAACAGCAAGGCTACATTTCTAAAAAGCTGACACAAAGTGGTGGTCTAGAGACATACTGCTTTATGCATTTCTGGTGTTTTTTTAAATTACCAGTAAACAAATGCCTTTTTTACCTAGAGATATTGTTTGAGTCAAACAAGCAAGAAAAATGAGCATGTATTTGCACTAGAGATTAGATACAGGAATGTCCTTCATCCTTACAAATAAAGGATAGAATACTCTCATAATAAACTAATACATAAGGATAAAAATCATGACTGACTGTTCACCAGAATGGGTACAACTCACGGGATACTAAAGGAGAGGTTATTTAGAACATGTTTTCTGGTTTTATAATGTCAGGTGCAAAAGCAGGCAAGATTGAATAGTGGTTAGTTTTTAGAGCTCAGGCACCGGGATGGTGGACTTTGACAGTGTCGTGTAGATGGTGGGCAGATGGCACTTTCATTCTTACAGTGTAAATATGAGTTCAAAGACCACAGAAGCATGCTATGAAGATTTGTGCTTTTCTAATATGAATCTTATCTTCACTAGTAATTTCTGATTGAGTTGAACATTTGTTCATGAAGCATGAAACATCACAATACAATTTAGAAGTATAATTTTAGAGCAAGTGAGGTTTTGTTTAAAACTAAAACCTTAGAAAGCCACAAATCAAAGATGAGCAAATGATGTGGTTTAGGTACCCAGAATGTATGGCTGGCTCTGGTAGGAGGTGAAGTGAGGCTGCAGAGGGAATCCTGAGAGGAATTTCTCCAAGAAGTCACAAGAGGATCTCCAAGCTAAGGCAGTCAGCTTCTGCTTCTTTGGCATTCCTACCTGCTGGGTAGAGGAGCTGTAGCTGAGGCCACAAACTGCAACAGACCTCCAGGTCTTCCCCCAAGCATTGGAGCTGTCTGAACAAGGATCGACTCACAAGCCTTAGGTTTTAGGATGAAGTACCATGTTTTTTGGTTTTTTTTTTTTTCAGAATTTTTTTTTCTTTTTTTCTCATAGCCGCTGCGTCCTCCCCCTCCCCTGTCCCCATTTATTTTCCTACCAAGAAAAAGGAAAGTGACTTTTGATCACCCAAATGGAGCTGTTAGATTTCTAAGGTGCTGAAGATGGGAAGGCTGGCCAGCAGTGAGCTTATGCAGTGCAGTGTGCATGTTCAGCAAAGCACCTCTGCCTGTTCGGTTAAGGTAAAGAAGGAAAATCAAAAGCTGGTGCTTTGAAGATTCTTGACCTTGCATTTTGCTTTCATACTTATGTTCAGAAAGCTTGCTTTTAATACTTCATCCCTCCTGACTCATTTAGCATAAAATATTTTTCCCCAGGCTGTACCATGGAGGCTTTCTACAGTAAAATATTCAGCTCTGTAAAGCTGGACTATTGTGTCCAATAAGTGGATCAAAGCATTCCAAACTTCTGAAGAGGTCAGGTCGCACTCATTCATAATAATAGCACATCAAACCTATGCAGTAAAGAAAAGACTAAATTCCACTAGCTTGGGGCTGTACAAAGGTCTTACATCTATTGCACTGACAGGTTGTGATAAATACAGACACATATAATCCCAGGACACCTCTCATTATGCTGACATTTTACAAAGCCATCCAAATGCCAGTCTGTCTGTACTATATAATGGATTGTAAACAACTCATGTTCTGAAAAAAGAAAATGACGAGAATACAGCATCACAGGAAGAAGCCATGAGTGTCTGCCCCGCTTTACGTTCCAAGAGACAGTGCACACAGTAACTAAGGGTGACTACCAGGATCTTAGCCTTGAGGGTTAGCCTTAACCTCCTGGGTCTTTCTCTACTTTATGCAGTGGAATTATGCTGTGAGAATTTGAATGAATCAACCACAGTGACTCTTGGCTCCCATGGAACTATGCCTGACATTATTTCATCTATGTTCCTGTAACTATCTCAAAAATAGAAACGTGAAGGGACTGCTACATTAACCTTTAGTTTTCTTGTAGAATATTCTCAAAACTTAGGTGGTGATGACATGCAGGTGGCTTTCCTGTATCTATGAATAGATCTGCGTCCTTGGGTTCAAACAAACTTGAATAAAAATTATTGTCTTTAAAAAGTATATCACTACCAGACAGGCATTTATATTATTCCATAAACAATCATAACATCTACATTATTATATGACATTTATACATAGTAGGCAGCAAACATAATCTAGAGATGGCTTAAACCATACTGGAGGTCTATGAAAATCTTAATACATTTTCTATAACAGGTTTAACATCTCCAGGGATCCTGGAAATCAGTCCTCAGAGTGAAAATTTGAGACATGTTTGAATTTGCATAGAGGCTCAGGATAATTCTCCACCATCCTTTGAGTAGTTTCTGAAGGGTTCCCTTGTGTGGTACAGAAATTAGAGATGAAGGAGAGTTCTGTAGAAACGTGAAGAAGGAAGGTAGGTGTTGGCTGTTAGGAATCTTGGCAGAACATAGGCATTTGGACTAGCATAAGTGCAGGTAAAGATGGGTGATAGAAAATGTCCTGATTGGGATGAGCTGAGTAAGGCAGGAAGAAGGCTATGGCCTCATGTTAACCAAGACAGCACACTCCTTAGTTAAAGAAATGCTGTTATCAAGAACAGTCTCCAGCCTCCTGCTGGCTCACAATTCTTACCTCTGAATCTAGAGACAAGGGAGGGAATTCCCATGAGTTTCAACTTGCTTCTCTGTGTATTTTATGAAAAGACTTCCTGTCAGTGTTGCTAAAATGCCTTCTCTTGGGGATGTAGGAACATTGTCAACACCCTCTTCCTGGGCCCTAACAACAAAGCAATCTTCACACACACACAGTTCAGCTTGTGGACCTGGAGTTTATTGGCCATACCTACAGAAGTAAGAGGTTGCTGACAGAATCTTAAGTGATCACAAAACAACTTTACTTAACATGGTTAATGGCTTCCTCATCTCCTTCCCCTAGTTTTTCCAAGCCTATATATTCTAATACCTCCTTCCCCTAGATACAGACTATTGGCAATGAGGGCAAAATTGCAAAGAAATGGCTAGGAGAAGTGACTGGATGCCATCCAACCCCTCCTTCTCTGAAAGAAAGCCAGCAATCTACAGGCCCAAACCTGATGGATTCCTGCAAGCAGGCATAGCTACCTATAATGATGGTGGCCAATAGGCTGCAAGGGTTTAACGAAATTGTCGTGTTTCTATGAATAGTAGTTGAAAATGTATTTCTAAGAATGTTTTTAATTATGGAAGTAAAATTCCTATTTGTGTTGAAGTTAATACTTGAATGTCAAAAGATTAGCTTTCTAAGTGATCGTTAAAATAAAAATAGACAGTTTTCAGTTTGGAACATGAAAATAATATCAGTCCCACCCAACAGAGGGTTCCTTGCTTTCTGGTTCTGGAGCCTTCTCTCTGACCTTAAACATTTCACTTCTACTAATTATTGATAATGTTTTAATCTTTCTTTTTTTGAGAAAAGGGGGCATTGTTGGGACTTCCCCAGCAAGCCACAGTTATGAGCACCACCCTAGAGAAAATCGCCTTTTGGCAAACCATCTCACTTACTTGCAGTGGAGTCCCTAGGAGAAGGCACACAGCACGGGGGACAAGCGGGGTGGGTGCGCTGCAGTAAAACTACCAGTGCCCATGACTCCATCGATGACAGGAGCCAGGCCTCAGGCCCCTTCTGCGCATCCCTGCATGATGCCCAAGCTCTCTTTCCCACCCCCCAGCCCCGCCCCCTTCCCGACCTCCCAACTCCGAGTCCATTCAAACCTCTCTGCCTTCGCCAGGCGTTGCCAAGCGTGTTAATTGGGGAAACTCCTCCCCACCGCGGCTGGCGGGCACCGCAGAGGCAACCGGGACCTCCCGCCCCGCCTCGGAGCGCAGCTGCCCCAGCGCAGAGCCCCAAGCCGGGCGGGGCGGTGGGCTGCTCGGGCTGCGGGAGGAGGGCGCCCCGCCACCTGCTGCCTCCCCTGCCCCGTGCTGATCGCTCCTGAGAGAGGACGCACCCCAGCTCGTGTGCGCCCCGCAGAGCCGGGCCGTCGGGGGCAAGGCGCTCAGAGCAGACACCTGTCCCTTTAGGTCCTCAGAACCCTGGGCGTTGCAGCCCGTGGTAGTCTAGTAGGCGCCTGAGCGAGTGGAGACCAATCTCTGCCGAGGCCTGGGACCCGCGCCTGGAGAGCCATGGCTGCAAAGCTGCTGCTTCTCCTCTGCCTGTTCTCGGGTTTGCAAGCTCGGTAAGTGGTTCCCAGGCATTTCCCTGAGGCCGGGGGTGGGGGGTAGGGGGTAGGCGGAAGGGCGGCTGGGGGCGCCGTCTGCCGGCAGCCAGTCCCAGGTGCGCGCCGTCCACTGGGCAGCAGAAGAAGGAAGGTTCCAGTACCTCACTTGTAGGTCTCCCCCCTCCCCCCAGGACCAGACCCCCTTTCCAGGGCCGCCACAGCCCTCCGCAACCCGGTTTGTGTGGGGACTGTTTGGATGATTTTAGGATGTGGTGGTTTCAAGGAACTTGGGAAATCAAAATGATGAGGCAGTGGCCTCATCTTTCTCCTCATCAGTTATCCAAGGGCTTTCTGACAAACATTGGTTAACACTCTATCTGTTCCATCACTGAAAAGAAACCTCAGGACCCAGGAATTCTGTTTTCTCAACCACCCTATATAGATTACAGAAGAGGTAATTGGCAGGAGAAAAGTGGAGGGGGCTGGGGCAGGTGGTCAGGAAGAGCCCTGCTTCTCCTCCAGGTCCTACATCACAAACAAGCACCGTGGTCTCTATAAAAGAATCATGTTGTGGGGTTCACACGGAAGCTCCGTCCTGAAGCTGTAAGAAATCACCTCACTGTGAATACCCCAAACCAACACCAGTCAGCTAACAGAAAATGAATCCTGTAGACAGACAAGGGCTCATAAGAAGGGCAGTGGCACCAGAAGGGTTAAAGCCTGTTGCCATAAACACAACTAGAGATGCTGACATGGTTTAATTCCATCTCCCAGATTGGTGCTCCGGTCAGAGCCTGCAGACTACCCTGAGCTTTGGAAATCCCTGATTGTTTCCTGTACCGTCACCCCAGAATTGGAGGACACCTCATTCCCAGAACACACTTGTTTTGACATTTCTCAATTTCCTGGCTTAGAAAGCAAAGTAGAAAGCAGCTATCCCTGAGGGTCTCAGGTCCTATTGTTGTCACAGGCTTTTATTTTTATTCACGTTTGTGAAATATCGGAGCTAGGAAGACACCCTAATAACTACCCCCAAAACTATGAGAGAGAGCTTCCCAAATTCTTATTTCAGCTAAGCAAGGCCCTTACCCTGAGGAAGAAAGAGTCCTGTCCCACTCCCCAGGAGATGTTCTTGCTGAATTGACTCTGGAGACTTGAACAGTCACCCAGAAAGCAGAGGATTCTAAGGCCTCTCCACCAAAGTTTCTTCTCTTCAGGGAGGGAGTTGGGAAGTACAATGGAAAGTGTGTTTTGAAGGAGATTGTGCCTGGAAGGATCTTAGTTTAGGGGTAGATACCACCAGAAGCATAATAAGGCTACAGTCACATCACCGAGTCCCTTGCTATAGCCATCAAAAACCTAGCTTGCAGTTCAGGGTTCAGTCGGTTATTTAGATTATAGCTGCAGTTCTGGAGGGAAAGCTGCCACTTTCCCTCGTCATTATGTATACTCCCAGAGAAGATGGAGCACTCTGGTTTCTGAAGATTCCCAAAGACACAAAATCTCCTGGGAGTCCTCATCTTTCCTTTCCAGCCAAAGTGAACACACTAATGCTAATATATTCTCTGTTGAGTTTGCAGTTCTCGTAATCATGATTGCAAATCAGTTTTAAAAGAACCTATGTTGTATTTATTGCTGTATGTCTCACTTTTGAAGAAGATTGTTTTGTATTAATGGGTTTACAAACATGTAAGATAATTGAATGACCCATCCATCTTTCAATCTATTGGTAGTTTTGAGAGGATTCATTCCAGCATCCAAGATACCTAGCTGGTATTGATCCTTTCTAGATAGGTTCTGACAGAATGTTCTGTGGTTTTGCAATGGTGGTGCCTGCCTATAACAGGGGATGCATCTCTGACCCCTGACACTCATGGCTGAGCTTGTTGCACAGGGAAATGCAGTGCTTCCTTTTGATGCTTGCTGATTTGGGGAGTTCAGGAGTTTCTTTTAATACTGAAAATTCCTTTGAATGTTATCTCTGCCATTCTGATGAAGAGAAGGTGTAAGGGTTGAAGATACTGTCTGAAGAGTGAGCATGTGTTGGTTTTATTTTTAAGAAAAAGCTAATTGCAGCAATGCTGTTTAGGATCCAGCAATCTGAGCAGCAGAGTGCTCAGAAGGTTATAAATAACCCTATGTAGAAGTTTGAAGAGAAAGGAAATTCCATTTCATCCATCTGCTTGTGGGTCCCCTGAGGTGAGATTGGCTTTTCTCAGGGCACTGTGTAGGATAAGGGTTCAACTTCAGGACTGGGAGAGGGACAGTGCTGGAAGCTGAGGAGAAAGAACCACTGAGGCATTCTGCACCAGCTGCAAAGCTGGGATTTCATGGAGGAGAGGTAGAGAACATATCTGCTTTCTGTGCCTTTATCCCCAGCACTCCCACCATCCCTAGCCACTTAGGAAGAAGCTTATGCAATTTCAGATAATGCCTCTCACCACTAGAGGGAGAATGAGACTCCTTATAATTTCTGCCCTTGAAGTAGCCAGCTTTTCTGGGACTGTGCAGAAATATAGGAGTACATGTAGTTAACACGGGAGTGAGTATGTTGCCTGTGCACAGTTGACTGTTGGGACAGGAAGGGCCATGGAGCTGCAGACCTGATGCTTCTCCAGTGGTGGAGTAGAAGGCAGGAGAAGAGGAGATCAGAGGAAGAAAAGAGAGAGGGCAGGAGAAAGGCATGTGGCAGGAGACAGGAGAGGTCTGATTTCATTGGGACTAGCTACCTACCTATCCATTTCCACAGTCCCCAAGTGTCTTTGTTCTGTAATAATTTGTTAGGTCCTAAAGGCACTGTATAGCTATCAGCCATCCAAGTGATTCATGCTACCTATTCTTGTTTTATTTTGCTTTGCAGGATGATACAATGAATATTCCTGATACAGCTTCAAACTATGTAAAATACTTAAATATTTAAAAGTTCTATAATAACTTTTGTACAAGTACGGTTTTGCAAGTAGTGAATTGCATTCTCCTTACTGGGTGAAGGAGGTATCAAATATCCTAAATTCCCCTTGGTGGTGAATATTCAGCGTAGGTAAAATCCATAACTGTTTTGGAGTTTGTGGATGGCTTAATTTAATCTAGCCTGTTGGGTATTCATAAAATAGAATTCAGTTTAAGATTAGTTCAGGGGAAACTTAATTGCAAAAGCTATTCTCCAAGACTCATTATCAAGATCTCTCACACATCGATAGCTATTCTTTCATGTCCACATGTCCACATTTACAGTTCCAGGCAGCTGTTGGTTAGGGCAATAGTTCTGAGCATGTACAGACTTTTTCTTGCCCTTATTCCCTAACCAATACCTTGTAATAACCATTTGCATGGAAGTTGTGTTGATTTAGTCACATGGGAATGATTAAAATCATTTGTGAACATCGTGTGTAAATAGAGCATCATTTTATGTGTAAACTTCACCATCTTCAGATTTTGGTGTTTTCTGGGAGTCCCGGGAACAATCTTTAGTAAAGAAGAGACAACAGTGCATGAATTTTGGTTTAGGCTGCTGAACTACTGCTCCTGTCGGCCATAGCTCATTAACACACACAAGAGACGGGTGCAGATAAGAGCTGACATGTCCATATATGTTTATGTATGCCTCTGAAGATTTGAATGAAGATGAAAGATTAAACTTTAAAAATAATTAGACTCTTCATTGATTCCTTGTTAACTTCAGAAAAGTGACATGACTGAGGACAAGCATTTTGATGTGGAGCTGACATTTGACTCCTGTCTGGAAGTCAGAATGGAAATGAGCCTGGACCCAGTCAGGACAAATCCCTCTCAGTGTGTTCCCTCTCAGCCTCTTTTTAGAGAAGTGACATTAAGGCACACACATCGATGAACTAGGATAGAGCTTTGTTTTGGAAGCTCTTCTAAGGTTCCCACCTGCAAGGAAATATTGCTTCAAGGTAGAAAGAAACTTTTTCATTCTAAGCCTCAGGTGCTAGGACGAGGAGAACCTTATTCCCTGAGAAAGCTTGCTGTTAGCTTGAGGATTCTCCTGATCAGAGACCCTGTAGGCATGAATCACAGTGGGCTATGGTGCTTAGCAGAGTGAGACAGAAGTTCAGTGATGTCCAGGCTCTCATTGAAATTCACTGAAATACTCACAGACTTGAAGGCACACTAGAAAATATTTAATTCTTAAAGCCTACTGAGAAAGAACTGAACCAGTTTTGGTGATCAAGGTGTGTAAATTGCCAGAGGACATTCTGCAGTCATCAACTAGTACATCTCCTGGCTGTCCACCATGCTGAGTGCCAGCAAAACAAGTCACCACATAGTGTCCACACGATTATTCCCCCAAGTTCAGGCCATATGAAAAGCACAGTCAGAGTCAGGTATTTTCAATGAGTCCATTCTGTAAAAGCTACTCCTGCTTCTCACAGTCTTGGTGGTGGGACTTAGAAAGAATACTACCAAGTACTCTGAAGGGTGTCTGATTTTGACAGATTGGTGCTCTGGTAAATATTGTTTGGGAATTTGTACCCCACCTCAGATCATTTAGTTCATCTAAAATGACACAAAACCTTTATATTTATAATAAGCCTTAAAGTACTAGATCTGGGCAGATATCAACCCTCTATGCTATTTTGTCTATTTCCCCATCAATATCCCCAATATCCCTAATATATCACTTGCCATGCTCTACCTGGGCTGCTGCTACTCCAATTGGCTGTCTCTCATGGCCATGTGCTCTTCATCCACCTACCTCATGGTGTGATCTTCCCACTTCCTCCTCCTCCTCCTTCTTCCTCTCTCTCTCTCTCTCTCTCTCTCTCTCTCTCTCTCTCTCTCTCTCTCTGTCTCTTTGCTCATGGTCTCTGCTCAGACCAAACGAGTAAAGTACTTTTATTTCTTGCTGGTCAATTTGGCATCAGTTGACCCATTGCCCTGTCTCTGGTTTAATTTGGGCTGGGCTGTTCTGCTAACAGCAATTGCATTCTTGCTATGGAATGTTTTCTAATTTTCATTTTACTTCTTTTAGGTAACATGCATGACTAGGTGGACTATCCCGGGGATTTTTCCACCCATTTTAGTACCACTTAGAAGGAGGAAATTTAAAGAACCTTCTTGAGCCCTTACAACTTATGTGTCACACTGTGTTATAACTCCAGGTCCAGGAGGGTGGAAGAGGATGAGAATGAAGACTCTCCATCAAACCAGAAGTGGGTCTTGGCACCCAAATCACAAGATACCGATGTGACGCTGATTCTCAACAAATTACTGAGAGAATATGATAAAAAGCTGAGACCGGACATTGGAAGTAAGTGCCATTTTTTATTCCAATATAAAAGATGCTATGATAATGCTATGATGCATTTAGAGTTTTCATATTAAATAATTATAAATCCAAATTTGTTAACAAAGTGTGATTTGTCACAGTTTGAAGTGAGTGACAGCAAAGCCAAGATGTAGCTAAGTGTGGGTCTGTGTTCCCTGTCATATCCTTAAGGTTTTGATTTTGGTTTCTCAGCTAGTTTTCTGAACTTGCTGCATATGTTTAGATTTCATCAGCGTGCTCTCTTCCTGGAAATGGAAAGCCATGTTATTCTCTCTTTTACAAGTTGGATGGTTAAGCTTTATTTTACCTTTTTACTGCTAGGTTGAGAGCTCCTTACTTGTCCTTTATTGTCTGTCCTATCTGTGGCTTGTCTTTGTTCTCTCTGCAGGATCCTTCACAGGGAATGTTTTAATATTGATGGAACCTGATTTATTCACTCTCTTTTTACAGAGTTTCTCAGTACTCTTTCCACAAAGCTCTATTTGATAAGATGCTCATTGGCATGTCTCTTTTTCTGTGCCTTCAACACAAAGTCTCTCCTGTTTTCTAAGTCCAGTCCAGCATTTTATCTGTATCAGGATTTATAATTACCTTTGTTCTAACTGGCATAAGATTTCCAGGTCTTTGTGATTACAGAAGGAGAATTTTAAAGGTGTGTGTCCATCATGATACTAGATAAACCAAGTCAAATTTCCTTGCCTTACTTCTTTTTGTATAGAGTGATGAGAAGTGACATGACTCTCCAACTTCCATCCTGCTTTAAAAATATTTCTTCAGAATATCTAGAGATAAACACCAACAAAACAAAACAAAATGCAAACAAATGCTGGCCTTGATGTAGGAAATAGAAACACTTATTCACTGTTAGTACAAGTACACACTGGTACAATCAATGTGGAAATGAGCATGGAAGTTTCTCAGAAAGATGAAAAAATAGATCTACCTCATGATTCAGCTATATACCACTCTTGGGTTTATAACCAAAGGACTCTATGCCCTACTGTACAGATACCTGCTCATCCATGTACATTGATCTTGTATTCAAAATAGCCATGGAATAAAAGCAGCCTAGATGTTTTGCAACCGATGAAGAATAAAATTCCGTAAATTTATTATTATTCGTGTGTAAAAAAAATGAAATTATGAAAATTTTAGGTAAATAGACAGAGCCAGAGATGTTCATCCTAAGCAATCCAGATTCAGAAAGACAAACACTTCATATTCTCTTTCATATGTGGATGGTAGCTTTGAATATTTAGATCAGTATGTTAAGTTGGAGTAACTACAGATGTCAGGAAACTAGTAAGCGATCATGATGAGTGAGGGGCAGATTTAAAGGGAAGGGATGAGAATGCAGTTTAGGTATAAGGGGGGAGATAATGAACTAGAAAGGGTTAAATGATTTGGAGGATGGAAGGGTACAGGATAAGGAGGGAATATGGGGGAGGGTTAGTAACACTAAAGACATTTGGAAAAGGCCATCTAGAAACCAACTACTGAAAAACTCTCATATATGTGTGTATATATTATATATATTATATACACACATAAAAGGAGATTAAATGGTTTTACTCTCTAGTGGGGGATATTCCCTCTTCTAGAAACCACGGGCCATCAAATAAAAATGCTTGTAATCAGGCAAGGATTATCTATTTTCTAGTTGTTTGTCAATAGGTCCCATAGAACATCTTCCAAACATTATAAGATATTGGCATTGTTTTTGTTACTCTTTGGAACTTGATGGTAAGACTTTTGCTGCAGACACCACCAAGTTCATTCATAGAATATGAAGAAATGAAGCTGGCACACACATGGAAGCTTTCATCCATACTGGTTAGGTTTCACAGAGCTAGAACATCCTATGAAGAATAATAAATACTTATACACATATGTGAATCCTGGGGTTACAATAATGACTGGCCTGGCAAGATATGGCCACTTGTGCAGTAGTGGAATAAGTGTTATGTAGTAACCAGTAGCTTTCGGATTTGATATAAAGCCAAGTTGGAGTTTTATAAACTTTAATTTAAATTTAAAACAAGGTGAAATTCATGCCCAGTTCCTTTAGCTGGGCCTGAAACCTATAACTGGCTATGTCATTCTGGTGGTTTGAGTGAGAATGGCCCCTATATGTTCATATATTTGAATACATGATCTCCAGGTGGTGCTTGTTTGAGGAGGACTAAGTTGCGGGCTTGTTGGAGAAAGTATGTCACTTGGGGAAGGCTTGTGATTCTCCTGCCTCTGCCTCCTTCAGCAAATCTTACTGGCCTGCACCACCACACCAAAAACAGGAGGGGGAGGCTTGTAATTTAAAAGATTCATATCATATTTGGGTTTGCTCTCTCTGTTTTGTAGTTGTGGATCAAGGTAAGCTCTCAACTGTTCCTTTGATCTCCATTGTGCACTTAACCCTCTAAAACCATAAGTCAAATTAATACTTTTTTATATGTGATACCCATTATGTTGCCTTGGTCATGGTGTCTTATCATAGTATAGAAAAGTAACAAAAACAGTCATAGACCCTAACAGAGAACCTGTGGCCATGTAGCTCTCTCTCTCTCTCTCTCTCTCTCTCTCTCTCTCTCTCTCTCTCTC
>JADRCH010000367.1:871516-1042393 GCA_019843965.1 Rhynchomys soricoides | reverse complement strand
CTCTCTCTCTCTCTCTCTCTCTCTCTCTCTCTCTCTCTCTCTCTCTCACACACACACACACACACACACACACACACACACACCATAATATTTGGATGAGAAACAGAAAGATCCTATCAATGGAACAGGCAAGCAAAATTCATACTTCTAGTTTATAATGGCTCCCTCCTTATCCGTGGGAGTTACATTTCTTGATCCTCAATGGGTGCATGAAAATATATATGATATCTTGTCCTACAGAGGCCGTATGATAACCTGTGGTAGAGTTTAATTAATAGGGCAGTGTTAGAAATTTATAGTACTCACTAATAACATGGCATTATGTAAACACACTCAAAATATATTACTGTGTGCTGTATTTACCTAATTTTGTATTGTGGCTGATCACAAGAAACTGGAACCATAGCAAGAGGCTGAGGCTTCCTGCTGAATACATAAAGAACGGTGAATTTTTCATAGGAGAAGAGTCCTGTGCTTTTGTAGTGAAAGAAATTTCACAGAACAGTGGAGTGCAAAGTGTCATTGCAGGATGCTCCTCTGTGGGTTTAGAGGCTGAAGCTCTGCTGTGATGTTTCCCTGGACCTTGGGGCTGAACAATGCCCTGGTAAAAGTCACCATCCCTGAAATGTCTTAGAATGCATCTTCTTGTCTCAACTGAATGTTAAACAGCACCTGTTAGTAAACTTCAGCAACTTGCTGATACTCTGGTACAAAGGAGGTTATCTGCCTAAAAGCTGATTTCCTGGGAAGATATTGTATATGTATTTTCTTTCCTGGCTTAGAGGGGTTCTTATTCAAAGGCCAATTTCTCATAAAAATTGGAATTACTTTTCTTTTGTCATGACTCTGTTCAAATTTAGTGTACTTTGCATGTGGTAGCCATTGCCAGTTCAGCTGAGACACGACAAATGTGTTTGCTGTCACCTTAATGGTCTACTCTTACCCACTTACCCACTTACCCACTTCCCCTTAAGTTCCCTTCCAGTCCCTCATGTTCTCAGCTCTTTGTACAAAGCTCTGCCCTGGCAAGCTGGAGAGCAGCATAGACCTGCCCATACTTACATTGTGCTGTAGGTGAAGGAAGGGGCACCGTCTCTGAGTAGCACTGGAGAGGAGCTATAGGCATTCCCACTAAGTAAATCAAACTTGTTGGATTGGAAACTCTTGAAAATTTTATTATGTTTCTAAGATGAAGTCTAAGACCTTGGGAAATATACAAAAAGGCATGCTCTTACCTGCTTCCTGCCTGCCCCAGCATTTCTGTTGCATTCTGTGTCACATGCTCAGGCACATCAGCTTGCCTGGCTTCCTTATTTGGATTATGCTGCTGCTTCCTTAGCTGTGCTCTCCAGTTTCTCTACTGAGATCAAGTGCACTTCCTCCAATCCCTAATCTTATCTCCTGGGAGGACCTTTTCTTCAGATTATGCTCCCCTCTCACCTTCCCAGTGAAGTGGAACAAAAGTCTCTCCCCTGAGTTTTTATAACATTCATCTTTATATGTAGTTGCAAAATGAGAATGGCATTACCTGGGGATGGCATTATCTGAGGATGGCATTACTTGAGGATGGTATTGTCTGAGGATGGTATTACCATGATGCCCTCCCTGGAGCATTATTACACACTTTCCAGCTTATAGATAAACGTTGGTATTTTCTTTTTCCAAGACAGTTCCATTTCCAAACTATAGATACCCAAACATAAACTCCCTCCCTTCCTCCCCCCCCCTCTCTCGTCAGTCTGTCTCCAGTCTAGAGCTCCAACACCCCACATCTGGACACATGCTAAACTCTCCCCAGCTTTTTTGTCAGTGATAAAGAGATGGATGAAGATCTGCTTATGTGACAGTGTCCTTTGATTACTTTCCATGCCAGAAATTGTAATCATTATATTTGCATATAAAGTCCATAGCTATTCTCTCTATTAAAATCTAGATTATGGTTTTTAGTTTCTTGGTAACCATCCATCATTTTAAGTAATGCTAAAGTCATGGCTTCTGTCAATCTAGGGTCATGTAGGATGGCATTTTCTGGGAAGTAGGTCTAGTTCTATGAGTCAGAAAGAGCTATATGAAGGTAAACTTTTTTTCATACTTTATTTACATTTCAAATGTTTCCCCCTTTCCAGATTTCCCCTTTAGAACCTCCCCATTCCCTCCCCTCTCCCGCTGCCACTAGGGGGGTATTCCCCCACCCACCCACCCATCTATTCTCAGCTTCCCTCCTTGGCATTCTTCTATATTGGGGGATCTAACACCCTCAGACCAAAGGGCCTCTGCTCCCCCTGATGTCTAACAAGACCCTCCTCTGCCGCATATGTGGCCAGCACCATGGATCCCTCCATGTGTATTCTTTGTTTGGTGATTCAGCCTCCGGGATATCAAGGGGTCAGCCAGTTGCCACTGTTGCTCCCTCCCTGAGGTTGCAAACTCCCTCAGCTCCTTCAGTTCTTTCTCTAAGTCCTCCACCTGGGACCTCACACTCAGCCCAATGGTTGATGTGAAGTGACTCTTGGGTATTTCTAACTTTTGGACAAATAACCACTTATCAGTGAGTACATACAACGTTCATTCTTTTGTGACTGCTTTACCTCGCTCAGAATGATATTTTCAAGTTCCATCCATTTGCCTAAGAATTTCATGAAGTCATTGTTTTTAATAGCTGAGTAGTATTCCATTGTGTAAATGTATTTTCTGTATCCATTTTCTGTATCCATTCCTCTGTTGAGGGACATCTGGGTTGTTTCCAGTGTCTGGCTATTATAAATATGTCTGCTATGAACATAGTGGAACATGTGTCTTTATTAAATGTCAGAGCATCTTCTCAGTATATGCCCAGGAGTGGAATAGCTGGGTCCTCAGGTAGAATTATGTTCCTTTTTCTGAGGGTCTGCAAAACTGATTTCCAGAGAGGTTGTATCAGCTTGAATTCCCACCAGCAATGGAGGAGTGTTCCTCTTGTTCCACATCCTCTCCAACATCTGCTGTCACCTGAGTTTTTGATCTTAGACATTCTGACTGGTGTGAGGTGGAATCTCAGGGTTGTTTTAATTTGCATTTCCCTGATGACTAAGGATGTTGAGCATTTTTTAGGTGCTTCTCAGCCATTCAGGTTTCCTCAGTTGAGAATTCTCTGTTTAGCTCTGTTCCCCATTTTTTGTTAGGGTTATTTGGATCTCTGGAGTCTAGTTTCTTGAGTTCTTTGTATATATTGGATATTAGCCCTCTATCAGACCTAGGATTGGTAAAGATCTTTTCTCAATCTGTAGGTTGCCATTTTGTCCTATTTACAGTGTCCTTTGCCTTACAGAAGCTTTGGAATTTTATGAGGTCCCACTTGTCAATTCTTGATCTTAGAGCATAAGCCATTGGTGTTCTGTTGAGGAACTTTTCCCCTGTGCCCATGTGCTCAAGACTTAACCTCACTTTCTCTTCCATTAGATTCAGTGTATCTGGTTTTATGTGGAGGTTCTTGATCCACTTGGACTTGAGCTTTGTACAGGGAGATAGGAATGAATCAATTTGCAATCTTCTACATGTAGACTGCCAGTTGAACCAGCACCATTCATTGAAGATGCTGTCTTTTTTCCATTGTATGGTTTTAGCTCCTTTGTCAAAGGCCAAGTGACCATAAGTGTGTGGGTTCATTTCTGGGTCTTCAATTCAATTCAATTGATCTACCTGCCTATAACTGTACCAGTACCATGCAGTTTTTATCACTCCTGCTCTGTAGTACAGCTTGAGGTCAGGGAGATTGATTCCCCCAGAAGTCCTTTTGCTGTTGAGAATAGTTTTTGCTATCTTGGGTTTTTAATTCTTCCATATGAATTTGAGAATTTCTCTTTCTAAATCTATGAAGAATTGAATTGGAATTTTGATGGGGATTTCATTGACTCTGTAGATTGCTTTTGGCAGGATGGCCATTTTAACTATATAAATCCTGCCAATCCATGAGCATGGGCTATCTTTCCATCTTCCGAAGTCGTCTTTGATTTTTTTCTTCAGAGACTTGAAGTTCTTGTCATACAGATCTTTCACTTGTTTGCTTAGAGTTACACCAAGATATTTTATATTGTTTGTGAAAATTGTGAAGGGTGTCATTTCCCTAAGTTCTTTCTCAGCCTGTTTATCCTTCAAGTATAGGAAGGCTACTGATTTGCTTGAGTTAATTTTGTATCAGCCCACTTTGCTGAAGGTGATTATCAGTGGTAGCAGATCTCTGGTGGAGTTTTTTGGGTCATTTAAGTATACCATCATATCATCTGCAAATAGTGTTATTTTGATTCCTTCCCTTCCAATTTGTATTCCTTTGACCTGCTTTTGTTGTCTAATTGCTCTAGCTAGAACTTCAAGTACTATATTGAATAGATAGGGAGAGATAAGGTAGCTTTGCCTAGTCCCTGATTTTAATGGGATTGCTTCGAGTTTCTCTCCATTTAGTTTGATGTTGGCAACTGGTTTACTGTATATTGCTCTTACTGTGTTTAGGTATGCCCCTTGAATTCCTGATCTTTCCAAGACTTTTCTCATGAAGGGATGTTGAACTTTGTCAAATGCTTTTTCAACATCTAACGAAATGAGCATGTGTGTGTGTGTTTTTTTTCTTTGAGTTTGTTTATGCAGTGGATTACATTGATGGATATCCCTGTATTGAACCATCCCTGCATCCCTGGGATGAAGCCTAGTTGATCATGGTAAATGATCATTTTGATGTGTTCTTGGATTCATTTTGCAAGAGTTTTATTGAGTATTTTTCATCGATATTCATAAGGGAAATTGTTCTGAAGCTTTCTTTTATTGTTGGGTCTTTGTGGAGTTTTGGTATCAGTGTAACTTTGGCCTCATAGAATGAATTGGGTAGTGTTCCTTCTGTTTTTATTTTGTGGAATAGATTGAAGAGTATTGGTATTAGGTCTCCTTTGAAGGTCTGATAGAATTCTGCACTGAACTCATCTGGTCCTGGGCTTTTCTTGGTTGGGAGACTAAATGACTGCTGCTATTTCTTTAGGGGTTATGTGACTGTTTAGATGGTTTATCTCATTTTGATTTAACTTTGGTCGTTGGTATCTGTCTAGAAACTTGTCCATTTCATCCAGATTTTCCAATTTTGTTGAGTATAGGCTTTTATAGTAGGATCTGATGATATTTTTAATTTCCTCAGAATTTTGTTGTTATATCTCCCTTTTCATTTCTAATTTTGTTAATTTGGATACTCTCTCTTTGCCCTCTGGTTAGTCTGGCTAAGGGTTTATCTATCTTGTTGATTTTCTCAAAGAACCAGCTCCTGGTTTTGTTGATTCTTTGTATATTTCTTTTAGTTTCTACTTGGTTGATTTCAGCCCTTAATTTGATTATTTCCTGCCTTCTACTCCTCTTGGGTGTATTAGCTTCTTTTTGTTCTATAAGTTTCAGGTGTGCTGTTAAGCTGCTAGTGTATGCTCTCTCCAGTGTCTTTTTGGAGGCATTCAGAGCTAGCTATGAGTTTTCCCATTAACACTGCTCTCATTGTGTCCCATAGGTTTGGGTATGTTATACTTTCATTTTCATTAAATTCTAGGAAGTTTTTAATTTCTTTCTTTATTTCTTCCTTGACCAAGTTATCATTGATTATAGTGTTGTTCAGCTTCCATCTTTATGTGGGCTTTCTGTTGTTGTTGTTGCCATTGAAGACCAGCCTTATTCTGTAGTGATCTGATAGGAGGCATGGGTTTCTTTCAATATTCTTATATCTGTTGAGGTTTGTTTTGTGTTCAGTTATATGATCAATATTGGAGAAGGTACCACGAGGTGCTGAGAAGAAGGTGTATTCTTTTGGTGTAGGATGAAATGTTCTATAGATATCTGTTAAATACATTTGGTTCATAATATCTGTTAGTTTCACTGTGTCTCTGTTTAGCTTGTGTTTCCCAGGTCTGTCCATTGATGATAGTGGGGTGTTAAAGTCTCCCACTATTATTGTGTGAGGTGCAATGTGTGCTTTGAGCTTTAGTAAAGTTTCTTTTATGAATCTGGGAGCCCTTGCATTCAGGGCATAGATTTTCAGAAGTGAGAGCTCTTCTTGGTAGATTTTTCCTTTGATAAGTATGAATTGTTGTCCTGCCTTATCTTTTTTGATGATTTTTGGTTGAAAGTCGATTTTATCTGATACTACAATGGCTACTCCAGTCTGTTCCTTGGGGCCATTTGCCTGGAAAATTGTTTTCCAGCCCTTTACTCTGAGGTAGTGTTTGTCTTTAACACAGGGGTGTGTTTCCTGGATGCAGCAAAATGCTTGGTCCTGTTTATGGATCCAGTCTGTCAGTCTATGTCTTTTTATTGGGGAGTTGAGACTTTTGATGTTAAGAGATATTAAAGAATAGTGATTGTTGCTTCCTGTTATTTTTGATGTTGTTTATATGTTTGTTTGGCTATCTTCTTTTGAGTTTGTTGAAAGATTACTTTCTTGCTTTTTCTTGGGTATATTTTTTCTCCTTGAGTTGGCGTTTTTCATCTATTATTCTTTGTAGTGCTGCTGGGTTTGTGGAAACATACTGTGCAAATTTGGATTTGTCATAGAATATTTTGGTTTCACCATCTATGATTATTGAGAGTTTTGCTGGGTATAGCAGTCTGGGCTGGCATTTGTGTTTCCTTAGAGTCTGTATGAGATCTGCCCAGGTTCTTCTAGCTTTCCTAGTCTTTGGTGAGAAGTCTGGTGTAATTCTGATAGGTCTGCCTTTTTTATGTTACTTGCCCTTTTTCCTTACTGCTTTTAATATTCTTTCCTTAGTTTGTGTATTTGGTGTTTTGACTATAATGTGATGGGAGGAATTTCTTTTCTGGTCCAGTCTATTTGGCGTTCTGAAGGTTTCTTGTATATTTATGTTCATCTCTTTCTTTAGGTTAGGGAAGTTTTCTTCTATAATTTTGTTGAAGATATTTACTGGTCCTTTAAGTTGGGAATCTTCACTCTTTTCTATACCTATTATCCTCAGGTTCTGTATTCTCATTGTATCCTGGATATCCTATATGTTTTGGGTTAGGAGTTTTTTGCATTTTGCTTTTCCATTGACTGTTGTGTCCATGTTTTCTATGGTATCTTCTGCACCTGAGATTCTCTCTTCCATCTCTTGTATTCTGTTGGTGATGCTTGCATCTATGACTCCTGATTTCCTTCCTATGTTCTCTAACTCCAGGGTTGTGTCCCTTTGTGATTTCTTTGTTGTTTCTATTTCTGTTTTAATTCCTGAATGGTTTTGTTCATTTGTTTGATTGTGTTTTCCTGTAATTCTTTAAGGGATTTTTGTGTGTCCTCTTTAAGGGCTTCCAGTTGTTTACCTGTGTTCTCTTGTATTTCTTTAAGGCAGTTATTTATTTCCTTCTTAAAATCTTCTATCATCCTCTTGAGATGTAATTTTAAATCTGATTCTTCCTTTTCTGGTGTGTTGGGGTATCCAGGGCTTGCTGTGGTTGTAGAGCTGGGTTCTGATGATGCCAAGTAGTCTTGGTTTCTGTTCCTTTTGTTCTTACCCTTGCCTTTCGCCATCTGGTTATCTCTGGTGTTAGCTTTTCTTATTCTTTCTGACTTGTGACTTGTTTTTCCTGCAAACCTAGGTGTCAATACTCCTTGAAGACCAGTTCTCTCTGAGTGGAATTTAGGTTTGGAGAGTTGTGGTGCAGGGTCAGCTCTGGGGTGCAGACAGAAACAAACATGATCTAATCCCCAACTGACCCTTGTTTCTTGTGTCCTGATGGCTCTGCTAGGGTCCCTCTTGGTCCAGTGAATTTGAAAAGAAGTGGTGGCCTTGCCTGTGTTTAAAGATGTGTCTGCACTTCTGGTATACCAGCTCTCTCCTGGCACTATTTGAGTATGGAGCCCTGTGTCACAGGATCTGCTCTCCAGCCACTGAAAGAAACCAGATCCCAGTTCCTCAGTCCCTGTGTCCTCGGTATACTAGGTGAGTCCTTCTTAGCAGTCAGTCTTGTCCCTACTCCTGGGAGGGTAGCTATCTCCTTGTGCTGCGCTATTTGGCTATGGAGCCCTGGGGGCCCAGGCAGAGGACTCCCACCACAGATGGAAACAAGAAAGCTCTTACTTCTGGGCTGTTCCTCAGTCCCTGTGTCTGGAGCCATCCTCCTGCTTGCTTTTCCACACATGTGGGCAGCTAGCATTCTCCCCGCGCTATTTGGCTATCTTGCCAAAGGAATTTTTATGGCCTCAGTGCATTTGACTTTCTATTTCATCACAAGAGAAATTGTTCCACTGGATGGGTCATAGTCTCATCATGTAGGTCTTCATTCTTGGGCATGCAGCAAGCAAGAGCCATGGTTGGATTCCTGCTCTGCTTCTTAAGGAAGGGCTTTTCGTTTTATCAAAGGTAAACATTTTAACAATATAATTGTGGATAAGAATGAAATAACTGAAACAAATTAATCTTAAGGGTTTCCAGATGTTTGAACATGTCTCAGAGTATAGAGTATTAGAGAATACAGTCTTCAGAGGTGTTACCTTATAGAACCAGTACCATTATGGTCATGTTGAGAAAGATGAAGCTATATTTTCTTACTCTGTATGATGTGATAGGCAATGGGTGGAATTGACCACAGACACATTTAATCCAATTCTTGGGCAGATCCATGGAGAGACTGTCCATTGCTGTGTTCCTCTTCTGTAGGCTTTCACTTATCTCTCTCTGGCTTTTCTGAAGTGTGTTTCCCCAAAAGCATTACAAATTCTAAATGTGATATGGAAAGCAGCTGGATGCCTGAGTGAAGAGTAGGGTATGTTATTGCAGTAATCCAGGGAATATGGCAGATACATCAGTATCCTCCCTGGGTAACCTGCTGTATATCAACAGTTTTCATACCTATGAATGATTGATACCTGTATGACTGTTCAGATGTTCAAGTTGAATTCATTATGCCTTTCTACTCAAACATTGATACGTTTTTCTATTGAAAATCCTTTCTTTGAAACAGTCAGCATAGCATTGGTGTGTGTGGACAGTGGAATAAAAGCTTCTCTCTTCCTCTAAGTACCGGATGGCCACTCCCCCACCTGCTTATCCTGTCCCCAGCTTCTTCTAATCACTGTGTTACCAGTTTCTATAGATAAGATGGAGATTTTAGATCTCATTTATTAGTGACATATGATTTTTAAGAAACTTTTTCATGTGTCTCTTTGGTTCCTTCAGTTAGACTTACTAAGAACCTCTAAGCTGTCTGAGAATTTTGAGATAAATACCCGAGACTTACTGGTCAAGAAGTGAGTTCTCAACAAAAAGAATGTGTTAGCAGTGGGAAGCCGAGAGTACCCCCCAACCCTTTCTTTCACTGGTCCTGTCTGCCACCTTCCACAACACTATGTTGAGAGCATCAGTTGGGAAAACATAATTTGAGAGAACTTGTTTTGTCTAAGAAAGGCTTCACAAAAAACTCAATGGTTATAAATTTTGTATTGATAGCAGATGGAAACAGCTATTCATCACCCTTATCATTATCATATCTCAAGAAAAATAGGAGACACTTGAGGTGTGATGCAGAAGTAGAATTCTTGCCCAAAGTACATTGAGCCCTGGGTTTGATCTCCAATTCAAAATCAATAGTTAAGGGGGGGGGGGGGGAGACGACACTGTTTCATTCTAAAGGAATGAAGAGCAAATGTCAAAGTGCCCATCCTTGTAAGCCAAGGAAAAGGAAGTTGGAAATAGGTCCCTCAGCACACTGTGTACTGTTGGTTTACAATCTAGCCTCTCCTGGAAGCCCTGTGACCAAGTTCAACTAGTGTTTTGTTTTTAACACACCAGAAAACCCTGTCAGCCTCACCTTGGCTTAGCTAGGATAGATCCTTCCTACAATCCACAGCCTACTGTAGAGGTGGCCATGCTGTCACTTCCCAGCAATTACTGTATATCTAGAAAATAATTCAAATGGATTCACTTCAGTCTCAGAACAGATGTAGGAGGAAAGGAAACAGACATTCTTAATTGCTGTGCTCCAAGTGAGAGCTATTACTGTAGAGTTAGTTAACTGATTCTCCCACAAATTTAATTCAAATGCATAAGGGAGGTGGAGAACAAATCTGGTGGAGAAATTATACCTGTCATCTCCTGAGAGACTAATTAGACATCTCAAAGCTACCAGGTTAAGTCTCCCTTGTGCTTTTTAGCAGGTTACCCTTCTGGAGTATTCCTCCTGTTTCAGGGGAAATGTTCTTCACACATTCCTGAGCAGTTAGGACCCACTTGTGCACTTCCCTGCTTAAATAGCCTCTGTCTAAAACAGGGATACATTAGTGACATCTAAAAGTTCATTTCACTAGTAATTTGGGGTAGGATGTATGATTTTCTTATAGGAAATGTGTAATGAAGCTTCATTGTATAAGCAATTAAGTGTTTCTTAAAAATATGATTTGGTAAATTACTCAAGTCACATGTTCCTAAATATAATCTTGTGCCTGGACCTCATTTGAATAATCAGTTCAGTTCATAGAATAAAAATGATTTGTTTCTTATGTCTATTCATTACTACTTCAGGAACTGAGCAAAATCGCTGCATCTGGATTAGCATGTTCAAGTGAGAAAGGGCTTTGGTCTCAGAGGATAGGCGTTTCTACTGCTTACCAACAGGCACTTGGAAAGAGTTCTGTAGGCTTCTGTCTCTAAGTGACATAATTAAGTCTGCATCCAAGAATATAGGTTATCACTGGCCTCTGCCAGCCAACACAAAGTGGCTGGTATCTCATGTCCCTTCTCTCCTGACCCAGGGGCTTCCATTTCAGCATGATTTCTGAGAGCCAGCAGAGAGTCCCCAGACAGCTATTCCAGCTGATTGCTTTGGCTTATCCCCAGGTCTCTGCTTCTGACTGAATATCATCTTTGTGGAGCTCACATTTGTCTCATGGTACCTTGTAGCTCCTTCTCTTGTAAGACTGTATTCCTAGATATGGTGGTGGTCCTACTGTTGCATGTGAGGCAGTAGTTAGACACAGAGCCTGCTGAACTAGAACATTGAATGTCCAGGGTATTCTAAAGGAGAATTAGTCCAGGAATTCATAGTATGGCATTGCATCAGACCTGCCTAGATATTGTTTCAGAACAATAAATCCAGGGCTGGACCTTGAAAGGGTGGAATATATGCTGCATCATTTTTCTACTTCACTGTGTTTGCTTTATTATAATTCTTCTATTTATTTTGGGAGGTTAATTTATTTTTTCTTTTCAAGTATTTTTGGAGGGATTTTGAAGTTTTTTAACTTGATTCCTTTTCTAATCTTAGTGTTCAGCCTCACAAGATTCTCCTGAGTTTCCCTCTATCAAGGCTCCTTTTTATTTCTTGTGTTTCTTTCATTACAGTCACAATGTTCTTTCTACTTGATTTCAAATTTGACTCCTTTTCCAAATATTTGAGATGGTTCTAGGTATCTTTATGGTTCTGATTTCTAATTTAATTGTATTGTGGTCAGAGGTTGTATTGTTAACTGCTCAAATCCTGTGAAGTTTATTGAGATTTATTTCATAATGCCGATTTGGCCTGTCTTGGTGTGCATTCAGAAAGAAAGCTTGTTCTGCTGTTATTTAAAGTGTTCCATAAATGAGAATAGTGAGAAAGTGGATTAGTTGGAGCTGTGTACCCCTGACATAATCCAGGTGGTCTGAGTGCCAGGAAAGCAAAGGACCGATACAAGCCTCCTGCTCAGAGGAACCAGCATCCATCTGTCTCAAGCTTCCAGCTCTTGGCCATTCTGGGTGACCTCAGGTGTTTTGTAGAGTGAGGGGGTGATGGAAATAGTGTTTTCTGATATGTTACTGTTGGAACTGAGTAAGATAATTCAGGACAAGGCACTCAGTTCAAAGCCTGGCACTGATTAAATGGTTCTTTTTTTTTTTTTTTTTTTTTTTTTTTCTCCCAGACAGGGTTTCTCTGTGTAGCCCTGGCTGTCCTGGAACTCACTCTATAGACCAGGCTGGCCTCGAACTCAGAAATCTGCCTGTCTCTACCTCCCAAGTGCTGGGATTAAAGGTGTGTGCCACCACTGCCCAGCGATTAAGTGGTTCTTTAGTAGTTTGTTAGTAACTGTTGGTCCTTACTGGGGACAGGGAGTACTCGCTTCCATCTCTAACTATGAATGTGTAAAGCCTGAGTTTTATCCCCATCAGCAAAGTAAATAAATAAATGAACAACTAAATAAATATAGACATGGACAAATAGTTTAAATAAACAAATATGTAGAAGTAAAATGAAATAAAAAAGTCAGTTACCATGAACAAAACATCAGTGTTTCCCAGGCACATGTATGTATAGTAAGTGGAGCTCTGGTTGCCTTTTGCACTGTTGCTTTTGCTATGATCATGGTGCGCATCTATATGTAGAGTTTTTATTACCACATATTATTTATGCGGAACAACAAGTTTCACTGTTTTCACACATGTGCAATTCACTTCCATCAAATCCCACTCCTCTCGCCCTCTCTTTCCTTCCCAACCCCTACTGCTGCTCCCTTCCTCAGAGATATTCTGATTTACTTTCATTCATATATATATTCACCCCATAGTTTAGGGAAAATACGGTATTTGTCATTCTTGCCTTTCTGAGTGTGGTCATTTGAATGAGATAGCCCTTATAGTGTCTGACATTTGAACACTTAATTCCCAGTTGGTGGTGCTGTTTGGGGAAGCTTATGGGATACAGCCTTACTGGAAGAAGTATGTCACTGGGGGCAGGCTTTGAGGTTTCAAAGCCAAGCACCATTCCCAGTATGCCCTCTCTGCTTCTTCCTTGTGGTTTAGGATGAGAGCTTTCAGCTTGCTGCTCCAGCTGTTGTTCATAATGGCTACCACACATACTTCCCCATCATCATGATGATGGACATTTATCCCTCAGGAACAGTAATCCCCAAATAAACCCTTCCTTCTATAAGTTGCCTTGGTCATGGTGTTTCATCACAGCAGTAGAAAAGTCACTAATGCAGTAAGTCTGGCCTTTTTCACTTAACATACTCTGTGTGTAGAGGTATCTATTTCCATGCAGAGGACATAGATTCATTCTTCTTTATAGCTGAAAAAATCTGTTGTTTAGATACACTGCATTTTCCTTATCCATTTATCCATTGATGGACATCCAGGATGAGCCCATTTTACTGGTATTGTGCATAGAGTAGCAGTAAACACAGATGTGAAAGTATCTCTGAGGTAGAATTTCTAGTCCTTTGGATGTGTACCCAGGAGTAGCAAAGCTGGATCAAACATAAATTCCTTTCTAATTTTCCAGGAGCTTCCATACTGATTTCCACAGTGGCTGTTTTAAGTATCCTACAAGTAGTGAGTAGGAATTCATGTTTTTCTTCCCAGATGAGGATCCCCAGGGTAGGTATTACCCTGTGAGGGTAGTTTCTTCTGAGTTTCTTTATTTGTTTCATCAAATCTTTCTGAGACCTACAAGGTACCTGGCCCTGCTGTCAGCTTTGGTGGTTACTCAGTGGCCCATACCACAATCCATGTTGTCCCAGAGTGTATGTTGTACAGGAAACAGACAGAGAGGAGAGGGGGAGAGTTCACCACTGTAAGGAAGATAAATCTGACTCTGTGTGTGTGTGTGTGTGTGTGTGTGTGTGTGTGTGTGTGTGAGCGAGAGAGAGAGAGAGAGAGAGAGAGAGAGAGAGAGAGAGAGACATATATTTGGGTGCAAGGACAGAGGAGACATCTGTGTACCCTGTTCTTTTGGAATTCAATGAGAACCCTGAGTCTGAGAGCAGACTGCCCTCATCCAGCCCTGCTTGTCCTGCTGTCTAAAATTTAGCCTGTAAAATGTTTTTCATCTATCCTTGCCCCTGCGGTTGTCCAGTCTTTGTTCATTTCCACTGCTGCTTCTGTATAGGTTAACAGCTTTGAGATTTGAACTCTGTTCTTTAGGAACACCTTCGCTGAGCTCTAGGAAAGCCTGGGTTCCCCATGCTTCAGCCACTTTTATCACACTCAGTAAAGGTGTCTCTGGTTGATCCTCTTCTACCAATGTGTCATCCTACCAGCATTCCCACTAGGGAAATTGTTGTGGACAATTCTCAAAAGGCCAAATATAAATCTATCATATAAGCCATCTCTACCACTCCTTGACATATGCACAAAAGACTTGACATCCTATTTTACAGACACTTCCTCAGCCATGTTCATTGCTGCTTTATTCACAATAGCTAGAAAATCGAAACAATCTAAATGTCTTTCAATTGCTGAATGGATAATGAAAAAGTGGTACATACTGTGGAATGCTATTCAGCTGTGAAAAAATGAACTCACAAGATATTCAGGTAAGTGTACAGAACTGTAAGGTACTACATTAAGTGAGGTAACCTAACCCAGGAGGACAAATGCAGCATAGTCTCTCTTGTCTGCAGTTCCTAGTTCCAAACATTCTCATGGGGAAATATAAGTGATTGGAAGAGGGAAATGATGAGGGGAAGCCAACAGGTAAGAGATGAGAAAAGTAGATACAAGAGGAGAGGGAGGAGGGATTTCTGAAAAAAAAGTCATAAGGAATTTTATTATTTATCTCTTTAATAAAATTGCATGTAGTACAGACATACATTTTAAATGAAATCATTTCACTTGGGCTGTGAATGCTCCCCAAGACCCATAGACTGTCTAAAAGAAACAAACAAACAAACAAACAAACAATGCCAGACATGAGAAACCTCCTAAGTTATAGGTCAGGGATGTTCAAAAGACTCCTCAAACAATATAGGCAATTGTTGTTGCCCTTGGTTGCTTCTCAGATTTTAAAGGAAAATCCATATTGCTGAAGACAATGAAATTTGGGCATAAGGCCTGAAAGACCTAACTGGGATCTGACTTGCCTGGAAAGTGCTGTATGGACTTTTGTGGGGAGAAATAAATAACCAAATGGTTCTACATAGCTATAACACCTCTGAAACTTGAGGGTGTAATAGTGGCACTCATATCTCAGCTTTCCTATTGTACTTAAGGGCCACTCACAAGGAGATAAATCATTCCTGGTAACCTAGCTAACTAACATGTTGATGTCATGAATATAATTAGAGAACTGACTGCTGCCACTTTACTAAACCAACTCAATTCCTAACTCTATTCTAAATAGTTGCCTTTATGTCACAGATAAGTGTAGCTTACAGACCTCACAAATGAAGCTTCTTTGTGAAACAGACAGAAACTTTTACTGAAAACTACAACTTGTCAGTGTGCAGAGAAAGTGTGATCATGGGGTACCCAACCATAACTGAAGTATCTATGGTACAAATTAGCTCAGGGAATTTCATGGAAGAGGGAATGGACAGATTGTAAGAGTCCAAGGACCAGGAAAGCTGTTGTGAAATTATGTCTACTGTGAATGACAGGGAAGCTTCACCATGATACTTCAACAAAATGGCTGTCTAATCATCCCCTGAAGAAGAACAACATCAATAGGCATGCTAATATGGAAGAGAGAAATCTCATGGATCCTTACCCATGGACAAAGAACTGCAGGCAACTAAGGAATGCTCAGAGTGCTGAGGGCGGGAGAAAGTCTTTCCCAGGGATAAGCTCCCCAGTTAGTTATTCAAAATAAAGTGTTCATCCCCCAAATACACACACACACACACACACACACACACACATTTGCAACCCTAAATGGGCTGAGTAGGTTGTGTGTACCTGCATTTATGTGTGTGTGGTGTGTGTGTATGTGTGTGTGTTGCAATAACAGAAAAAGAGATTATGAGTTCAAGAGGGAGCAGGGAGGGCACACAATACACCAGAAAGATTGTAGGGAGTAATGAAAAAAGAAATGGTATAATTTTATTTTAATTAAAAAAATAAAAAGAGAAAAGGACATGGGCCTAGGGTCTCTTGAAGGTGACCACATAGTCCAAAGTATTTCTATAAGACAAAAAAGTTTACTTCTCCAGAAAGGCCTGTAGCTCTGCCAAATCAAGCAAAGAAACACATTTAGAAAGAGTCCTGATGGACATCTATTCCTGACACAAAGGGGTCACCATGCTTCATCCTGAGTGGTCAGAGCTAGGCTCCATCTTTACAAGATTTCCCACCTTAAGGCGGCGCAGTTATGAGTAAAAGTGCAACTTTGGAGAACAGGATGCAACCTTGTGCAGAGAGTAACCTTGAGTGCACACTTGGATCTTAGAAAAAAATGCTGAGTTGGGGAGGAATTTTTGTCATATGGCCTTTTTAAAGATCAAAGTTTCTTTGTCCTATTTAGCTCTTTGATAGAAAAGACAGTGCATTTTGTTTCCATTTCCTACATGCTCCTTCTGCCCTAGCACAAGGTGGTAACTTCTATTACAACATGCTTTCTTCAGCATAGCACTCCTATTGCTCACCGAGTGGTCACAGAGAATGGTCACTGAGACACCTTCTCCAGTAGACAAAAAGATCTATGTTTAGAGAATGAGTCCCTTGCTCTCCAGGGCCAGAGAGCTAGCTTGCAGCTTCCTGGCGAGCCCATGATGACTGCTTTCTTCCCCACTGTGTTCTCCTGAACTCTCTGAGAACTTTGTAGATTCTAAGTTCAGGCAAGCATGAAAAACATTGGCTTTTTTTTGACTTTGTTTGCATGAGTTTGCAGAGCTAGAAAGCTTGCCTGGATCCTGATAGTGATGGCTCTTACTGGGGTTCATCCACTGTTTCCACATACAGAACTTCCACCAATCCTATGGGGGATATTGTCTGGGTATCTGACCCCAGAAATGGTAGGCGCTCTCTAGGTGTCTAAGGGTTGGTCATAGGACACTGTTCTGTTTCCTCAGTCTCCTTTCTTTTGTATCCTGGACAGTCTTTCTGGCCATTTCTTTTCTGATAAATTAAGTGTTCCACTGGAGCAGGGGTTGGGGGGCTGTCCCTGATTCTGTTGCCGGACTGTGGATCTTGTTCCCCTAAATAGGCCTCATTTGGCCTCAGTGGAATGTGTCTAGTCCTGCAGAGACTTGATGTGTCCAGGTGTGTGTGTGTGTGGAGCTCCTCCTCAGAGGAGAATCAGAGGTGGGGTAGGAGAGGTGATATGTGAGGGGCACTGAGAGGGGCTGCAATTGGGATATAAAGTGAATAAATAAATAAATAAATAAATAAATAAATAATAAATAGGGAAAAACTCATGTGTTACTTGGATCCACTTGCAGATTCCTGAGTTTAGGATGGCAGTTGTGTCTCCAGCATAGGACAGTCTAGCTCTGGGTGTGTGTGCAGAATCTACTGATTGCAGAGCAAAGTTTTTGTTTTTTTTTTTAACTGCATTTATACTGTGCATGTACAGATGTTAAAAATAACTCTTTTAAAACTACTTTGTAGGCAGTGCAACAACCATTTATACAGCACTTCCACTGCATTAGTATCAGAAATCATCCAGAGAAGGTGATAGTCTGTATGAGAGGTGGGTGTAGCTTGGTGGCAGAACACTTTGCAGGCATGTAGGAGGCTCTGGCTTCCATCCCCAGTGCCAGAAAGATGGAAAGAAAACTAAGTGCATGTGAGGCTTGTTTAGATTTTTCTGGGGGGAGGGTTCATTCCTGTGGCCAGCTTTTCTGGGACTCTGAGAAAACTAGAAACTGAATCTTCAGAACAGTCTCCTGTTACATTGCAAACCCTACAGGAGGATAGGCTTGGGGACAAAAGACATTTCAAGGCTGTATAAGGACAGTAGGAAAAATAAGCACAGTAAAAATTAGACCAGTTGGGTAAAGTGCTTCATTCTATTTCAGCAGTCTTCCTGCCAATCTTGGAGTCTATTTCTGTATGGTTTTCAAGTGAGGTATGTGCATGCCTGTGATGGCTGTGCCTCTGCTTCTCTCTTGCTTTGTTGCTCTCACATCATTCATTTGGAAGGATGGCTACTGGGTCTATGCATTTAGGGTTTTCATGTCCTCTTGACTGACTGGATGCTTTGTCAATATAAACTGAATATCTTCATCCCTGGTGGTACTCTGATTTCGATATATCACTCCAGCTTGCCTGGCACCAGTTTTGGGATGGGGCAGGGCTTCCATTTCCATGCCTTCTAACTTGTACTGGCTGCTCCATTTACGCTGAATTACTGGTAGATGTAGGAGGTGAGGCTTGAGTCTCCTTTACTCTATTCCAGCAGTTTGCTTGTAGCACATTTCCTGAGATTGTTGGTGTAAATTTTTAAGTCTAGGGCCCTCAACTGTTTTCCATTGCTCCTTTCTCTTTGCCATTTACTTTCCTCTTTTATAGTTCTGTTTGATATTTTTATGAATGTTAATCCTTAATTTTGTTGTATTAAAGATTTGCTGTGTACTGTAATTTATCCTTGGGTAATATTCCAGTTTATATAATATAAAAAGTGAAGAGACTTTTTCATCATGTTAGTAACTCTTTGTGTGTGTTCTTATTTTCATTTAAGAAGACAGGTGATTAAGGATATGTCACCGGCTTCTTTCTATAGATTAGTGTTTTTGCTTTTAACTGAAGCTTCCCATCCCTCCACTTCTCTCAGCATCCTCCATACCTTCCTTCTCCCCCAGATCCACTCTTTCTCCCAGTGATATCAACTGGACAGCTATGACAAGATGTGATAAGACTAGACACAAACCCTCATAGCAAGGCTGGACAAGGCATCCCAGTAGAAGAAGGACAAGACTACTAAGAGAAGAAAAAAGAATCATAGGTGCCTCCTCATCCCTCATAGTATTAGTATTTATTTTCTTAAAATTTGTTTAGTTAAACTGTGTTAAAATAATATTTTATTATATATCACTGGGTAATTCTGTACAAGATTACTATGCATCCAGGGCTTATCTATCTCCAAGTCATTCCATCTCCTCCCAGAACTGCCATTACTATCCTCTGTGCTTGTTAGATTTTTATTAACTTGACACAAGCTAGGATCATGTTTCTCAGGAACCTCAGTAGAGAAAATGCTTCAATCAAATTGGCTTGTAGGCATGTCTGTGGGGTATTTTTATTATTATTATTCATGAATCATGTGGGAGGAGCCCAGCCTACTGTTAGCTTTGCTACTCCTAAATGTTGATCCTGGGCTATATAAGGAAGACAGTTGACAATGAGCCTGAGAGGAAGCCAGTAAGCAGTGGCTTTATGATCTTACATCAATTCCTGCTTTCAGGTTCCTGCCTTGACTTCCTTCAAAGATCACTGATGATCTTTGTAATCACTGATGATTACAAAGTGTAAGCCAAATAAACGTTTCCTCCTTCCCCAAGTTTCTTTTTGCCATAATGTTTACCACAACAATAGAAAGAAAGATCCCCCTCTTGCAAACTTGTGTGTTTATTAACTAATTTTTTTTCATAATTTCATATGTGTACACTGTATATTTTGGTCCACCTCCACCTATCCTATTTCACTTATATTCTACCCCTACCAGACCGCTTCTCACTATAGGGCCCTTTCCCTTCTTTATTGGCTTTTGTTTTATTTAGTGTTGGCTAGAATTTTATCAGAATCATCTGTATGATCCTGAGTTTAGAATTAACCATCAGAGCCTTTTGGGTTAACCACTGGGACAACTAAATACTGTGCTTTACCTTATCATATAAAGAGGATAGATCAGCAGTAGATGTGCCATGTGTGGTGGGATCCTATGAGTCTATTCCCTCTTCATAGCTAATTGTTAGGAGGGTCTGAGACCCGGTGTAACTTTGCACAACTATTATGAGTTTGTGGTTTCCATATGTGTGTCCTGCTTATAAGATCATAATTCACAGTCCCTCTTCATATCTGTCAGCCCTTATATTTATGTTGTCTCCTCTTTTATAGTGTTATCTGAGTCTGAAGGTGGTGGAAGACGTGTGTTGTCTAGGACTGAGCCCTCAGTGTCTTTTATTCTTAGCATCTTGTTCATCTAGGGGTCTTTGCATTTGTCTCTGCTGATTTCAGGAAAAGGCATTTTCCTGAAATCAAGTCTGGAAGCGCTGTTTGTCTGTGGAAATGAACATAGATATTTAAGGTGTAGATTTATGGTATGTTAATGAAGCTAAGCAACCATATTCACTCCCACTCTCCACCAGGACCTAAGGCTTCTTTTGTTATGGATTTTGATTTATAGTTTTAGGCATGGATTCTCTTGTAGATAAAAATCACAAATCAAATTAGGGAGTATTTGGTTATCCCTATATTAGTAACATCACAATTACATCAGTAGGTTCATCTGTCTAGCTGGTTGGTATTATGTCTTAGAGTTCACAGCTGGGTTTGACTGGCAATGCCTTTACCTCATAATATCATGCATAACACCATTTGGCACCACAAAACGAACCACTTTGGAGGAATCTTCTAGTCTCATTCAAGTGATTTTTCTACATTTTATTTCCACACTGTGTGATGTTTGCAGCAGTAGTGTCTTATAACTAGTGATGGTTGGTAACTCAGGGAAATTGCAAGCATTTGTGTTGTTTGAGGGCTTCTCTAGATCAGTTTATCTGTCTTCTGTAATTTTTATCTGCCCAAAGGATTTCCTATACATTCTCTCTTAGCACATGGCTTTTGGCAATGACTTCTTTTAGTATCTGTATGCCTGAAATGTTTTTTTATTTTTATCTTTCTTTTTATATCTAGTATTAAAATATAATTGATAAGCTATAAAATTCATTAATTTGATGTTTACAGTCTACTGCTTTTCTTATATTTTATAAAGTTATGTAGCCATTATTTAAGGTTAGAACATTTTCATCACCTCCAAGGGAAGAAAGTTTTACCTTTGGTCACATCCTTTGTCCTTTCTCTCCTAGAATCTGTAGTAACCAAAAAACTTTCATTTCTATTTAGTGGAGTACCATTATGGACTTTGCACATGGTAAGATCAGGATGTATGGGTTTTTGTGACTGATTGATTGCCTCTTAGTGTTTCCAAGTTTCATCTTACTCTGGTAAGCATTTTGTCATCATGACAAAGCTAACAGTTATCCAGAAAGAGAGACTTAATTGAGAAAATGCCTCGTAAGGTTGGAGATAGACAAGTCTGTAGGGGAATTTTTTGATTGATGATTGATGTGGGAGAAGCCAGCGCACTGTGGGCAGTGCCACTCTGGGCAGGTCATGCTGAATTGGAAAGCAAGTCTGTAAGCAGCAGTCCTCCATGATCCCTGCTCCAGCCTCTGTGTTCTTGTCTTTAGTTCCTCCTGCTTTGGCTTCCCCAGATGATGGCCTGCAATCTCTAAGCCAAATAAATACTTTCTTCCCCAAATTGCTTTTGGTCATGGCAAACCAGGACACATATTTTTAGTAGCTTGCGTCAGTATCTCATTTATTTTATATTTTAATTGCCATCTGATAGTCAATTGTGTGGATATATTTTGTTAATCACTTGTTTTCTGTCGGATGAATTTATAGAAAGTAAAGAATTAATTCTTCATTTATTATGGGACTGAGGGATGGTTTAGTGGTTAGCAGCTCTTGTTTTTCCAGAGGACCTGAGTTTGGTTTCCAGCACCCACATTGCGTGGCTCCCAGCCACCTGTAACTCCAGCTCTTAGGGAGCTGACTCTTCTGGCTTTTGCTGGTGCTTGCACTCACATGAACATACCCACATACAGACATGAACAAAAATAATAAAAGTAAATATTAAAGTATGTTTCCATATATTACATATTTAATTGTCATTCTGTGCCTTCATAGCAATTTCAGTCTTATTCTGGACTATATGGTTGGGTGCATAAATATTTCTGAACACATTGACCCTTTATCATTTTAAGGGTTTTAGTTTTTATTATTTCTCCACAGTGGTATTTAAGTGAGGGGATTTGCATACTACTATAGCTGTCTGTGTCTCTGCTTTCACTATATGTGGGTTCCCCGTTCTCATCTCAGGTATTCTGTATCTTTAAGTACCACACAGTAACTAATGGAAGGAACAACTTTTGCATCTTGTATATGCTCTAAAGACAACATGGTATCAGATATGCATTTTCATAATCTCCACCCTCTATTTTATTTATGAATTTACCTTGGACGTGAGTATTAATATGGCTTTGCTGACCTAAATATCTATACTTTCAAGTCTGGAGTGTCTCTTAGTTACCTCTTTTTGTATTTTGTGGCTATTTTGTAATAAAATACTTTAGTTTATTACTTATTTTTAATTTAAAATGATTGTGGTATTTTAAGTCCATGGGAGCATGCATTATCAGAATCCTTTGCTGCTTTTTTAATAGTTTTAGTTAGGCATGCAAAGGTACTTCAGATATCTCTCGTCAATCTTTGTGTTGCTATACATGTTGTATTATGCTACAAATCACAAAATGTATTATATCAGTGTTTTATGCTCTCATATATTTAAATGGTTTTCCATTTAATGAAATGCTTAATTTTATTGTAGACCCTTGTACTTTATTCCTGGGTCACTTCTCGTCCACGGCAGCTCAGCTTCCATACTTCTCCCTCATGCTATATTGATATATGTATTATGTGTCTTTCATTATTTTTAATTATTTTATATAAATATAGTATATTGTTGTTAAATATTATTTAATATTAGTTCTAGCACATATTCGTCATATGCAGTTGATTTCAAATTATTTTAAGAAATCAAAGGCTGAGTGTGACTCAATTCGAGAGCATTTGCTAGGCATGTACAGGACCTTGGTTCAATCATTAGCACCACTCTCAGAAAAAGAAGCATCTGTATCCATTATCCCATTAAGCCACCCTGTACCTTTAAAAGTTTCTTTTCTGAGGATGTGGTTTTGATTTTGATTACTGTTTGGCTTCTTGCTTTCAGCTTGAAAAGTGCCCTTTGCTTTCCTGGGACAGGTATGTCCTTTGTAACCAGTTCTCTAAGCTTTGGTTTATCTAGTAGTCTTTCTTTCAGCTTTACCAATTTTTTTCCTTTTTGTTGAATCTCTATTACTCCTGATGATGCATAGGGCCATGATCTAATTGAATTTTCTTGTCTTGTGCTGCTTCCTCTTGCTGCTTTCAAGAGCTTTCATTATGTTTGAGATTGATCAGTATGGTGGTTTGAATATGTGTGGCCTATGTGAAGTGGCACCATTAGGAAGCCTTGTTGTGGCCTTGTTGGAGTATGTGTGGTCTGATTGGAGAAAGTGTGTCACTGTGGGGGTCGGCTTTAAGGTCCTATGCTTATGCTTTGCCCATCATAGAAGAAAGCCTCTTCCTGTCTGCCTGCCGAAGGGAGTCCTCTCCTGGCTGCCTTCAGATTAAGATGTAGAACTTTTGGCTCCTCTAGCTCCATTTCTGCCTTCATGATGCCAGCCCCAGTTAAATGTCCTTTATAAGAGTTGCCATGGTCATGGTGTCTCTTCACAACAATAAAACCCAAACAAAGACAAACAATTTGGGTGTGTTGCATCTTATCATTTGTTTCTTGGATTCCTTAAAATTATAGAATGTACAGGATGGAGAGATGATTCAACAGTTAAGAAATCTTGCTGCTCATTCAGAGGATACCAGTTTGCTTACTATTACACATGTCAGGGCAGGTCACTGCTGTAACTCTAGCTCTTTGGTATCTATTGCATTCTTCTGGCCTCTACTCGCACCTGCATACATGTGGTGTGCATGCTCATGTACACATAAATGAAATTAAATATTTAACAAAGCATTAATCAGTCCAGGGAGGTGGTGCTTCCTGCTAATCCTAGCAACAGGAAGGCAGATGCAAAAGGAACTCTAGCAAATTTGCAGCCTCCCTGAGTTTACTAGCTAGTTCTAGGCCAATCAGGACTTACAATGAGACACTGCCTCAGATAATCAAAAAAATCCCCAAGCAAATGAAAAAATTAATGGGAAAATAAAGCACTTTAATTTGTGAGTCATAAAATGTTTTCTTCCTCAAATACGTATGTTTCTGTCTCCTTTACTCTTCTATCTGGTATATTGATGCTACACATGTGACACACACATGTACATATTATACACATATACACCGCAAACACACACCCCTACATCCCTATGGTCAAAAAAGTAAATGCCTACTTCTCTTATTTACTTGGAATTCTTGCACATCTTTTGGTTTTTGCTATTGTAGGTAATATATTATAATGATCAGAATTAATTCTCCATCCTTTCCAAATTCTTGTCTTTGCTTTTCTGTTCTCATTTTATTTTATTTATTTATTTTTTTATTTTAATATTTTATTTACATTTCAAATGTTTCCCCCTTTCCAGATTTCCCCTTTGGAACCTCCCCATTCCCTCCCCCCTCCACCTGCCTCTATGGGAATATTCTCCAACCCACCTCCCCACCCCACCCCCCACCCACTCTCGTCTTCCCTCCTTGACATTCTCCTATACTGGGGGATATAACACCCTCAGGCCCAAGGGCCTCTCCTCCCCCTGACGGGTAACAAGACCCTCCTCTGCAGTCTTTGTGGCCAGCACTATGGGTCTCTCCATGTGTATTCTTTAGTTGGTGGATCAGTCTCCAGAAATATGGGGGATCAGGTCAGTTGCCAGTATTCCTACCTCTTTGCACACTCCCTCAGCTCCTTCAGTCCTTTCTCCAAGCCCTCCATCTGGGACCTCGTACTCAGTACTACTGTTCCTGTGAAGTGACTCTTGGGTATTTCAAACTTTTAGGCTAATAACCACTTAACAGTGAGTACATACCATGTTCATTCTTTTGTGACTGTGTTACCTGGCTCAGAATGTTTTCAAGATCCACCCATTTGTCTACGAATTTCATGAAATCATTGTTTTTAATAGCCGAGTAGTATTCCATTGTGTAAATGTACCACATTTTCTGTATCCATTCCTCTGTGGAGGGACATGTGGGTTGTTTCCAGCTCCTGGCTACTATAAATATGGCTGCTATGAACATAGTGGAACATATGTTTTTATTACATGTTGGAGCATCTTCTGGGTATATGCCCAGGAGTGGAATAGCTGGGTCCTCATGTAGTATTATG
Source organism: Rhynchomys soricoides (assembly GCA_019843965.1). NCBI lineage: Eukaryota > Metazoa > Chordata > Mammalia > Rodentia > Muridae > Rhynchomys > Rhynchomys soricoides. Next base: position 1,017,549 of record JADRCH010000367.1, on the reverse strand, counting down.
TCCAATTTTCTGAGGGTCCACCAAACTGATTTCCAGAGAGGTTGTATCAACTTGCATTCCCACCAGCAATGGAGGAGTGTTCCTCTTTCTCCACATCCTCTCCAACAACTGCTGTCACCTGAGTTTTTGATCTTAGCCATTCTGACTTGTGTGAGGTGGAATCTCAGGGTTGTTTTAATTTGCATTTCCCTGATGACTAAGGATGTTGAACATTTCTTTAGGTGCTTCTCAGCCATTTGAGTTTCCTCAGTTGAGAATTCTCTGTTTAGCTCACTTCCCCATTTTTTGATAGGGTTATTTGTATCTCTGGATTCTAGCTTCTTGAGTTCTTTGTATACATTGGCTATTAGCCCTCTATCAGATGTAGGATTGGTAAAGATCTTTTCCCAATCTGTAGGTTGCTGTTTTGCCCTAATTACAGTGTCCTTTGCCTTACAGAAGCCCTGTAATTTTATGAGGTCCCATCTGTTTTAATGACTTATGTAACTAACAAAGAAATCTGTCCCAAGGAGGCAAACTCTGATGTCACTATTTGGGCCTTCCCCTTATTTTTCGTTTTAGCATTGTTTTCTGATGGCTGTTACACAGGAAAGCTTGAACTACTTGCTATCAGAGGTTCTCCCTAAATCCTCTTAGCTAGTTAGATTTTTCTCTTTTATCCATGGGTGTCTGTGTAACCTGTAGGCTGCTGTCACCATTTGGGAATTTCACACCTTGTTCTGTATTTAGCTATGGATTTTTACCTTGAGTAGCTTTCATTCTCCAAGGAGTTGAAGCCTTCCTCACACACAGACTATGAGAGGTGGAAATGGTTTCTGTAACTAAAGCCATATCTCTGTGGGAAGTGCTGCTATGTATCTTACAGCCAGTTTACATTCATGGATGTGTTTAAGCCTTTGTTTTAGTAACATTTCCTATCTTTGTGAAAGGATATGTTTGTGGCCTGGGGACTGTTTTAAGTACACCTTGTGTTTGTGACTGCTCTTGAGCAGCTCGGATCAGGTACACAGATCATCTGCTGTCCTGAGATGACTATGGTTCCAGTGGCTGCTGTTCTTTCTTGGTTTCTCTCTGATATACTTCCAGTCACTTTATTTTCTTTGTTATTGGTACTCTAAAGCTAAGAATGAACTTTAATTATTGCTATTCACTGAGATACCTTATATGAGGTGGATAACTACACTTCAATAGCTTTGCCTCCTCTTCTAGTATTTATGTTGACCCTGCTTTTGTTTCTCAGTTTTGGTCATTGTTTCAGTCTGATTGGCTGATTATTCACCTCACTGTGTTTATTCTGCTCAACCATGTCTTTAAGGTTTTTTATTCCCTAGATGCTGTGAATTTTTCTTTTTGACAGTTGCTATTTTTATATTCTTGTAAATATTATTGAATACATTATAATATATATTCTTAATATAGTTAAGATCATCAAAAGCAATTGGAGTCTTTGAATTCTGTATTTCAGCTTTGCTGGGCAGGTCTTCGTGCTTCAGCACTTCTGGATTCAATTTGCTCTAGCTGTTAAAAACAGTGGGTATTCCCTGTCACATGGGCACACTGGATGCCATTGTGTGGTCTTCACTGGTTTTCAATACTCTCCTCACAGGCAGGATGTGATTCTCTAAGAGGCATCCTTCTTAGATCCCAACAATCCCTTGGGAGAGTGGGCTCTATGAACTCTTGCAGTCTTTGCCTGTTTGTACTCTGAGCTTCATGTCCCAACTCAGAGACTCACCTCTGCCTAGGTGGCTTGCACGACTTGGATGGTGCAGTATCAGGGCTCCTTTCTACTTCTTTCTATCCTCAGTGGCCACTGTTCTTTGATGTTTTATATCTTGTATCTTGAAAACCATCATTTCAATATTTTCTCAGGTTTTTGATCATTTCATGTGAGTCCAGTTCCAGTTGTACTGTCTCAAGTAGGGTTTGTTGCTATAGTCTGTTACTTTGCTGTAGGTCCACATTCAATTTTAAATCGCTTCTAGCCACTAGATTCAACAGCTATGGATGTATGAACTTCTATTTATCCACTTTCATTTTAGAATTTTCCTCATCAAGCCTTGTTTGTTGCAAGGCAGGGGCAGGTGAGTACTAGTTTGGTGTACAGTTATTCTCACATTGGGCTGATACCCAGATTCCTACATCTCCAAAGCAACAGCAGAGATAGGAAAGCTATCGCAGTGTGACCACTCCCAAGAGGTCTGCTTATACCATAAAAGGCTCAGTGACTGCCATCTGATTGAAGAACAAGGGCAGAAGGGGATTTTTGTTGAAAAGAGATGTCTATACTCACCATTTTAGAATATGGTCAGGGAAAAGACTGTTTGGGGTGGGGCTGTTTGGATGTTTTTACATCATTTGTGAGCTTTATTTAGGTGTGATGAGATACATGAAATAATTATTTTTAACAACAGAAGGTCTATTCTAGCTCACAGTGATCTAGGGTCACTAGTTCTTCATTAGATAAGCACATTGTTTTAAAACTCTGGTGGGAGAATGGTGCAGGAACAATAGCTATCATGTAGCAGAGCAAAGCCACTTTTATGTCATACCAGGCAGCAAAGACAGTGAAGATTTTAGGATGTTACAATTCCCTGTGATCAACAACCCAAGGACAACCTATTAGGTTCCACCTTTGGAAGGTTCCAACATCTCCAAATAGTCTAAAGCCTGGTAACTAAACCGTTAACCCATGTGCTTTGGAGAGCTTATAGATCCAAGCTGTAGCATCTACTGATGGACCTTATGTGGCAGTTTTTATGGGAGTATAGAAATTTTTTGATATGTTATTTATATTTCAAATGTTTCCCCCCTTCCAGGTCTTTCCTTTAGAACCCCCTTACCCAATCCCCCCCTCCTTCTACCTCTATGAGGGTATTCCCTCGCTCACCCACCCACTCCTGTCTTCCCTCTCTGGCATTCCCCTATACTGGGACATCTAAAACCCTCTGGCCCAAGGGTCTCTTCTCCCACTGATGGCCAATAAGGCCATCCTCTGCCATATATGTGGCCAGCACCATGGGTTCCACCATGTGTATTCTTTGGTTGGTGGTCCAGTCTCTGGGAACACTGAGAGGTCAGGCCAGTTGACAAAGTTGCTCCCTCCATGGGGATGCAAACTCCCTCAACTCCTTCAGTCCCTTTTCCAACTCCTCTATCTGGGATCATACACTCAGTTCAACAGTTGCTGTGAATTGAATCTTGGGTATTCTGAACTTTTGGGCTATTATCCACTTATTAGTGAGTACATACCATGTTCATACTTTTGTGACGGAGTTTCCTCACTCAGGATGATAATTTTCAAGTTCCATCCATTTGCCTGTGAATTTCATGAAGTCATTGTTTTTAATAGCTGAGTAGTATTCCATTGTGTAAATGTACCATATTTTCTGTATCCATTCCTCTGTTGAGGAACATTTGGGATGTTTCCAGTTTCTGGCTATTATAAATATGGCTGCTATGAACATAGTGGAACATGTGTCTTTATTACATGTTGGAGCATCTTCAGGGTGTATGCCCAGAAGTGGAATAGCCGGGTCCTCAGATAGTATTATGTCTATTTTTCTGAGAGTCCACCAAACTGATTTCCAGAGAGGTTGTATCATCTTGCAATCCCACCATCAATGGAGGAGTGTTCCTCTTTCTCCACATCCTTGCCAGCATCTGCTGTCACCTGAGTTTTTGATCTTAGCCATTCTGACTGGTGTGAGGTGGAATATCATGGTTGTTTTGATTTGCATTTCCCTGATGTCTAAGGATGTTGAACATTTCTTTAGGTGCTTCTCAGCCTTTCGAGTTTCCTCAGTTGGGAATTCTCTGTTTAGCTCTGTTCCCCATTTTTTAAATAGGGTTATTTGGCTCTCTAGAGTCTAACTTCTTGAGTTTGTTTATATACATCGATTATCAGCCCTCTATTGGACATAGAATTAGTAAAGATCTTTTCCCAAACTGTTGGTTGCCGTTTTGTCCTATTGACTGTGTCCTTTGCCTTCCAGAAGCTTTGCAATTCCATGAGGTTCCATTTGTCGATTCTTGATCTTAGAGCATAAAACATTGGTGTTCTGTTCAGGAACATTTCCCCTGTGCCCATGTGTTCGAGACTTTTCCCCACTTTCTCTTCTATTAGATTCAGTGTATCTGGTTTTATGTGGAGGTCCTTGATCCACTTGGATGTGAGCTTTGTACAAGGAGATAGGAATGGATCAATTTGCATTCTTCTACATGTTGACTTCCAGTTGAACCAGCACCATTTGTTGAAAATGTGGTCTTTTTCCATTGGATGGTTTTTGCTCCTTTATCAATGATCAAGTGACTTAGGTGTGTGGGTTCATTTTTGGGTCTTCAACTCTATTCCACTGATCTACCTGCCTATCACTGTACCAATGCCATTTCAGTTTTTATCACTATTGCTCTGTAGTACTGCTTAAAGTCAGGGATGCTGATTCCCCCAGAAGTTCTTTTATTGTTGAGAATAGTGTTTGCTATGCTGGTCTTTTTGTTATTCCAAATGACTTTGAGAATTGTTCCTTCTAAGTCTATGAAGAATTGAGTTGGAAATTTGATGGGGATTGCATTGAATCTGTAGATTTCTTTCTGCAGGATGGCCATTTTTACTATACTAATCCTGCCTACCCATGAGCATGGGAGATCTTTCCATCTTCTGAGGTCATCTTCAATTTCTTTCTTTAGAGACTTCAAGTTTTTGTCATACAAATCTTTCACTTGTTTAGTTAGAGTCACACCAAGATACTTAAATTGTTTGTGACAATTGTGAAGGATGTCATTTCTGTAATTTCTTTCTCAGCCTGGTTATCCTTTGATTATAAGAAGGCTACTGATTTGTTTGAGTTAATTTTATGTCTGGCCACTTTGCTGAAGTTGTTTATCAGCTGTAGGAGTTCTCTGATGGAGTTTTTCGGGTCACTTAAGTATAGGATTGTATCATCTGCAAATAGTGATATTTTGATTTCTTCCTTTTCAATTTGTATCCCTTTGGCCTCCTTTTGTTGTCTAATTACTCTAGCTAGAACTTCAAGTACTCTATTGAATAGAAAGGGACAGAGAGGGCAGCCTTGTCTAGTCCCTGTTTTAGTGGAATTACTTCAAGTTTTTCTCCATTTAGTTTGATGTTGGCTACTGGTATGCTGTATATTGCTTTTACTATATTTAGGTATGGACCTTGAATTCCTGATCTTTCCAAGACTTTTATCATGAAGGGATGTTGAATTTTGTCAAATACCTTTTCAGCATCTAGCAAAATGACACTGTGGTTTTTTTCTTTCTGTTTTCTTATATAGTGGATTACACTGATGGATTTCCAGGTATTGAACCATCCCTGCATCCCTGGTATGAAGCCTACTTGACCATAGTGAATGATCATTTTAATGTGTTCTGGGATTTGGTTTGCAAAAATTTTATTGAGTATTTTTATATGGATATTCATAAAGGAAATTGGTCTGAAGTTTTCTGTTATTGTTGGGTTTTTGTCAGGTTTTGGTATCAGTGTGATTGTGGTTTCATAGAGTGAATTAGGTAGTGTTCCTTCTGTTTCTATTTTATGTGATATTTTGAAGATTATTGGTATTAGGTCTTCTTTGAAGGACTGATAGAATTCTGCACTAAACCCATCTGGTCCTCGGTATTTTTTGTTTGTTTGTTTGGGAGACTTTTAATGACTGCTTCTATTTCTTTAGGAGTTATAGGACTATTTAGATGTTTTATCTGATCCTGACTTAACTTTGGTATTTGGTATCCGTCTAGAAAATTGTCCATTTCATCCAGACTTTTCAATTTTGTTGAGTATAGGCTTTTGTAGTAAGATTTGATGATTTTTTTAATTTCCTCAGATTGTGCTGTTATATCTCCCTTTCCATTTCTTATTTTGTTAATTTGGATATTGTCTCTGTGCTCTCTGGTTAATCTGGCTAAGGGTTTATCTATCTTTTTGGTTTTCTCAAAGAACCAGCTCCTGGTATTGTTGATTCTTTGTATAGTTCCTTTTGTTTCTACTTGATTGATTTCAGCCCTGAGTTTGAATATTTCTTGCCTTCTGCTCCTCTTGAGTGTATCAGCTTCTTTTTGTTCTAGAGCTTTCATGTATGCTGTTAAGCTGCTAGTGTATGCTCTCTCCAGTTTCATTTTGGAGGCACTCAGAGCTATGAGTTTTCCTCTTAACACTGCTTTCATTTTGTCCCATAAGTTTGGGTATGTTGTACTTTCATTTTCATTAAATTCTAGGAAGTGTTTAATTTCTCTCTCTCTCTCTCTCTTGACCAAGTTATCTTTATGTAGGGCATTGTTCTGCTTCCATGTGTATGTGGGCTTTCTGTTGCTGTTGTTGTTGCCATTGAAGACCAGCCTTAATCTGTAGTGATCTGATAGGAGGCATGGGATTATTTCAATCTTCTTATATCTGTTGAGGTTTGTTTTGTTTTGATTTTGTTCAGTTTTGGAGAAGGTACCATGAGGTGCTGAAAAGAAGGTATATTCTTTTGATTTAGGATGAAACGTTCTATAGATGTCTGTTAAATTTATTTGGTCCATAACATCTGTTAGTTTCACTGTGTCTCTGTTTATTTTGTGTTTTCAAGATCTGTCCATTGATGAGAGTGCAGTGTTGAAGTCTCCCACTATTATTATATAAGGTACAATGTGTGCTTTGAGCTTTAGGTAAAGTTTCTTTTACAAATGTGGGTGCCCTTGCATTTGAAGCATAGATATTCAGAATTGAGAGTTCTTCTTGGTAGATTTTTCCTTTGATGAGGGTGAAGTGTCCTTCCTTTTTTCTTTCTTTCTTTCTTTCTTTCTTTCTTTCTTTCTTTCTTTCTATCTATGACTTCTGGTTGAAAGTTGGTTTTATCAGATATTAGAATGGCTACTCCTGCCTGTTTCTTGGGACCATTTGCCTGGAAAATTGTTTTCCAATCCTTTACTTTGAGGTAGTGTTTTTCTTTAACACTGAGGTGCGTTTTCTGTATGTAGCAAAATGCTAGGTCCTGTTTATGTACCCAGTCTGTTAGCCTCTGTCTTTTTATTGGAGATTTGAATACATTGATGCTAAGAGATATTAAGGAATGGTTGTTTCTGCTTCCTGTTATTTTCAATGTTATTTTTATGTTTGTGTGGCTATCTTCTTTTGGGTTTGTTGAAAGATTACTTTCTTGCTTTTTCTAGGGTATAGTTTCCCTCCTTGTGTTGGCGTTTTCCATCTATTATCCTTTGTAGGTCTGTGTTTGTGGAAAGATACTGTGAAAATTTGGTTTTATCATGGAATATCTTGGTTTCACCATCTATAGTAATTGAGAGTTTTGCTGGGCTGGCACTTGTGTTCTCTTAAGGTCTGTATGAGATCTGTCCAGGATCTTCTAGGTTTCATAGTCTCTGGTAAGAAGTCTGGTGTAATTCAGATAGGTCTGCCTTTATATGCTACTTGAACTTTTTCCCTTACTGCTTTTAATATTCTTTTTTGTGCATTTGGTGTTTTGAGTATGATATGACTGAAGGAATTTCTTTTCTGGTCCTATCTATTTGGAGTTCTGTAGGCCTCTTGAATGTTTTAGTTCATCTTGTTCTTTAGGTTAGGGAAGATTTCTTCTATAATTTTGTTGAAGATATTTACTGGCCCTTTCAGTTGTAAATCTTCATTCTCTTCTATACCTATTATCCTTAGATTTTCTCTTCTCATTGTGTCCTGAGTTTCCTGGATGTTTTGGTTTAGGTGCTTTTTGCATTTTGCATTTTCTTTGACTGTTGTTTCAATGTTTTCTATGGTATCTTCAGCACCTGAAATTCACTCTTTTATCTCTTGTATTCTGTTTGTTATGCTTGCATCTATGACTCCTGGTCTCTTTCCTAGGTTTTCTATCTCCGGGGTTGTCTCCCTTTGTGATTTCTTTATTGTTTCTATTTCCATTTTTAGATCCTGGGTGATTTTGTTCATTTCCTTCCCCTGTTTGATTGTGTTTTCCTGTAATTCTGCCTGCTTGATTGTGTTTTCCTGTAATTACTTAAGAGATTTTTGTGTTTCCTGTTTAAGGTCTTCTAGCTCTTTACCTGTGTTCTCCTGTATTTCTTTAAGGGAGTTGTATATTTCCTTCTTAAAGTCTTCTATCATCATCATGATAGGTGATTTTAAATTTAAATCTTGCTTTTCTGGTGTGTTGGGGTATCCAAGTCACGCTGTGGTGGGAGAACTGGGTTCTGATGATACCAAGTTGCCTTGGTTCCTCTTCCTTATCTTCTTGCCCTTGCCTTGGTGAACATCTGGTTATTTCTAGTGTTAGCTTGTCTTGCTCTCTCTGGCTGTGTCTTGTCCCTCTTGCAAGCCTTTGCATCGGTACTCCTTGGATACCATCTCTTTCTGAGAGGAATTTGGGTTTGGAGAGCTGTGGTACTGGGTCAGCTCTGGGTTGCAGAAAGAAACCGGAAGGATCCTGTCCCCAGTTGTTCCTTTGGTTAGAGTGTCCTGATGGCTCTGCAAACGTCCCTCTTGATCCAGGAATTTGAACAGAAGTGGTGGTGTTGCCTATGCTTAAAGGTGTGTCCACACTCCTGGGAGACCAGCTCTCTCCTGGCACTATTTGAGTATGGAGCCCTGTGTCACAGGATCAGCTCCCCGGCTGCAGAAGGAAACTGGAAGACCACTCCTCAGTTCCTGTGTCCTGAGGGCTCTGGGTGAGTTCCTCTGAACAGAGGTTCTGGTCCTACCCCTACTCACAGGTTGGTCCACATTCCTGGGAGGCTAGCTTTCTCTTCGTAGTGTTTGGCTATGGAGCTTTGTGACAAAGGCCGATGTCCCCAGCCACAGATGGAAACTGGAAGGCCCCTGTCCCAAGCTTCTTCTTGGTCCCTGTGACCTGAGGGTTCCAGGTGGGTCTCAATGAGCAGAGGTGCTGGCTTTACCCAGATCAGAGGCTTGTTCACACTCCTGGGAGGCTAGCTTTTTCCCTGTGCTATTTGGGTATGGAGGCATGTGGCACAGGCCACACTTGTAAACCAGAAGGCTTCTGTCCCTTGCTGCTCCTAGGTCCCTGTGTCCTGACGGTTCTGGGTGGGTCCCGTTTAGCAGTGGTGTTCCTCTTACCTCCACTCACAGGCTTGTCCACACTCCCGGGAAGCTAGCTATCTCCTGGCACTATTTGACTATGGATCCCTGTGGCCCAGGCTGAGGTCACCAGCCACAAATGGAAACTGGTAGAAGTATAGAAATTTTTAAGTCATGGCATTAGATTCCATTTTCTATCTTTACTATGACAGCAGTGAAAGAGCTTCAACTTTTGAAGCATGCCAATGAAGAAGCCAGCAACGAGCATGTTTTACAAGGAACATTTTCTTCAAACATTCGGAACATTTCAGGCATTCTATCATTTAATCAACACAGTAATACAGTGTGTTGGTGGCCCCTGTTTGAATTCACTGCTGAGAACACTGGGTGATATCGGCCATCAAGGTTTGTTGGGACACAGGGAATTCCTGGTATTTTCCAGCAGAGCACATTTAGTCTTTAGAGTCTATCCCCATTTCCCTGGTCTTGGGTGAGGCTCCAAGGATAGTGTCTGTGCTCTAACTCTCCAATGTCCATAGAAACTTTAGGAATAACAGGAGTGAGACCATATTTGTTTAAGCTCACCTTTCTTCTAAACATTTGAATTGGTATTTTATTTGATGAAGCAATCTGCTTTGCATGGAATGATATTTGTTTTGATATTTCCTATCTTTTTTATTTTGAAAGATATTATACTATAAACAGCATCAAATGCACAGACTGTTCATACCTCAGTTGGAACATGTTAATATTAGTATTTTCTCTTTCTTTTGAGCTTCTGTTATTTTGTTTACTATAATGAAAGTATATTTTATATTTCCCCTCCACTTTCCACATATTGTATCATTGGTATTCAACTATTACAAAATAGCTCAAATATCCAATTGGATTGCTTTGTATTTCTTGATTGCCAGATATGTGTTTGGCTTTAGAATTTTATCATCATGAGCTACATCACTGCACTAAAGTTTCAGTTACCATTTGACCTTCATATTAGCTATCTGTGGGGTGAAATAAGCAACCTCAAGATTCCGTGGTTTATGTGTGCTGCTTTTGTGGCTGGCCATGAGGAGTTAGATGGACACACTGAGTACAGTGAGTTAGAGGCTAAACAGGAGGCTAGGCAGATGACCTTGGCTTTTCTCTCCATATTTCACAGCCAGCTTTGCTTATTCCCAGGCCCAGTACACTGTCCATCATTGCTGATGTGAAGTATCTTGTTAGCTTTGGTTTCACATATTTTCTTTGACGTTTAGTACTTTCATCAAAGTTAATTGCAGTTGCTGTTACTTTGTTTCAGGCAGGAGAAGTACTGCCTAGTTTGGGTTAGATGTCTTAGCCTCTAACTTCTCTGCAGGTTCGTCTATGAAATTGGACTTCTTCCTTGTTAAGACTTTGGCTTGTTTACACAATAACAGGTAAGCAGCAAGTCTTGTTACAGAGCCACATCTGCATTTTCAGATGCTATTTCTCACATAGACTCTGTCCTCATGTATAGAGTTTTTGACTGATGTCAGGATGTGTCACTGATGTGTAGGATACAAACTTCCATTAAGTTGTCTTGATATGGATCTTTCAGCCAGCAGGACACAGGAGTGACCATCTATGCATACTTACCAATGCCTCGGGTCTGGATCAAAAGCATAAGCTTCATGTACAAGCAAAACCATGAAAGTGAATCCTGATATTTGTTCTCCTCATAGTAACTCTGGCCTTGAGCAGTGCTGTGGGCCATCTCTGCAGGTTTATTTTCCAAGAGGAAAATTATAGAAAAAGTCTTCCTGTCTTGTCCTGAGAGAAATATAACCTCTCTAAACATGTCACAGTTGCCTTCATACATGATGGCGATAGCAAATTGGAGTTATATTCAAACGTTCCCAGCACATAGGTCATTTAAAGAAAACCCAGCAAAATAGTTATAGATAGTACATTACTATATACTGTGTGATATAATAATATAATATATACAATAGTTTTATAGATAATTATCAATAATTATATATAAATGTTGATTTCAGGTTATTTAAAATAACCAAAATTTCATGCAGCATCAGGGTTGTAAGTTACTAATCAGGTGTGTGAGTTACTAAAATATATTATAACAAATTCATTGAAGATTTAGCATTAGTGTGACTCTACTCTAGGAGGCCATGGACACAAATGGTGAAACATTGAACAATTTCTCTATAAAATTGAGATTTACTTTACACACAAAATTACATACCACTTAAAATGCATGACAAGCATTTTGTAGAGGCATGTTCACAAATTATGCAGTCTTGACCACTATCTGATCCCATAATATTTTTTAAAACCTGAAGGATAGAAAGAAATTCTGTGCCTGTCATCAGTCAGTTCTCATTCTCCCTCCCTTCCCCAGCTGCTGGCAATCACTCACTTCTAATCATGATGACTCTGTCTATTCTGACCATTAATAACAACAGAATAATAAAATATGTACCCATTATTGTATAGTTTCCCCAGTAATATTTAATAATGTTTAATAATGTCGTGTTCTGAAAATCTGGATTATACGTACAGGTATTTTGTACTTACTCAATATTAATTCCAAAAATATGCCAAGCATTGTTTGGTTAGATGTGGAGTGGAGAGGGATAATTTGAGTAACAATCAGTCAGAAATCTACTTGAACCTTCAGTGCAGTGGCCTGGATTCTGCTGTTGTATATATTGGCAGGCTTTAGTTCCTCCTGTAAATTAAGCAAATTAATCTTGCTAGTAAGTTAAATCCTCATAATCTTGCCTAAACATTGGATACTTTGTTCTCTTCCTCTTCCCCATCTTCCTTCTCCTTCACCTCCTCCTCTTCTGCTGCTTCCTCCTTCTCCACTTCCTCTTCCTCCTGCCCCTCCTCTCCCTTTTCTTCCTTCCTTCCTCCCTACCTCCTCCTCCTCTTGCTCCACTTCCTTCTCCTTCCTCCGCCTACTTCCCCCTCACCATTTACTGACAACTACTCACATAGACACAGTGGGGAGGAAAGGAAATGAGATTAATGCAGTAAATGCCCTTAGTTGCTTACAGGCTCTCCAGGATCAACATTTGCAGAGTTACTCCATGAGGAAGCTCCTGACAGAAGATGTGGTTGGGTTCCTCTTGGCCTTTTTTCCCACTCCCTGCCCCAAGACAGTTTTCTTTGTATAGCCCTAACTGTTCTGAAACTCACCGTGTGGACCAGGCTCAAAGATCCTCCTGCCTCTGCCTCCCAAGTGCTAGGACTGAAGGAGTGTGCCACCGCACCTGGTTATGAAGCTGTCTTTTTGTTTTGTTTTATTTTGTTTTTATTGTTTTTGAGACTGGCTTTCTCTGTATAACACAACCCTGGCAGTCCTGGAACTGGTTTTGTAGACCAAGCTGGTCAAGCTCTGCCTCCCAGAACTAGGACCAAAGATGTGCTTCACCAAGCCACATTTGGCCTTTTCAATATCACCTAGCAGGAGGCTACTTCAGAGGGAAATCCAGACTCCCCTCCCCTTTTCTTACAAAGTGGGGACATTTGCAGAGGAGTGTCAGAATGGCAGGAGGAAGAACACAGTAAGGCTCTGTTTAGGCCTTTGTGGTAGTATTCAGAGCAGTGTCTGTTGTTGACGTCCCTCTGTCTGAGACATCTGTGATCAGATACACAGGCTGACTGGAGATCTCCAGGCTGATATTAAGTTCCCTCATTTGACAAGATTCAGTACTGACCTACCCAAGAGTGATTCTGCAAATGGGTTTCCAGCTCTTTCACCCTTCCTCTGAGGTTTGCACTGATGTCCTATTGCTAAGCTGGTCATGTTAGCTGGAAAATAATAGTTCTATCAAGTTATTTGGAATTTATCAAGTAATACCTGACTATCGAGAAAACTATGCTGCTCCAATAACTCATACATACATTCATACCTGCTAGCACTCCATATTTGATCCTTGAATTTAACTAAGTATGAATTGCATGTATTTTAGAAACTATTTTTATACTACATATGGTCTTATGTTGCACTTGGCATCATATGTTCCCTAGAGTTGGGTTAAGGTATACAGGCTCTGTGCAAATACTACACACTTTCAGATTTGAGTATCTGAGGATTGGTGTCTATGTGTGTGGTGATGGTGGGTGTCTGGAAATCAATACAGTTACATGGCAGATGAGCAAGAATTATATTGTCAGGCAGAAGAAAGAGCTTGTTAGAGGCAGCAAAGACTGTGATCTTTTTTAAATGTTTCTCCATGTGTGTGTTTTCCTTGGCCTTTTTTAGTGAGCTTACTGCTGAGCCCATAATTTCATCAGATGCTCAGCAAATGCTAACTCACGTTAGTATTCTGTTAATATTGCTCTCATCCTCAAGGCAAACTGTGAGGTCTTTATCATTAAGAGGCTTTGCTCTGAGGTCCCATGCTTTAAATATCATCAGTCCACTGTAGGAAGCAAATTAAAAAGAGCTGGACATTGTGCCAGGATCACAAGTATGCTCCCACACAGGAGTATACATGTCTTTCTACATTAGTGAGTTATCTCTTCCTGACTTACTAACATTTTCTTGTATCTTTCCTGATCATCCAGATTCATGGCCATTTACTAAACCATGGTTTTGCTTCTTCTTGTGTCTTCATTTGAGACTAACACCAACCTTTGATTTCATTCACTATCTCCTTGGATTTGTAGATATTCCTCAAATCTATTATTGTTTTGGCTTCAAACCCTCTAACTGACTGGGGATTTGAGGTGCCTGACTGTTCTGTCAAATTCTATTACTTCACAGATACAGAAGGTTCCAGCTGGCCATCTCTATAGGAATTATAGGATCATACATTCATCTCATCCATACACAATTCCCTTTCCAAAATAGTCTGGATAAATTTGTGAAACAAAGGCCTTTTTGACACAATCCTGTACCATGCAATCCAATGCATTCTACTGTCAGCAGTTTCCATTTTATTGAGGTACTTCCAAACACACTTTCCTTTGATTCTTTTGCTTAAAATAAGTATTACTTGAGTGGAAAGCAGAGGAGTTACCTGGTGATCCTGGAACAGAAGCAGCATTGCTCTTTTCTAAGCAGTTGTTTCTGTCTTCTGACAGCATGGCCTGTCTGGTTCTCAAGATTTTTACAGCTTTGTTTCAAGGTCACTTCTCTTTCATGCTTCCTCAGTAAACTGTGCAAACTCTATAGTACTTGGGCTCTTACTAGAACATTTCTGGTCTCTATTCACAGTTTCTTTGCTTTTCTGAAAGTGTTCCAAGACAGGACATTCAATTGTCTTTTTTTTTTTTTTTTTCCTTACTGTGATGGTTCTTTACGGTATGGCCATTTGTGTTGGTTTGTTGATAGTGTGGAAAATTTTGTCCATTTCTGATACTGAAGATCTGATGGAAATGAAGCCTACCTGGCTTTATTCTGACTGAAGATGCTAATTTCACCTTGATTTTTTAAGGGTATATTTTGAGACTAAAATTATAAACCATTTTTATTTTCTGATTATTATTATTGAATAATATTATTCTGATTATTATTGTTGAATAATAATCTCCAGTTGCTGTGGTTTGTTTCCTGTTGTTTCTCAGGAGACACAAGCCATCATTCTGACATTGTTCTTTATTTCATGGGCCTTTTTTATCTGGACTACACTTAGGGTTTCTTTTTCTTTTACTGTTCATTCAGCATGTATAGTGTTCTTATGTCTATTATTATTGAGACCTCATGAATTGCAAGGATCTATAATTTGATGTCTGTATTTTGTTTTAAAATCATATCTGATTATTTTCAAGAACGTTGTTTCAACACATCTTACTCTAGAGCTCATATTATAGATGCATTCACAGTTACTGGGTCATATGCTTACGGAAAACTAAGCACATCACTGCTTAAATTTCGAGGGAGGAAGAGCTTCAGGGAGTCAACTCCTATAGTCACCTTTTACCTCAGCACCTAGTTTTGCTTCTTTGTCAGACTAATCACTGTTATAGATATCTAGTTTATTGATTAGTTTATCTGATTGATGCCTGCTATGCCTATTACAATATAAAATTTGCAAAACTGGGGATTGTGTCTGGCCTACTGTTTGTCTTTCAGCTCCTAGATTTCTGTGCTGCTACATGCTTGCCTGCTAATTTTATTTAATAGTTGAGGTTGAAAGGGAGAAAGGCATTTCCTCTCAGAGAGGGGGTATAGTAGTTAGGTTTCTGATACCAAAATAAATACTGGTCTTAATGAGCTCATAAAATAAAAGGTTTATTTTGGTACATGATTATAAAGATTCTAGTCCATGACTGGAGGATCCATTTCCTTCAAAGGACTGTTTACCTCATGACCAGAACAATAAAAGTAGAGAAGAAGAAGCTCAGATCACATAATCCCCTTCAATGGCCTGCCAGCAGTGAATTGAAACCTCCCTGAGTTCAGCATTTCAAAGTTTCTACCACCTCTTAATAGTGCCAGTCTAGAGACCAAGCCTTAAAATATGTGGGCTTTTAGGTAATATTCAGAATTCCAACTCTAGGAAGATAATTTTTAATAGAACCCATCAAACTGTAATACTGGAAAATTTTGAAACAATTCATTAAAACCAAAAATATTTTTTAGTAGATAAGACTAATCAATTCTGATAGTTTCATCAGAGTCCACAGCTGGAGCTTTGACTATTCTGGGTGCCTCATACTGTAAGAAACAAATAGGGTCCACTTTTCAGTACCAGGTGGCTTGATAAGCAGGAAGTATTAGGCCCCTCTATCCCTCACCAGATACTGGACACTGGCCCTGGTATCAGTGATGGGTTATCTCAGAACTCTGGAAATTAGAAAGTTACAGAAAAATCGTTTATGTAACTGAGCCCAGGAGTGGAAAAAGAGGACAGACTCCAGACCCAAATTATTCATTAGATGGGGCTGTGTCATAGACCAATGAGATGGGGAATTTGGAGGGAAGTGTTGGCCTATAGGAAGATATGACAGGAAATTCCCATGATCAAGGTTCCTTAAAAACTACTGTCCTTCAAACAAATGAACAAAAACAAATAAAAAACAAAACAACAACAAAAGACCAAAACAAGCAAACAAACAAACCATGACAAAACATTATGAGACAAAACACTCCAAAGATTCCACTAGCTCTATTGCTGGGCATGGTCTTGCCCTTGACACTGGTTTGTATATGCAGTAAGACAGTGTTGTGGAGAGCTAATGTTTTATTTGCTAGCAGTTGCAATTGGACATGGCTTTTAAGGTCCACTTGTCCTATATTCTAATAATTTTTCTCCTTCACTGCCTCTGGTTGGTGGTGAGCAAGAGGAGAGGTTGAACATTTATTAAAACAGTCTTCAAAAAATTTATGCCCACAGGGCCTCCTCTTAAGAGTGGTTTTTATACCTAGTTAGAGTCCATTGGAGAGATCTAATGTTTTATTTGCTAGTGGTTGTCCATTGGAGATGGCTTCTGGGCTATGGATAGGAATGTGTTACTACTTTTCTCAACACTGGGACCTAATCTGGTGTAGACTTATGCAGGCCCTGTGCATGCTGCCACAGTCTTCATAAATTCATATATGCATGGATCCTGTTGTGTTCAGAAGGCCTTGTTTCTCATTGGATCTTACAATTTTTTATGCTTCCTCTTCCATAGAGTTCACTGACTGCTGATGGGAATAATTTGATGGAAGACATTCCATTTAGGACCTAGTGTCCCAAGGATTCTCATTCTCTGTACAATGTCTAACTGTAGGCCTCTGTATTTGTTCCCATTTAAGATAGGAAGGATCTTCTTTAATGATGGCTGAGCAAGGCTCACATGCACGCACGTACGTGTGTGTGTGTGTGTGTGTATGTGTTTGTGTGTTGTGTGTGTGTGTGTAACAGATATAACAGAATGGCCTTAAGAGTCATTTTATGGCTACATTCCTTTAGTAGAACAGTAGTATTTCATTTTCTCCTAGGTCTCTGGCCTTGATGTCTTTTCTAGTGTTCCTTTTTTGTCAACATTGATCAATGGTATTGGTCTACCATGTTCTTGAAGTGCTCTTGACTTTGGTGTCAGGCAACTTGTATTTCGTTGGCTAAGTTTGGAATATTCCCTCCTTTTATCTTTGGAAAAGTTTGAGAAGGAGTCATATCACGATGTAGACATCAGGCTTTTCTGTGTTAGAGGATTTTCATGGACAGTTCAATCTTAGTTAAGGCATAGCTCATATATTTTATTTTTGTGCTTCAGTAATGGTAGATTATATATTTCTTGGAATCGGTCCAGTTCTTCCAGGTTATCTAAATTTGCTATGGAGTTTCCAGTTAAATTTTAAGTAAAATTGCTCACGATGTTCTGAAACCCTTTTCATTTCTATAAAATAAGTTGAATTTACCCTCTTTCATCTCTGATCTTAATAACTTCTCTCTTCTTATTAAGAAGTTGTATTGAAGCTAACACTTCAAGTAGGATTTTGAATAGGTATGGAGAGAGTGGAAAACCATGGGTTGTTCCTAATTTTCCTGGAAATGCTTTTTTTCCCCCCTACATTTATGTTGATAATGATTGTGGGCTTGCAGGAAATTGCCCTTATTACATTGAGGTATGCCTCTTTTATCTCTAGTCTAAGACCTTCACCATGAAAAGATGTTAGATTTTTTAAAAGGTCTTTTCTGCGTCTAATGAGATGATAATGTTTTTTTGTTTCTCGGTCTTTTTATGTAGTAGAGTACTCTTAATTTGTTTATATATGCAAAGCCATGCTTGCATTTCTCAGATGATGCCAACTTGATCATCATGGATAATCTTTTTGATTCAGTTTACAATATATGTATAAAGGATGTTTCTCTTTAATTTTTCTGTTGTTAGTTTTTTCTTTGTTTTTGTTTTTCTTTGATCTTCCTGTGGTTTGGGGATTAGGATAATATGGGTTTTATAAAAAAATAAGGGGAGGCTGGAGGGATGACTCAGAGGTTAAGAGCACTTGCTGCTCTTCCAGAGACCCTGAGTTCAATTGTCAGCAACCACATGGTGGCTCACAACTATCTGTAATGAGATCTTGTGTTCTCTGCTGGGCTGCAGGCATACATGCAGGCAAAATGCTGTATGCATAATAAAGAAACCTTTTTTAAAAAGGAAATGCTCTTTCAGTATCTGTTTTGTGAATAACTTTAAAGGGTTCTTCTTTGAAGATTTTGTAGAATTCTGAAAATTGGGCCCTGGAACATTTTGGTTCAGAGACTATTAATTACTGGTTCTATATTCTGGGGTGGGAGTTATGAGTGTGTTTAAATTGCTTACTTGATCATGATTTAACTTTGGTAGATAGAATATTAGAAGAAATTCATCCATTCTTTTAGGTTTCCAGTTTGATGGAATACAGATTTTTAAAGTATGTTTTACAATTAACTAAACTTCCCCTGTGACATTTATAATATCCAACTTTTCAAATCTATATTAAATGTTTAGATATTTTCTCTCTGTCTTTTAGTTTATATTGCTAAGGTTTTCTCAATCTTTATGCTTTTTTCACAGAGAACCAACTATTCATTTCATTGAATGTGATTGTCTTGATTTTTTGTGTCTATTTAATTGATTTCAGTACTAAGATTTTTATTTTTGTTGTTTTTTCTAATTGTTCTAGAGTTTTAAAAGTGTGATATTAAGTTGCCAGTATGTGATCTCTCCAATTATTATTATTATTATTATTATTATTATTATTATTATTATTATTTTATGTAGCCACTTAGTGCTGAGTTCCTGCCTCTTATAACTAGCCTTTATTGTTTCATTGGTCTGGCTGTATAATATTATAATTTCAACTCAGTTATAAAAATTTTTAAATTTCTTTCTTTATTTCTCTCTTTATCCATTTTCATTCAGAAGTAAGTTGTTCAGTTTCCAAGAATTTGTAAGCTTTCTGTTTTTTTGTTTGTTTTTTGTTTTTTTGTTTTTTTCTGGTTTTGGATATCCAGCTTTAATCAGTGGTGGTTTGATCATTTTTCTTACATCTGTTAAGACTTGCTTTCTGTCCAAGTATGTGGTCAAATTTGGAGAAAGTTCCATGAGATGCTGTGAAAAAAATATTTTTGTGTGTTTGGGTGAAATGTTTTATAGATGTCATCTAGGTCCATTTGATTTATGACATTATTTAACTCTAGCATTTTTCTGTTTGATTTTGTCAGGATGGCATGTGTATTGGTAAGAAGGTAGTATTACTGTGTGTAAGTCACTATTACTGTGTGTAATTAAAGTTGTGATTTTAGCTGTAGTCCTGTTTCTTTTATGAACTTCTGTGCCCTTGTGTTTGGTCCATAAATATGTAGAATTGCAATATCCTCCTGGTGGATTTTTCCTTTAGTGAGTATACAGTGTGAATTTTTCCTTTAATGAGTATGCAGTGTTCTTTCCTATCTCTTTTGATTAGTTTTGCTTTGAAGTCTGTTTCTTTATCTTGTTTTGTTTGGTTTTTCCTCCAGATACTAAAATGGCTATACTGGCTTTTGTTTGTTTGTTTGTTTTGTTTGACATGGTCATAATTGTTATTTTAAAGTCCTTGTCTTGTGCTTCAGCAACATTGCATTTTTCATGGCCTACTGCAGTAGGATTATTGGCTTCTAGAGGTGGCATATTGTCTTGATGTTCATGTTAAAGTTTTTTTTTGGGGGGGTGTATAGGCATTTGGAGTTATGAGGCATATGGGATATTTAGGTATTTATGTTTATATCATGTACTCTCTCTGTCTCTGTGTCTCTGTTTCTCTCTCTCTCTCTCTCTCTCTCTCTCTCTCTCTCTCTGTCTCTGTGTGTGTGTGTGTGTGTGTTCTGTTTTGTAATTGCTTTTACCTTTTCTGGATCCTAGGAAATTATGATGGCTATGATAATGCTTCTGCAGGTCTGAGGGTGATAGAAAGGAATTCATAAAAGCTAGGAACAAAAGACTGGAAGGGTCTTGAGGAAGATATAGGAAAGCCTGGGTCTGTACAAAGAGATAGATTCCCCATGAAATGGAGGTGAACTAGGAGGACAAAGAATAACTTTGGAGAGACAGGAATGAAAGGGCTAGTGAGATCTTGGGTTCAAATTGAGGAGTGAAGTCCCTGTAATCTGGAGGGAAGGTGGGAGGAAGGGCTGAGAGTAAGTCTGGAGGGATAAAGGAGGATAGGAAGGGTAGGGAGAATCATCTTCCTGAGTTCCAGTCCAATGTAGCCACTAGGGATTCATGGTAGAAAGTGTTTCTCTGGATCAGCACTTGATAAAAAGGAAAAGAGATGGCCTGGAAATTCCAGTCTGAGGGGGTCCTTGGATCCCCAACAAGAGATGAAGTCCCTTTGGAATGGAGGAAGACTGGGAGGAGGGGCTCCTGCAGGCGGGCTGAAGAAGGGCAAAGAATAAACTTGGAGAGGCAGGAATGAAAGGGTAAGAGGACCACACACTAAGAGTTAGAGTCCCAGGGAATTTGGACTCTGTTGCTGTCTGCTACTTCCCTTTACTATGAGTTTTGTTTCTCATTCTTCTCTATTAACTTCTTGTGTCTGAGCAACGTAATAGTACACCCATGTGGTTTTTAATAGTTCCTATGTCTGTGTCCTGTTGCATTATCCACTTTCTCATTCTGTGAAGACCTTCTTTGAATTTTGTGAAAGTTATTGTTTGTCCAGAGTTTAGCATTACTACCATAATTATGTCCCTGTTTTGTGAAATAACTTTTAATTACTTAACTTTTGGCCTGTCTCATGGAAAGAGCATGTAGCTGAGTCTTGGTCTTTATACAGTAAATCTTTATCTTTTAATTATCATATAGTATATTCTATTTTAAGCAATTATTTGCTTCTAGGAGGGATACACGGATGATAACACTTAAGGAGGTCAGAGGATAATGTAGAGGAGTCAGTTCTCTCCTTTTATCATGTGGGCTCTGTAGTTCAAACTCAGGTCCTCAGACAGGATGGTTAGCACTTTTACGCTTCAGCTTGCCAAACAGATATCAGCTTAATATCAATTGTATAAAACAGATGTGCTTGTTGACTGTGTTCTCAGAGGCCATCTAACCTCTTACCTTGTTTCCAGTAATGTTAAATTCAGTCAAGGCAGAAAGCAGTCTCTGTGTGCCAAAGCTAGGAGGTGCAAAGTTTTTGATTTTCTCTTTCATCCTCAGGGAGAAGTTTCGAGTTGCGATTTCTCTTGAATATGCCAAGCTGGAGGTTGGGGATCAGGCAAACAATACTGGGAATATTCCCATGAGGCTTTCCATGGTTGGCTCTATATTTCACAGGTGCAAGAGCCCTGTCACAGTTTCTGGTGTTACCACATAGGCAATTGTTCATGTGCTGTCACTGAGTTGCCATCTCTGTGTTTGGAAAGTTCAGGTCTTCTTGTTCTGCCTCTTGCTGATGTCACCTTGTTATTGCTTTAACAAGTATGGTGAAAATCACTAACTACTAAAAGCTGCACATATAATCCTCAGCCTTTTCTTTGCTTAAATGTGTAATACAAAAGGCCTTTGGAATCTGCTGTGGATGCATGATTTGCCAGTGCATGCATTTTGATATTTGATATTCCCAGACAGATTTAGAGACAGATTCTTAGAGAAACTACCACAAAAGCTCTTTAAACCTTCCCTTCCCTATTAACAATCAATAGAATTAGTAGTTAGGTGGAAAGGTTTCTTCAGTCTGTTTTCTAATAGAGAAGAGAAATCACAATAGCCTCAGTTAACTTATGGAGGTCATGGTGTGACCTTACAGCTGAATTTTTAGGGTTATAAGACTCAGAAGATGCTTTCTGTACCTTACAGTCTTGTGAATGAATTCTATCAGGATGTGGTGGTTGAGAAGCTTTTGAGTAACTACTAGTCATAGTTCTGGAGGATAGTGGCTCAGAATTATCAATTCATGTCTTCTTGAATGATAATTTGAAAATGTACTCTAAACCTGTTTATTTTGCTTCCATTAGCAACGATGTGGATTACTTAGTTGCCTTATTGCATGCTCCTCAATGACTCATAGTTGCATGCCTTTCTTGGTCTTGGTGAACTCCCTCTAGCTTCCTGGAGGTCACATATGAGCAGTATATGTAAGATGAGACTGAAAAGTTCAGAGTTTCCACCCACAGTTCTGGGAGTAAGTGAGACTGGATCTGCTGTACACCCTAAGAAGCAGAACCAGATGGCTCAATAATCCTCTCACAGATCTGGAGTGGGATCGACCAGCCATAATGCTGACTTCACCCGCATTGGCCTTCCAGTGATCAGCTGAGTCAGTTTTGCATTGACCCAGAGAGTTGGCAGCACTTTCTGATTAGCAAGTTTTTATATTATGTACTTCTTACTGTAGTTCCTAAACCATTTTCCCAACCTAGAATTTTCGAAGTTGGGAAAATGCATGCTATCACTTACACATTACCCACATATCTAATGTAAGCCATAGAGACACAACATTTGAATTTTAAGGAGCCCACAGTGATTACTTATGGTGATAATTATGATCATGATTATGAAGATGATGGATACTAAAAATAATAATATATTCTCACTGAATTCTTTGTTCTGAAAAATGCCATTAAGCCTTTCTACCAAAGTAGAGAATTTAGAAGTTGAGTTCAGTATCCTTGCTTTCTTCTGTACTCAGGCTGCAGCATCTTGGAAAGCTACCTACCCCCAACCCCCAGTCTGTACACTTATGCCTCAGCTTCCTATCTGTAGAATTGGAACCAAAATGGAGTTATAAGCACTTACTACTGGCTACTTGTTCCTTTTCTCTGTGGCCATTGGTAGAAGGTAGGAATGCAGTAGAGATCACGGCATGTGATGGACTAGAGATCGGTCTGTTTTCATGCCGAGTAGGACTTGTAGTTTATATTAAAGAATGGACAGCTGGTACAGGGAGTGATAGGATTTTCCACTCTGTCCCCAAAGACCAGAAATACTGTAAGGCCAATTCCCAGCTACTGAAAGTAGCCTTTATACATTAGTGTTATTTGCTTATCTTTTAAATTTAAGTTGCTCATATTTAAGCTTTTCATACTTAATCTTTATAAATATTAGAAATGTAAGTGAATTGGTCAAGTTAGAAGATAAACATGTTTAGAAGGGCAGAAAATGCAGTATTTGGCATTCTAGTTGCATCTAACTGAAGCAGCCTAACTGCTCTAGCTGTAAGTTACTGAGCATCCACTATTTATTGTGAGACAATGAAACTACTCTCTGCCCATCTGAATTGGCTTTATTAGAAGCTATCTGGTATAGAGGGAGTAAGACAGAGATATTGTGAAACTTCCACATTTCAGACCTGGTTATAGTCATCTGGAGTCTGACCATGCTACCTTGCTTGGTAGCTGGCATTCCTTTCTTAGTGGTACCGTCTACGGATAGCTTAAGGGTTATCACCCATGCATAGCCTCAAATGCCTGTGCCCAACCCCACAGCAGCATCTATCCCTATATGCACTCATTATATCCAGTATTATTATATATTATATTATTTCTACTTATTATATCCAGTATCCATCTACTTTAATCTTTGTTTCTGTCATTATCTATTTCCTGCCTATTTATGAATGAATGTAAGTCTCTTTATTTTCTGTCCCAATATCACTTTCAGCCTTTTTCTTCACAGGAAGTTAAAATCATTTCCATGGGAACAGATGCTTACTGTCAGGAGTATCCTAATCTATCAAAGCTTTGCCCACTTGATTTCTTGGATCAACTCATAGTTGTCTTCATGTTCTTGATGTTGTTTAAAGTTCTTTATCATATTATAGTTCTCAAGCTCAGGTGAACATTTAACATGTACAAACCAACTAATCACAACAGTTGTACAGCCCCATGTACATTCTAGACATGTCATTAGACCACAATATCAGTGACTCCTTTCTGTGTGTGATGCTGCAGGAGGGACATGATGAATCACACATCTTTGCTGTCCAGAAACAAGATCTTGTTTGGGGAATAAGAGTGACCGTATAACATATAGGTTCAGAGTAGGGTCTTGCTTCACAGTCACTTCATGTAAAACATATTTTCCTTCAAGAGCCACAGATACCAGGGAACCAGTTCTCCTAAAAATGCACCAATGAAAAGGCTTGGGTCAATAAAAGTTAGATATCTGGAACTCTTGTGTGTTCTGTTTGAATCCATAGACTCATTCCTTCTGGGCAGAGTCATGCTCTTCCTCCTCACCTGCAAGAAGAGCTTCAGGTATGTCCATATGAGCCAGGCACAGCTTTTGTTTCTCCTGCCTTTTGTACTGTCTGTCCAAATTCTGAGCCTACACTGCTTCTAGCATACACAACCTGACAGCAAACCATGCTATGGTGTGTATCTGTGGTTTGTCACAATTTGGCTATTTTTTCTTATTGTTGTTGCTGCTGTGTGGGTTTTGTTTTTGTTTGTTTTGTTTTCTTTTGTTTTTAACTGTTGAGATTGAATCCAGGGCATGATGCACCCTTCCATGTGCTCTGTTATCCTAATACCTAAATCTTTGGATTTAGAAAGACATTCTTGAAGATTTTAGAAACCATCTTGATATGCTTTTCCATTTACCTTGGAAAAAGCCAAGCAATGTTCTCAAATTAGCTTGTAATCCTTTCCATGAGCAAAGACCACAGATGTCCCTGTTTTACAGTGGTATTTCTTGACTTAATAAGTAAGATTGATGTCTCTCAATAGGCCCCAGGCTAAAAAAGGAAAAGCTAAATGTAGGAAAATTAAAGACATGTATTAACGTTTAAATGCCATCTACCTTCTGTTCTTACTGGTTACAACTGTTGATTTAGCCAGCTGTGGATTGATCTGGACTACAGAGGAAAATTTATATCTAAATTACTTGTGCAGAATAAACAGTTATTTGCATAATGTTTGCATAGTATTCCCCATGTTATCTAGAGGTGTTTGAACATGTTTTGTATAGGTTATATGGAAGTATCATACAATTTCATGTAAGAGACTTGAGCAAGCAAGGATTCTATGTCTGTGAGTGTCCTGAAACCAAGGGTTCTCAAGGAATTGCTATGGTGTTAATTTGAGAAAATAGGGAGCTGGTGGTGAATTAAAGAGAATTCTCTCTCTCTCTCTCTCTCTCTCTCTCTCTCTCTCTCTCACACACACACACACACACACACTCTCACTTGCATTTTAGATATCTCCTAGGAAGTATACACGTGATATCTGAACAGAACCCATGACATAACTTGTTGGAAATAAAAATGTATTTTTTTCTCACAAAAGATTGCTTAATAAAAAGCTCACATTACAGAAGAGATTTTAATAACAAGTCCCAGAGGCACTGAGGCCATTAACTGTCATTGAGGTTTTTCTTTTCAGTTTTTACCATGGCAGGATTCCTGGTGATGGCAATCACCAGGATAGAGTACTGTTATCTACAGACTCTAGAGACTAAGGGTCAGCTCCCCATCTCTCTGTTCACTCTCAGATCACCCACTCTGAGCCTGTATTCCCAGAAAGACCTGGCAGGTGCCCCTCTCATGGGCACTGGGTTTTTTGACAGTTCAAATAGTAACTCACTATTCTCTCTTTGGTTGATTGAAGTAACATGAGAAATAGCATGGTTGAGTGGAGAAAAACCAAACAAAAAAACAAACATATCATGCATCTGATATGTGTTTGTAATTGAGCTGAGGGGTAAATGTAGGCTACACTGTCCCCTTAGGGTCATAGCAACTTCTGAAGGGTGGACTGTGGCTAAAGTTTCTCAAGGCTTGCCC
This sequence comes from Rhynchomys soricoides, assembly GCA_019843965.1. Lineage (NCBI taxonomy): Eukaryota > Metazoa > Chordata > Mammalia > Rodentia > Muridae > Rhynchomys > Rhynchomys soricoides. The sequence continues at coordinate 991,840 of JADRCH010000367.1, read as the reverse complement.
AGGGTTCCTGGGCAAACAATCCTCTCAGGCATACTAACTCTGACATTTAAAAAAAATAATAGAAAGGATATTAAAAAGCTCAAATAAAGAATTGCAAGATAATATATTTTTCATCCAATAAATGCAACCCACTTCTAGTGCCCTTTTTATACTGTTTACGATAGAATTTCTTCCCTCTCACCCAGAAAACTGGTCCCCCCTGCTGCTATTCTTCCTACCTCCGTGAAAGATCTCATCCTTCTTTCAATTGTCTAGGGCTTGGTTTCAGATCATTATTATGGTCAATATCTCTCTGTGTTTATTTATGGATAACTGATGGTATATGTCATAAAACCTGCCATCTTAACTACTTTAGTTGAAGTGTAAGTTAGTGGCATTGGGTTGTGTAATGACTATCCACCTCCTGAACTCCTTGTCTTCCAGAATTAAAACTCTTTATGCATTAAAGCTTAATCTACTACTCCCAACTCTACCACCCCTGGTTACCACCATTCCACTGACATCTCCATAAAATTTGTTAGGTGGGTGAATTTCATACAGCTGGAATCATATAGTATTTACCTTGTAATTGTATCATTTATTCAGTATACTGCCTTCGTCATTCATCTATGGAGTACCATGTTTTAAAATTTTATTACTTTTGGAGATTAAATAAAATCCTATCATCTTCCCCACTTTGGTTATCCATTCATCTTTTGTGGAGATGAGTTGTTTCTGCTTATTCAGTTATTGTGAATGGCCTTAGTGCAAGTGTGGACATACAAATATCTATTGAATACTTCTTTGCATTTTTGTTGGTAAAATACCCAGATGTTGAATACCTTGCAGCAGTTTTGTTTAATATTTTGAGAATGTCTACCCTCTCATCCACAGTGCCTGAGTAATTTTCCTGTTCATTAATGGTGCTTAATTCTATTTGAGTATCCTGTGGGTGGCAGGGACTATTCTCCTTGTCAACTGTCAAAATATACGACTTGTAAGTGCTTTTCCCATGACAGGGTGACTGTTTCATTATGCTCTGCCTTTTGTACATAAGTTTAGATTTGGTGTAGTAAAATGTATGTATTTTTCTTTGTGTTGTCTGAGATTTTTATATTGAATGCAAGACACTATCACAAAATTAAATCTCACAGTAACCCCACCCCATCTTTATTTCTAATATTTCTATAGTTTTAGGTAAGTGAGTTATTTAACTTACTTTGAGTATATTTTTGGATATGAAATGAGGTATAAGGGTCCAAATTTATTATTTTGCTCTTGGATATCTAGTTTTCTTAGCATTGTTTGAAAAATACACTGTTATTTTCCCTATTTAAATGTCTGATGAATTTGTTGAAAGCCTTTTGTCAGAACTGTATCTGTAGTGTCTGAATTATCAAGTGTGGCTTATATGTTTCCTGGGCACAGCTGTCAAATGGCACTCTAAAATATGCCACTGACATTATTATGACTTTGCTCAGCAACAGCTACTAAAAGCAGTGGTTCCCCCAGCATTTATGAGCATATGTGTATATGCATGTGTCTGTATTCCAAATTCCTCTCTTAAAACCTTTGCTCTGTAATTGCACTCAATACATTTCACACTTTCCACTTGTAGCTATTCAGGCTTTGTGTCTAAAAGCCCTTTTAATTTAATGAGATTAACAAACTCTGGAAATCCAGACTCTAATAAATACTCTGAAACAACCCAAAAAGCCATTTGCAAAATGTCTTGGCTAATGTCACACAGTCTGCACAGCATAATCTAAGGTTGTTGGTTGTGAAAACAGAATACCAAAGAATCCAGTGAAGGCAAAGAAAGTGATATTTATCATTTTGATAATTAGAGAATCCTAGTTATGGGTTTAGAGCATGCTTATCTGAAATTTGTCATGTGCATAACAGTAGAATTGTGTTGGGGTTTTTGCCCAAAATGCCAACAGCAATTTGGAACTAACACAGCCTGGTAGTTAGATAGGCAGACAGATGTTCACAGAGTTAGCTCAAATTCATGACAATTGGTTTTTTTTTTGTTTTTTTGTTTTTTTTTTATCTCAGGAAAACTACTGTCCTGGCTATAGGTTTCTTAAGTTTATGAGCCTGGAAACTCAGATACCACTCAGTTCCAGAAGCCAAGTGTGGACTCCATTTGTGAATGAACAGTTATTTAACAAAATTGAAGGAGGCCCATTGAAAGAAAGCAGAAGCAAACAATCTTGTTTCCATGGTAACCTCATGCAGGAAAAGTTCATGCATCTTGTTTATATTCCTCCTAGGCAGACATATTCTGAAATTGGCTCTGTTCTCTCCTCCATCAATACTTGAATGGTGATAAAGAGGTTCCCTCCTGAAGAGGCCATTGGACCCTGAGCTTGGGCTCTGCAGACTCCCTGTTTCCTCATTGCTGGTGGTCAGTTCCACTGCAGGAAAGGGAAAAGGAACTGGCCTTCTTGAACCTAAATTAGCCAATTAACCTGCAGTGTGTGCTAGTCACAGAATCTGTGCATGCTCATATTTGTGTGATGCACACAGGATCTCTGCATCAACTTTAACCTGAATGTGTGCTCTCAGGAGCTGTGCACCCTCCACTTTATCCTGCAGTGTGTGTGCTGCTCACAGGAACTGTGCACCTTTATACTTGATAAGGTCATATTTTTATTCATATAATTTTTACTTTTTTGATTATAGCCTAACTCTGTGCTAGACTTGTACATGTCTCCTTAAATGATAATGATGATAACGATAAACCATGTTTTCATTTTTTTTCTTGGGAGTTTGGAGCCACTAGAACTTTGCTTGAAACTGTAGGTTATTTATCTACCACTGATATTGCTCATCTAGTGATTTAGCTTTGTAGCAAGTTTGACATTAAATTACTTATGCAATGTCTCATATTTTATCTCATTTCCTTGCCATAAAAATCAACTTAAGTAACAGAAAATCTTTATAGTCATCTGTTACTGGCAATTTGCAGTGGGTAGCTGTCTTGTTTTCCAACAGCTCAATATATATAAGTTAGAATCTCTCATCCTTTGAAATTTTAAGAAGACAAGATGAGTTTAGTTTTAAATGCAAATTAAGTGCTCAAGAGAAATCCACCCACCCGAGCAATGTAGGCCTGTGCTGTTAGTGGCTGAGTCTTCCAGACATTGATTGGGCTGTGCTCTCCATTTTTTCACTGTAACATAAAGTACTAACATATATGTATTTTTCCCCCACAGTAAAACCAACTGTGATTGATGTGGACATTTATGTTAACAGCATTGGTCCTGTGTCATCCATAAACATGGTAAGAAACAACTGTGTTTATCTTGGTGGCTCCTTTGCGCCTTCATGCTTACAGTCTCCACTGGATTTCTGTTGCAGTTTTATCAATTTGGTTTAAAGCCCACTATTAACTCAAGTGTTAAGTGCCATGGTATTGAAAATAGTCTTTAAGAATCAGAAGGGACACCAGCAGTGAGGCATTGCTCTGAAGATCAAGAACTATTCCCATCTTTACGTATATAGATAGCTCATGCCTTTTAGATGGAATTATTTAGGGTTGTGTAGTCATTGTCTTTATCTGACATCACTAATATTAGGGATGAACATAAGTCCAGTGAGAGAAGTCATTCCACATGGACTGTGTTTAACTGCTAGGCACTTGAAACTGTACTAGAATGCATTATACCAGGCCACCTGACATGTCTGTCAGCTGTTGTATACTTCCTGATTAGATGCATGTAGGAGTCCCAGAACAAGTCATTTGATGTTGTCAACAATGTCCCACTGGGACTTCTCTGTGCCTAGTTCCTTTGAATCTGGGAGATGTATAAGAGAAAGGACAGGGAATTGCCAACACACCAGCATGTGCCTTCTATTTGTAGTGTTTTGTGTATTGGATTAATATTTCAAATCAGTAACAGTTGTCAGATTTTGAAAGTGTCTGTTTCTCACAGAAAGCATCCATGTTATGGTAAAAATATGTTATATATGACATAAAACCTTTTAAAAAATCACTTTTAAAAAAATCTTAAAGGTGTGGCTTGTGATAGAATGGTAGCATTGTGAGGTTCCATGTGCAATCTGTAGCATCAAAAGCAATACCTTCAAACAGAAAAGTAATATTAATGCCATCTATGAGTATGAGCAGAGAGGTGAAGTAAGTAAAAGAAACTTGCTTCATACAAAGGCATGGACTAGAAATGGCCAGTGTATTAAAATCAATTAAAAATGTGATCTTCTCTTCCCTGGGAAGTAATTACTCAGTCAACTGCGCTGAGAAAATACTCATTTTTAATGTATTTAGTTCTTACTCTGGAGTTTAGTTTGGTTGCCTTTGGTCCACATAACTTTTTAGTGCCTTGTGTCTCACCCTGATTTATCTCTTACACGGAGAGTTCCTCTATAGACACAATCACACATCACTTTAGTGAGGATGGTGCATTGGTGGGCCTGGAGGTTTATGAAGCTCTTGGAGCCTGAAGATGCACTTTCTACTCATAATTATACTATGGTTGGACATTTTTGTGTGGAAATTAAATGTGCCAGAGGAGGTTCCTAAGTGACATTACTCAGAGAAGAAAAGGACATTGCCTAGGATCAAACTCATTTCAAGAGAGGTTAGCAGGTTGACAGGGTTGGAACAGTATTTCCAATGAAGTCAGTATGATCATTTGCCAATGGGAGCAGCCTTGCAGAGATCCCTTGTGTGACTCAATAGGAGATGAGTGAATGTTGGATAAAAAATATCCCTGGACCTGGGAGACTAAAGCCTAAGGAGAGATGGGAGAGATCTGAGCTATATCTTAGGTCTGCTTTCTTTCTTTCTTTCTTTCTTTCTTTCTTTCTTTCTTTCTTTTTTAAGATTCACTTATTTATTATATGTAAGTACGCTGTAGATATCTTCAGACATCCCAGAAGCGGGCATCAGATCTCATTACAGATGGTTGTGAGCCATCATGTGGTTGCTGGGGATTTGAACTTGCAACCTTCAGAAGAGCAGTCAGCCCTCTTAACCGCTGAGCCATCTCTCAAGCCCCAGGTCTGCTTTCTTGAACATTGTTCCATGAGTTGGTACAGATATCATAAGAACTCGTGGTAATTCTTGCTTCATCCTTTTATTATTTTGGAGATATTATATTATGTGTCCCTGATTGGCCAAGGATTTTCTGTGGAACCAAGATTGCCTTGAACTTCTGATCTGAATGATGGGAGCATAGGCATGTACCATCATTCTTGGTTTATGAAGTACTGTGGATCCAACCCAGGGCTTTGTGCATTCTAAGCAAGTGCTTTCTTCCTTCTTCAATCCCCATGTTAGAATTTAAATCTTGAATTCTGGTACTTCCACCAAATGGTAAAGAATCATCTTAATAAGGGATGGCAAGATGACTCAACAGGTAAAGGTTTTTGCTGCTAAACCGAAAGATGTGAGTTCAATTCTTAGAACTCATAGGTAGAAGAAAAGAACTGAACTTGTCTCCTGATTTCCGTGCACTGTAGCAAGCATGCCTGTATACACATATATACATATATACACAACACATGTACAAACACAGAAATAAATAAATATAACTTAAAAGGTTAAAAAGAGTGATCCTTCTCAAATTGGCCGATGGCATTGTGAGCCCTTTAGAATAAGATGCCTGGTTCTATGCTCCTTAGATTTTGTATCTCCTACAGTGAAGGGTATGCAGTACAGGTGGCTGAAAAACTGAAACTCCTCTTAAGAAAACAACAAACAAGCTGAACCACAGATGCATTCCATTCTAGACTAGTGGCATGTTTAATATCATATATCAGCAGGGCTAAATTTTTCTAAAGGATTCCTGTATCTGATTTTCTGAAGAAGTGATAAGATGTACTATCTTGACTCAGTAGCATGAAGCATAGAATGGGCTAGGGCATCTTTAGGAAACATCTGTCGGTCTTAGTGAGTACCTATAACCCAATCACTAGAAGGCTGAGGCAAGAGGATTATGAATTTCTGACCTGCCTCGGCTATGTAGTGAGATTTGTCTCAAAACAAACAAACAAACAAACAAACACAAGTAATAAAAACAACAACAACAACAAAACAAAGGCTGAGAATATTGCAGCATCACAGAGTGCTTGCCTAGAATGGCCTAGAGTTGGTTTACACGCCATAATTGCTATATTCTCTGTTGATGAATCTGTATTTATGTATGCTCAATCATTAAATATTTGCATTTGTATGTTTACCATTGTGCTGGAAGCAGGTGAGGCAAGACACAGAGGGTCCTGCTCTGAGGGAGGCAAAGGCATAGATGTATCTGGTGCTAAAGTGGAGTTAGACTTGCTCTTTAGCTTGTGGATAGGAGCATGGCTGAGCTTTTGAGAGACCTCTATGTCCTCCTGAGACAATCTCAAAGATGCTTCTCAAAAGTCCTTTTGCTGCTGGAGAGTGAGAATTGCTAAAGACTCAATTCACATAGTTTTGAATCCACATCATAGTTACAGAAAATAAGATGCTCAAAAGTGAAATGTGAACCTGGCCAAAACTGAAAAGTATTAAGTAGATAACTGGTGGTAAGTGGGTAATGAGGGTTGAGTCAGCAATAAAAGGTGGATGACTGAAATTAAAGCAACCTAATTACATAAGGAATTATGAGAAAAAGCATCATTTGGAGGCATATTCTTTCTATTTAGCTTTAGCCACAATGTTAAATTTTGATAAGATTATATAATTTTCTCCCAATAGCTGTTTAGTAATCAGCAAATTAAGAAAGATAATGGTCACTTATCAGTGAGTACATACTGTGTAAGTTCGAAATACCCAAGAATCAATTCACAGACCATATGAAGCCTAAGAAGAAGGAAGACCAAAGTGCGGATGCTTCAGTGTTTCTTAGAAGGATGAACAAAATACTCACAGGGGGAAATATTGAGACAAAGTGTGGAGCAGAGAATAAAGGAAAGGCCACCCAGAGACTGCCCCACCTGGGGATACATCCCATATATAGCCAGCAGACTCAGATGTTCTTGTGGATGCTGGGAAGTGCTTGCTGATGGAAGCATGATAAGCTATCTCCAGAGAGACTCAGGCAGAACCTGACAAATACAGAGGTGGATGCACACAGCCAACCTTTGGAATGAGCATGGTGTCCATGATGGAGGTGTTGGAGAAGGGACTGAAGGAGCTGAGGGGATTTGCAGCCCCATGGAGGGAGCAACAGTGTCAACTGGTCAGACTCCCTGGAGGTCTTGGAGACTAGACCACCAATCAAAAAATACACATGGAGGGACCCATGGTGCTGGCCACATATGTGGCAGAGGAGGGCCTTGTTGGCTATCAGTGGGAGGAGAGGCCCTTGGGTATGAGGGTGTTAGATACCCCAGTGTAGTGAAATGCTAAAGAGGGAAAGACGGGAGTGGGTGGGTAGGGGGAGCACCCTCATAGAAGCAGGGGAGGGGGAATGGAATAGGGGGTTTCCGAAGCCGAAAACATTTGAAATGTGTATAAAGTAAATATCCAAAAATAAAAATAATAAAAAAAGAAAGATAATGGCTGTTAACTCTGGTATCTCATAGAATATTTATTGACTTTTTTTAATACTCTGGTTTTAATTTCAGAACTTCTAACTAGTCAGTGAAACAGAGGTAAACCCAGACTGACATTGGTATACTGCAGTTGTTAATGCTTACTCCCTTTGGGATCAGAAAATATTACTTTAAGTAGAGTTGTCATAGTATCCTCTGTGTTGATCATGATGTGTGCTGCTCCTGGTAGACACAGATTACTCAGGATCAAGAAAGCACATGTAAGTTTGTTTTTGATAATCTCCAATTGAAGTAACCTTTTCAGAAAGTTTAATATCTAGGGTGTTGTACTGGTGGGCTGACCATTGTTCTTATCTGTGTTGAGTTAAATGAAGCTCCTTGGCATCTCGTGGGGAGGATACTAAGTTTGATCAGCTTGGTGGTCAGCCCAGGACATCTAAAAGGCAATGGAGTAAAATGTAGCTGTGTATGCTATAAAAATACCACTTCGCGTATACATAGAGATGATAAGAGCTTTGCATATTACAAGGCTAAGATTACTTTTCCTTTCTGAAAATTGAAATATTTAATTTTTGTCTCCTGAAAATTTGGACACAAAGTACAGAGAACCCTGAAAGTGGACAGCTGACAGGAGGGCTCTTTCTTTGCATCCTGAACTCTGTGTAGCAAGTATGGGTCATGTAGAATCATATCTTTATTTACGATATAGTATGCCCTATCTGTTCCTTCTCTCTCCACTAACCCTGGAAACCACTGAGCTGGTTTTGTTAAGAGTTCTGTACCTGTACTTTCCTCAGATGCTGCAGGACTATAGCCATACTCTGTGTGACTCTATACTGATTCTTTCTTCCTTGAATATTTTGTCACCAGTTCATCTGTGGAAGCCCAATCACTGAGACCTAAGGAATAGCAGGTGGCTGAGAAGGCACAGCGACAGGCTAGACATCACTGGAGTATACCTTGTAATATATAACCTTAGGTTAGACTTATAACCTAAGTATTCAGAACTGATAGCATGCTGTGTGGGTCCTCTACCTCCATCATCCTTTGCACACCTGTGGTTGGTGGTCTCAGGGTACAGAGGAGATGTGGAACAGGGTCTCAGGTGGAGTTAAGTATGTAAGGTATAAGTGATCCAGGAGACTGTGTTGGAGGACTGCATGTTTATTGAATGGCTAGTTTATATAGCTTGAGTCAGTGGGGAGAGGAAGAAAAAGGACAAGGGAGAAAATGCACCTAATTTGCATATTCATACCCAGTTGAAAACAGGCAAACATTAATGATGCACCAATTCAAAAAAACTAAAGCTCATTGGAAAAGGTAGAAGTTTTCCATGATTATCAGTTAGATTAGCAGACTGCCAGTCACATGTTTCCTGAGAACTCAATTCTCTGGAGGGGAAACAGAAGCCTAACTGGTCCTATCATGACCTATCATGACATGGCCTTTGTCTCTATGTGACTGAGTAGGTCCAAGTCTGATTTGGGTAGAGAGTGGCCCTACTCCTGCTGTGCTCTTTGAGAGCTTATCCTGGGTATGGACAGTGCTATACCATCCCTCATCTGCCTTGGGAACCCACAATGCTGCACACCTCTGAGGGTAATAGGAAAAAATTGAAGCCCACCAACCTCACTATTGTCATCCTTTCAGTGCAGAAATTTTAAGAAGAGATGTTAGACAGCATTGTTCACTCTAGAGAGACTGATCATCCTGGAAGATGATCTCTTGCTTTTTAGAACTTTTTTTTTGTTGTTGTTATTTTTATTTTTTTATTTAATACTTTATTTACATTTCAAATGTTTTCTCCTTTTCAGGTCTCCCCTTTGGAAACCCTCTATCGTATCCCCCTCCCCCTCCCTCTATGAGGGTATCCCCTACCCACTCACCCACTCCCATCTAACATCCAGGTTCAGGGAAAACTAAAAGAAGTGGTGGCTATAGCAACATGGGGCCTGCCTTGCTTTGTGTTTTTTATTTTTCCACCCAAGGTTTGTAACACTTTTGCTTTTGTAATTTGTACCATACGTTCACATTTGAAAAAAGTTACCTTGGTCTACACAGTGTCAGCTAGAGCTGCATAGTGAGACCATGACTGAAAAAAGGAAAGAAAAGAAGAATGAAAAAAGAAAGAAAGGAAGGAAGGAAGATAGACTGACAGACAGACAGACAGACAGACAAAGTGAGTCTGAGCCCAGGCCCCTCATTTTCTATGTCAATTGCATAGTGTTCAACAGTATCATAGAAGAGGGCATCCCCAAACTAAGGAAACACATAGCAATACCGATTCTGATAAAAAAGCATATAGAATGCTAAATAGGTAGGAAAATAAGTCTACATGGCTTAGTATAATCTAAAAACTAACTAAAAGGAGCAAAAAGAGCACTGAAAGCTGAAAGAAAAATATTAACAAGTCACATAATTTAAAAAATCTCATTTAAAAAAAAAGAAAAACAAAACAAAAAACAAAAACTGTCTTCACTGTGGAAACTTTAAAAGCCATAGGGCTTGGAGATTTCTAAAGCCCACAGATGCCAACCCAGACTACCCAGCAAAATCATCTGCCATAGTTGAAAGAGAAAGAGAAAATTTCCATGATATAAACATACTAAAAGAATTTATGTCCAATAAATCAACCCTACAGAGAACACCAGAGGCAACAATTTGGATTAAAGAGAAAAAGAAGCATACTCAAGAGACTACAGAAAGAAAACAAATAAAGCTAGAATTTCCAGAACACGAAATAGAACAAAGAACACAAAAAGAAAGAACCAGAAATCAATAAATAATAACTAAATGTTGGTGTCCTCAACTCCTCAATCAAAATGAAAAGATACTGGTTATGAGAGCAGGTCCTATTGCTGAAGATGCCATATCCTTGAACATGTCATTGAACATTTAGAGTTGGTGTCCAAATAGAAACTTCTCTACTACTGACTAACATTTATGACACTGAAAGGTTATTTGCATGCTACCTGAGGAGAATTCATCAATATCACCCAGATATGAACCCTGCAATCTGTTGGCAAGATATACATGAGCAATATGTCATGGCAATAATCAACCACCTTGTGATTGACTTTAAGAGCCACTACATAAGATGGGACCCATACCTGACACTGCTAAAAGGGCTAGGAAGAAGTCATAGAGCATAAGGGGAAACCTACTACTATTATTCTGCCAAAGAAACAACAATAAAATGACTCATAATGCTATACAGCATGGTACTAGCACAAAAACAGATGGGTCAATCGATGAATCAAAATAGAAGACCCTAATTAATATACATAATTAGAGCCATCTAGTATTTGGCAAAGATTTCACACTGTGAACATCTTCAACATCTTCAATAAATGGTTCTGAGGAAACTGGATTTCACATGCAGAATAACAAAAGTATACTCATATGTAACACACATACACACACACACACACACACACACCACAAAATGAGCTACAGGTGGACTGTATGCCTTAGTGTGAAGCTGGAAATTCTGAAAATCCCAAAAGAAAACAAACAGTAATGTCCTACAAGATACATACTCAGAAATGACTTTGGGGTTAGCACTATGTTTTCCTCATGATTTAAGATCAATAATTGACAAATGGTGCTTCATAAAACTAAAAAAGTACTGAACAGCAACAAAATAGTGACAAAGTCAAATGGAAGCCTCTAGAATGAGAAAGAATCTTTGACATCTATTCATATGATAGAAGACTGATATTCATATTATACAAAGAACAACACACACATACACACACACACACTCCAAAAAATTTAAGAAAAACAATGGCCCAATTTACAAAAATGGTTGTGAACAGAAGAAGAAAGAACAACAAATAATAAGTATCTCAAAAAGTGTTCATCTTCTTCAGCCATTCTGGAAGTGCCACTTAAGCCATTCTGAGATTTCATCTTACCCCATTCAGAATGGATAAAATCAAGAAAACTGACAACATATGCTGGTGGGAGAAAGAGGGATTCTAATTCATTGTTGGTGGGAATACAAATTGTTTTCACACTCTAAAAATCAATGTGGAGAATTTTCAGATAGCTAAAGGTAAATATACCATATGACTCACCTGTTTTTATCCTTGTCATATGCCCAAAGGATTCCATGTACTAGCAGAAACTTGCTCAACCATACTCATTGCAGCTCTATTCACAATAACTAGGAAATGGAAACAACCTAGATGTTCTTTAACTGATAAATGGATATGGAAATGTGGTACAAATTCACAGTGGAATTTTATTTAGGTATAAATAGAAATAAAATGAAATTTGCAAGTAAATAGAGCTGAACAATATCATACCTAGTGTGTTAATCGAGAACAATATAGAAAACTGCCTGAAGTAACCATAGAAGCCAGGAAAGTAGAACGGGACCTTGGGAGGACTAGGGAGAAGGATTGAGAAGAGACAAGCAGCACACAGAAGCTGTGAGTGGGGAAATGGGAATACCCAGAGGGGATGTTTTCCTTGGCAAGGGAGAGATAGCACAGTATGGACACAGAGGAAGGAGAACTAAATAACACTAAGGGTGTTTGAAAATTTCATAGACAATGTGCCATTTTATAAGCTCATTTTAAAATAAACATATATATATAGTTTAATGGAACACACAAAGTGATAATGTTCCTCCAAGACCTAACAACCTCCCCTACCAGTGCCATGCATAGGCAACCTCCCTTAAAGGTTTTGTTCAGGGGAGTTGTCATTATCCTTGGTTGACTTGAAGAACCTGAAAGTAAGATCCTGTTGCCAAAGATACCATACACTTTTGGCACAAGATTTGGAGCTATTGAGCTAGAAATGTCCTAGAACCCTCTATGCAAGTTGCTAAGATGAAAAACAATGGGTTGTCCCAACAAGCTATAAAGCTTGAGAACCAGAGTAATGACTGGCCTGAAAAGATATATCCAACAATGCAGTGGTGAAATCTTTGTCTTGGTGGCAACCAACAACTGTCTAACTGGACTTAAAGCTCACCCAATAGAAGGAAGTCCTAACCTGTGGCTGGAATGATCACAGATTCTAGAGGAAACCCCCCTCTTGCCTTTTTCTTAAATTAGTATTTCTAAATGTGTTCTAAATACTTATACCAAGAGAAAACTCTAGCTCTTTTCCCTTATCAAAGAAAATTTCCAAGTGCTGTAATTCTGTATCCATTTAAAGGAATTTCAACTCAAGAGCCAATAATTCTGTGCATAGTAGGTGCTTATTCAGCCATGAGCTACCATCCAAAAATACATTTCTTTACATATGCTTGGTTTTACTAGCTATTGTTTTATGTGTGTACATTTAAGGCTGGCCTTAAACTTATATATACCTCATGCTTGTAGTCATTCTACTTCAGTCTTATTAATTGGTGAGAGTATAGCTAACACACATTCATCCCAATATTACACATGTCTTTCCCATACTCATCTCCTAGAATCCAGTCCAGAGGCCTGATTCATGCTTTTGAAAGGAACAGTGAGTTCACTCTTGCTCTCATGTGCAACTCCATAGACTTTGCAAGGGTTTCAGGCCACTTCATTTCAGACATCCCTTGCTACAAGGCCATATGCTGGTACTTGTCTATTTCTGGGACAAACACTTGTGGTAAACCAACTTAAAAGGAAATGAAGTTCATTTTAGCTCTTACTCTTTATGGAACAACCTGTTGTCCATAAATATCCTGTACCTGCAAGCAACAGAGAGTGGAGGAGGCCTGCCTCTAAGTGACCTAATTTCCTCTCATTAGGCCTCACCTTTAAAGGTTCCATCATCTTCCAGTTGTGCAAGAGGCTGAAACCAAGCCTTCAGTGCATGGCCTTTGGGTGACATCTAGGGTACAAGAATTTAATCCTGTTGTTCCAGCCTTGTACGTACCACTGAGCTTATGGCTAATGGAACTGAGGTTTAGCAATCTCTTGCCATGTTCCAAAACCCATCTGTTTAGAGAATGATAGGACTACCCCTCTGGCTGGTTTTCCACCATGCAAGGAGTCAGCATGGCTCTGTAAAAGACAGGTCTCAAATGTAAAACAGCACAATTTTAAACTTCTCCACCATCTATTCTCTACTTTCTTGTTGTCTTGGAACTTTCTATCATTGTATAAAATATTATCATCCCTGGTAAGGTGGGCAGTAAGACTTGTCCAAGTGAAAGAGAATGAACTTCAAGGAGTAAGAGAAGTTGTGATGCCTGTAGTAATGAGACAGCTGGCCTTGCTAGCAGGCATCCTGTGCACAGTCTCCTGCACATTTGGAAATAGCTCAATTTCTCAAATTTTCTTTTTTCTCTTCCATGTTTCTACTTCTGTGGAACATTGAACAGTTGAACTCTTTCCATCTTTAGAACACAAGCTCAGTGTTATTTCTCTGCCAGAAATATGTTATTGTAAACCATCTTTCTGATGGGGAAAATTGTGGGAATGGAACTTCTTACTAAGGCTACTCCAGTATCTCCCATTTCCCCCATGAGAGTCCCACAATCTTGTTCAGACTCGCATATGTGGAAGCAAGCAATTACATGTGTTTGCCATGACCAGATGTATACTTACAGGATTGTTTCATGAAAGGACATGGGTCCTGAATAAAGAACCATCCACAATGAAGTACCATATGAAGGAAGTAGTGACTGGTCACATACCTATTTTGAAAAAAAAATTTCTGGCAGCATTGATACAGAAGATAACAGGGATTATCTTCTGTATTAACAGAAGATTAACAGGCGGAGTTAAAGAGATGCGCTAAAGGTTATGAAATTTCAGAGTGAGATGCATGAGTCCTGGATCTGAACAGTGGCAGTGGGCTGCAGAGAAGGATTTAGTTTTAGGAAATGAAATTCCAGAGATATGATTGAATGCATATAGGCATTCAAGAATGAACGAAGTTAAGGGTTACTCATATCCTATGAGCATTCAATCATCCACTACATATGACAGAGCACCCTTTTGTATCAGATGCTGGGTCAGGTAAGGGGAAGATAATGGTGAATGGAAATAACATGTCTGGAGGACTTATGCAGGTGATTCCCCAGCCTACACAATGATAGTTCATATTTTTGGACACTTCCAAGTGTAAGCATATATTTGACCACAATATAAAGATTTCCATACATAGGATTTAGAGATGGGGGAAGAGGGGCATGGCATATCACATGGTCCCTTTGAAGACCGGGATGAAAAATTTGTATTTGATTCTTTGTTAAGGAGGGAAACTAAGGAAGGTGTGATACCTATATAGATAGTTTTTTTTAGTGTGGTTTACCTTCAAAAGTGATGCTGCACTGTCTGTGCAAAGGATGAAAAGCCAGGTTGCCTCTAGCTTCCTTGGGGCATCAGTCACAACTGTTTATCTTATCCATGAAGGTATTTGTAGTTTGCATTTTTTATCTTAAAATATGTTGAAGTCATGCCTCTAAGATTCTTTAAATGTAGTCATATTGGGTATAGGGTTGCTACAGATTAAATTGGTGGTGAAATGGTCACACTGGAGGAGAGGGAACTCGAATCCAATTTAACCGGTGTCCTTATAAAATGGAGAAGTGGCACACAAACACATAAGGAAAGTTAGTTGGGAGCTGAAGGGGATTTACTGAGGTGCTTCTTCTACAGGGTAAGGAATTCTACAGATCAAAGAATTCAAAGCCCCAGAATCCAAGGTAAGTGGTAAGCCATGGCCATGTCTAAGCACTCCTGGCTTCAGTGGGCCTTGGCAAGTGCTAGCAGAAAGACCCTTCAGACAAGCAGAATTTGTACTAACTACCAGCAAGGTTCCTGCCTTGGTAACAACCACCAAATGTTCTCTAAAATCTCTTCTCATAAGTGTCTCAGGAGCAGTATGAGTGTTACAATGTATTCACTCAGGAATGTAGAAGTTATGCTTAAAAATTGAAAGGTCAAAGAGTAAAGGGCAGAGAGTATAGGCAGAGAACAAGCAGGCAGATCATATCATAGAACTTATGTCTGGAATGGACAAGCTTGGTTACATGATAATATATCCACTCCAAAGAAAGATTGGAACTGTGAGTGTTTTGCATGTAAAATGTGAAGACAGAGGAGAGAGTGAATGAGGATGGAGTTAACCTAGCTAGAATATGCTTCTAAGGACTAGAGGACAATGGGAAGCTAGAACCACCCTGTTGGTGTTCATGGGAGCTGCTATATGCATCCTTCCCAACTCTCTATGATTCACAGCTCTTTGCTGCCATTATCCTTCCAATTGCTCTGAGAGAGAAGGATAAATGGATAAGGAAAAGGTACCTTCAATTGCCTCCATCCTATTTCCAGCTTAATAACAAGTTTATTGCCTTGTTACAGGTTTTGCTTTCTGGTGCTTCTGTTATTTTCAACAAGCAAGATCCAAAAATGTGAATTAGGCAAATAATTAGTAAGTTTACAATTGTAGGCTGTAATGAGTAGCATGATGAATTCCCATGCTATCCTACTTCATGACATTCAGGATGTGCATCATCTAGGGAATTGTCAGCATATTCACATTGTATATACTACCTCCCTGTTGATCATTTAGTAGCCATCTAGATATACTGTCAAAGTATGGCAGTATATGCGTTCAGGTAACTTTTATTTTACTCATTTTCTTAAAACATAAAAACCATGCTGCCAGCAATCCAGATCTGTAAGGAAGCCAGGAAGTTCTTTCCATAAGCAAAAGGGAACAAGCTTAATAAACAAAGACAAACATATTTAGAAGTTACTAAGCCCTATAGTAAGAATGCGTCTTTCACCAGTGGAAAAAAATAAAATGTTCACACTCAGTGCTCATATTGCTTTATCACACGGCAGCTGCAGACATTGTTGAGATAGCACCTAAGTCCTTGGTAAAGATGGAAAAGGCATTGTGCTATGTGACGTGTTTCCTGCAATTTTAGGCATCCGATGTTCCTGTTTAACTGCTCTCCCTTTTATTCCTGGGGTATTGTTTTGTTCTTCTCCTTAATGTTTCTGCTTTCTGCTCTTCTTCATGTTATATGAGATACTAGGGAAACAGGATGACTGGCTGGAAAGTTCCTGAGAGGAAAAAACTGAGTTTGGGTCATTCTGGTTGAGCTGGCCTATCAGGAGCACTACTGAAGCTGACCAAGATAATCATAGTGCAATGAGAGGAAGGAAGAACATGCATTATGAGATCAATAAGTGTGGTGTTGCACCAAGAATGGATAATTCTTGACTTACCAGGGTTTCTTGCACAAGATTTTTTTTGTTTTTTTCAAAAGATGCACAAATTGCCAAGGGAAGGCTCAGGGGCTTGACTGACATTTGGCAAAGCAGAGACTCTTCGTTGTGTTAAGGATATATGTGAGCTATCTGTCCCAGAAACTTAAAAGGCTTTCCTAGAATACATGAAAAACATACAAGAGAGCAGGGCTAATAGCCTGCATCACTGCCTTGCTGCCTGCACCATTAGGATGCCTGTGGTGCTCAAAAGCTGCACATAGCATTTGAATCAGAAGTCACTGAAGTAGGAAGAAACAAAACTCAGTAACTTCTACTTCTAAACAAAGGAAAACATATTGAAGTACAAGAGGGGCCTTTTACAGTGCCACAAACCCCAAGTCTGCCTTACCTCTAAGAACAAAGGTCCAGTATTGAGCATCAGCTCTCAGGAAGGCATGGTGGTTTCCTGGGACAGCCTTCTGCAGTCTCAGTAGACAAAATTATATTATAGAATTCTGATATTTTTTTCTTCTTAAGGAGGGAGAGAATAAGAGGGGAAGAGAAGGAAGAGAAGAAGGGAGAGAAAGAGGGATGAAAGAGAGAGAGAGAGACAGAGAGAGAGAGAGTTAGCTCTCATTTAGTATTAGTAGGCTAGAAGAGTTACTGTACTATTCATTCTTGGCAACACCATTGATAGGGACTATCAATGAAGGGTCCTAGGTTTCTTAAATTGACTTAGTCACGAGCTCTGCTCATTTTGGCTTCCTTGCAAAAGTTTTTCTAGATTGGATTTTACTAAGTAACCTTTATTGGCCTGCTGTGTAGGCTAGATTGGCCTCAAACAAACAAAGACACACCTGCCTCTGCCTCCCAAGTGCTGATTAAAGGTGTGTACTTCTATGCCTAGCCCTTCCTAGGAAACAATTATGGAGACATCACCCTCCCTGTTTCAGCTCCTGTGAACTTCACTTTCTCCACTGGGTTGTCTTTCCATTGGCTTTGCTCTATTTGCTTTGACGACTGTCTCTGTGCTTCATGACATTAGAACTTTCTGTGGCAGAAAAGGGTCTGTGAAGATGAGGTGGGCACTCGGTGTACTGAGAGACTGGGGATGTCAGACTGCTTGATCCCTGTGTCCAATGAAGAGCTCTTAGTTTTTTCCAGGATGAGTCAGAATGGATCAAATGGGTGCCTTGGAAGCAATTTTCCAAGGGTTTCCAAATGGTCTTCACTTTTGCTATGGAGACATTGGCTGCTCCTATGCACTGGGATGTCTGGAAACTGAACAAAAATGCTGGGCTGGTTAAGTGTCCCGAGGTGTGGAACATCTATTGACTCTTCAAAAACAGATCAACCAAACCTAAGAATAGAATGAAAAAGCTTTATGAAACATCACTAGTTTTTAAGATAATTAATTTTTGAAAAGAGATTTTAGCAGAAGTATCCCACAGCAGTGAATAGTACTACACCTATAAGATTAGAATTATTAAGTGAAAATCTCAGTACCAAGCATGGATTACCTTCTTATGAGCTCTTGATCACAGAGGCCCCAGACACATTCAAAACATTGCACTTGGTTACCCATCATCACTAGATGGGAAATTATTCTTTTAACTAATATCCCTTTCTTGATTTTAGTATTTTCCTGGCATATTCATTTACTAAATTAATTGATTAAAGCAAAGTGATATCCATTCACAAATATGGTATGTAAATAAAAATAAAGTCAATGAAAAATGGAGCAAAACATTGAATTCTTGCTTTGAATTCCAACTTTTCATTGCCATGCTGTTGCCTGATGTGCTGAATGTATGATTTTACTAGTGTAAAACTTACTTTTTAAAGATTTTATTTTCATTCATGTGTGTGTGTGTGTGTGTGTGTGTGTGTATATATATATATCAATGGATGTCATGTGGGTTGGAGTTTCCATAAGTCTAGAAGAGAACATCAGGTCCCCTGGAGATGGAGTTACAGAACCTGATGTAGGTGCTGGGATCTGAGCATGGGTTTTCTAGAAGGGCAGGAGGTGTGCTTACCTGCTGAGCCATCTCTGCAGCCATATTAGAAGTTTCCAAGCTTCCAAGATACAGAAATAAGCAAAGTACCTCATGACTGTGGAGACCTGCAGAGAGAGGTCACTGATTACCTTCCAGGGCCATCAACAAAACACAGCACAACAAACTTCAATAAGACCAGGCATATACCATCACATCAAGGCTGGACAAGGCAACCCAGTATTGAGAAAAGAATCCCACAAGCAGCAAAAGAGGCAGGGCCAGTCCCCACTTCCACTATTAGGATTACCAAAAGAACATTAAGCTACTCAGCCATAACATAAATGTAGAGGACCTAGGTCCTATAGGCTCCTTGATCACTGCAAGTTCCCACAAGTTCTGGTCTGTTAATTTTGAGGGCAGTGTTCTCCTGGTGTGTCTCTGACTTCTTTGGTTCCTGTGATCCTTCCTCCCCCTCCCCCAAAGGACTCAACAAGTTCTGTTTAATGTTTGGCTGCCACAGCCACTCTTAATGAATGGGGTATTTTAAGGTTCACTGAGAGAAGACACAGCACATTGTGCTTGCTTGGCAAGACATACCATAGGACCCCTCAGTGTGCCTGCTTTCCTCATCTTTCACATGGAACACAGAATATCAGTTCAAAACTGACCTCCCCCTGGTTTTCTATCCTAACTCAAATATTTAAAACTAGTGAGCATGAACCTTAGAGCTTCTCTGATGTAATCAGAACAGAGTCAGAGTCTGCTTCTACCAGCCCAGGGCCCACCTACTCCTCAAAAGGGAAGGCTCAGTCTGTAAACCCTCAATTTAGAATGCTGGAGCCTGTCCTGCTAGAATTTAGGCACATTTGTCGTTAATATGTCTGCCCAGTCAGTTCCCAACCTGTGAATGTGCCTTGATACCTACATTGCTATCTTGTGTTTTCAGCTGGCTCAGATTCCTGGGTCCCTTCCTTCCCCTGGTCTTGTTGGTATGATGCTACAGTAGTCTTCAGGCAGATTTTAGCTCCTGGAGTAATGCAAGTCTCTGCTTTAGTGACACAGAGGAACAGGATGCTGTGCTTGCTGTTGGGAGAGGCAGTGTGAATCTATTTTTGAGTTAACTATGGAGACAAAATGGATTGCCCCTGTCTAAGAGACAACCTTTGGCTGTGTACTTTATCTGTTGGTGTATTAGGTAATTGGAGGCCTATTTGCTAAATGTTTTGAATCCAGATAAGAATTAAGTTTTGTGAAATAGTTGTATTACAGAAAATGAGGGAATTAGATAAGCAACCTTTGTTTGCATTAGGTAAATTTATATCAGATACAGCCCTGGGCGGTAGCAGAATTGTACGTGGCAGGCAGGGGGAGGTGCATGAGTCCTCTGGATTATAGAGAAAACAAGAGTGAAGGATGATCTATCCTGCTCCTGCTGGGGAGCAAGAGCCAGCAAGGGGATCTGCAGGGACTAGACATAGGCACCCTATGCTGTTTGGTGGCTGTATCTCCACTTCCTCTGAAGAACCTCCACTGTTTAGGTGATCATTGACTCTGGACATGGTTCAAATACCAGTTTATCTGTTCCTCCAGAGATAGGTCCCACCTAAAACATGCTGTGGACCAAGCACTTTTCAGAATCTTCTAGAAACAAATCTTCTTCCATAAGAAGATACTTAAATGTGTATATATTACAAGACAGTGATTTTCCTTGGTGCTGGCAAGGGATCGATTCTGAGATCTAAGGAACCTGAGGTCCAAGAGCATTCTCAGGACCATAGTGGCAGAGGAACTCGCTCCTCTTCATCCTGTCTCTGATGATCTTAGCTGAGAAATGTACATATTTCAGTCTCTAGAGACTGTCATTTTCATTAACCACGCAAAACTAGAAAATCACACCACTCCCAGTGGAGAGTAGATTTCATAATTTTCTTCTAAAAAAGAATATGTATTTTTTTAAATTAACAATGAGTAATTTGACTTAAATTTGCATGTCTCCAGAGAAAGGCAAATGGTTTTACCATGATATGCCCCATTAAGAGATGGATTCCTGCAATCTCATGTGGTTCAGACTTCTCCAGCCAAGCAAAGCATGAGGTTGGACTGAATGTCATCTAATCAGTGGTCCTGATCCCCTCCTGACTGATTAAACCAGCGGTTCCCAATCTCTGGGTCCTCATCCTTTGGGAGTTGAGTCACCCTTTTCACAGAGGTCACATATCAGATATCTTGAATATCTGGTATTTACATTACTGTTCATAACAGTAGCAGGATTATAGTTATGAAGTAGCAATGAAAATAATTTTATGGTCAGAGGTCACCACAACATAAGGAACTGTATTCAATGTTGGCAGCATTAAGAAGGTTGAGAACCACTGGTCTAGACTGTATGTCCCTTACTTCTTTGCTGATCCTGACATGAACTTAAGTCTTCATTCAGCTGGGATTATTCTATGGATGTGTTCACTACTCCCATACCAGAAGCCCCTTCTGCTATTAGCTCAGTGTATGGCACCTACACACATCCTGTGGGAAGGCATCTGTATAGGAACACTAGGGTAAAACAGAGATACCAAGGACCAGAGATTGGTGAGCATTATCTCAGTGCCTTCAGACATGGTGACTGAATAATCATGTACACTTTATTTTGACATTCATAACTGTTAACCAATGAGATATACTTCTTTTATTTTGTACTCTGGATACCACAAATTATGTCAGTATCTCTGCAACTGATAAATCTCTCTCTTCGAATGGGTCCCTGGTTTTCATTTTATATGGATCTACAACCTATAATTTCACCGTTGTTTAAGTAGTTGACACAATATCATGTCTATCAAACATATTTAAACATTATACCAGATGACATATACATAAATAGCTGGGCTTTTTGGTTCAATACCTACTAGTTACTTCTTGAAGAGTTACTGAGAAGATTGAGTAGCAAGTGTCAGTTATCTTCACAGAGATGAGAGAGTATGGGGGGTGGGTGGACTGGTAGGTGTGACTTATCTGAGAGGAGAGAATGGAAGGGTACATGAGGGATTATTTAGGCAAGAAGGGAAGGATACATTGGAAGAGGGTTATTTGGAAAGAGGAGGAGGGAAGAAAACACTAGGATGAACAAAATATCATGTCCAGCCTCTGTCCATTTTCTATAAATTAACTCAATTATAGATGGATCTAGTGTGGGTTAATGAGATAATCTGTCAAGTGCCTGAGGTATTCCCCAACATGCTAAATGAGACCTATAATAAGTGGGTTTCTCTTCCTTACTCTGACAGGAGCCTTTCTAAACACAGAGGAGGCCAGCATTTTTCTGGCAGAGGAAGTTTTAAGTTTAATGTATGACATATCCATTTCTGATCCCTGTGGTTATGAAGATGTCTACATGGGCATGGACTCATATAGCATCCATTTGTTCTTTGATAACATGTGGAGAGATGAACTTTGATGAGAAAACACAGAAATTTATTTCCTGAATGAAAGAATACATTTGCATCAAGACGTTTCCTTATTCTCCTCTCTCACTTGGAACTCTGTTCTGTGGCCCAGTTGTGTGAAGTTTTCCTGAAGAGACATGAATAAACATGTTCTAACCCCACAGATAAGAGACCAATCACAGACCAAAGAAAGGATTCTATCAAAGCCTAGCTTGATGAATCAGTAACTGTAATAGGGTTATTTATAAGGGTGTATTTTATATTTGTATATATATTTATTATATATATTATATATATTTATATTATATTTATATTTATAAGGGCATCTACCCAACCAAAAACTATGCATCTCCTCTAGGAACTGTTAATTTATATATCCTTGGGAGGTGGTTTTGTGAGCCCCTTTTCCCCTGCAATGGACACTTAATGCACCTAATCCTTTGATATGGCAGTTAAAGAGGGCAATAGCCGTGTTATACACTGAGGATTGCATTCTACAACTGGCTAACCAATCAGCTCCCTTCTGTCACTGATGGAGCTCCATGCACCCCCTTGCTCAGCCAAGTGGTTAGAATCCCTGCTGTTCCTCCGCTGACTGGCAGCCAGAACTTTCTGACCCACATCCATCCAGAGCCAGCCAAGGTCTCTTAAGCCGTGATGACAAACAACCACAAGCTCTTCTCTTCAGGAATCACATTTTCCTGTTTACTTGACTGAGTTTAGCAGAGCTTTGTAAATGCATGCTAAGAGTATTCATAGATTTTAACTTTAGCAAAAATCTCTAAACAAACAGAGATGCCCAGCATCGTACTGAAAAGCAAAGAAAGAAAGCCAGGAACCAGCAGCCTCATTGAGTTCCAAGGTCAGAAATTCTGCATTTGTTTTTTCCTCGCTGATATATAGTAATTCCAAATGGGAATTTTCTATATAATTGTCATATCTTTTATGTAATATATTGCTTTCTAAACAAATTATAGATTAATAATTTGTAATTACAATTTTACAGTAGTGGTTATATTATAACTAATATATATATATAATCACTAGTTACTAAATATTAACTATTACAGTTTATTGTCTGTAGCTGTATGTAGTTGCGATGCTCATAACATTTAATATAATGATTCTACTGTTGTAAACTTTATCCATTTAGTAGCAGTTATCTGAGATAACTGAGTATTGTAGCCATACAAATGTATTCTTAAAATTGGCTTTGAAGTATTTTATTGATAATTTATGTGTCTAAGTTCATCAGGGAAATGTGTGGTAATTTTCTTCTTTTTCTGCTTTTGGTATCAAATTGATACTAGATTTGTAAAATTAATGATGCTCCTTCCTTTTCTATCTCCTGGAATAGTCTGAGAAGCCTGTGGGTTAGTTCTTTGAAGGTATGGTAAAACTCACCAGTGAAACTATATGAGCCTGGATATTTTTTAGTTAGAAGACACTTAATTATTGCTTCAATGTCGTGTTTTGTTGTATATCTGTTTAAATTATTTCTCTCCTCTTGGATTAATTTTGGTAGTTAATATGCACCTAGAAGTTCATCCATTTTCTGTTTTCTGATTTATTGCAATGTAGTTTTTTAACTAAGGCCTAATGTTTTTCTGTGTTCCGTTGGTATCTGCTGTAATGGCTCCCATTTCATCTCAAATTTCATTCATCTGAGTATTTTGCTTTCTTTTGGTTAGTTTGGCTAAGGGTTTGTCATTAAATTTTATCTGTTCAAAGAAACAATTCTGCCTTCATGATCCTTCATACTGTGTTTCCATTTCATCGTTTTCTACCCTGATCTTAATGATTTAGTTCCGCCTACTAATTTGACTTGTTGGTCTTTCTCCAGAGCTCTAAGATATATCATTATTTATTTGATGTGCTCTGATTTCATAATGCACATGTTTAGAGCTTTAAACTTCTCTCTTAAACCTTCTTTCATTGTATCCCATAGGTTTTGGTATGTTGTGTTTTCAATTTCATTTTCTAAATTTCTTTAAGTCTCATTTGTCATTAAACAGTGTGGTATTTAAATTCAAGTTTACATATGTTCTACAGTTTTTTATATCAGTTTCTCTATATTTATTAAGACTTCCTTAGTATCCTAATATATCCCCCCCCCATTTTCCTTCCATAAGCTTCTAAGAAAAATGTAAAACTGCAATTTTGGATGAGATGTACTTTAGCTGGCAGTTAAGTCTATGTATCAAATGTTGTCATTTAATTTGCATATTTTCTGCATGTTTTGTTGAGAATACCTGTCATTTAGCAGGAGTGGGTTATTAACATCACCTCTTCTCTTGCACTATGTTTAACCTGTAGCTTTACATTTACCATAGTTTGTTTTATGAAATTGGGTACACCTTTGCTTGGGACACCTATATTTCCGATTACAATGTCCTTTTGATGGATCGTTCCCTTAGCCAGTATGAAGTGACCATCTTTATTGTTTTATATTGCTTTCTTGGGCATTTGAAACAGAACAAACCGCTTGCTTTCTGACTTTGTTTGTTTGGAATATCTCTTCTCATCCTTTTACCCTAAGTTAGTTCCTGTCTTTTATGATGAGGTATGGTTATTTGAAGGCAGCACATAGATGGCCCTCTTCCTCCTTCTCCTCCTCCTCTTTCTTCTCCTTCTCTACCTCTTCCTCCTTCTTCAGTTTCCTAGCCTGGGTTTTTTGATTGGGAGAATTGAGACCATTAATACTCAGAGCTACCATTGAAGTTGTGCACTGCTTCTTTGTTGAATTCTTCTTGCATATCTTTCATTTCTTCTTTATTTTATTCAGATGCTTCTCTGTGTTCCTATCCAGAAGCTTATTTTCCTCATCAATTTCTTTCAATATTCTTTTCAGTTTTGTTTTGGATTTCATCTATCTTGCACTCGCTAGATGCCATTGATGTAGTATTAGTAAGTTTTGGAGGACTTATCCTGCCTTATCTTTTTATGTTTCTTGTGTTAACTATTGGGCTTTACAGGTCTGAGGTTGCAATATTTTTAGGGTTTGGGGTTTTTTGTTTTGCTTCTTTACTTTTTATTAGCTATTTCTTTCAGTTGAAAAATTAGTATTGTTCTTGTGAGACTTGGATGCTGTAGAGTTGAGTTCTCCATTCCAGGAACTTACTGCCTGGTGGAAACTGTAGAGTGAATTACTGGCACCTCTAGACTGAAGTGAGGTTCCCAAATCCCTCTGATTCCAGCAGGTTCTGTGTGGTGCTGTCTGTAGGAAGGGTAAGAAGGAACCATTGGTTTTGTAGCTTCAGTGTTCTTGGGGTTCTGGCATGTGGGGAAAGGGAGGCTGTAAGTATTTCTCTGGCAGTTCCCTTGGGTTTCTACACTTCACCATGACCTCTGCTAGTCCTACAGGTTCTCTGTGTGTAGTGAGCAGCTATTCCTCCCAGCTCCTGCTGCTCTGTCCTTGGCAGCTTAATTGAGCTGCCCAAGTTAGCAAGTCTTGAGGAGTGCTTCCAGCAGGGCAGTAATTCTCAGCTTCCCTGCCTGCTCCTTGGCTTAATAAACTTTTTTTAAACAGACCTTGTCTCTTGTAAGATAAGAGCATAATGTGTGTTATGATCAAGTGGAGCCTTTGAGACATAATTAGGTCATAAGTGGGGGACCCTTGTGAATAGGGTTAGTGCCCTTATAAAAGAGACTGAAGAGAAATATGTAGCTACAATAATAATTTGAAGTGTGTCGATAAAATGGGTAATTTATCTTTTGGGAAAAACATAAATTGCAAAACTTGAATCAAGAGAAGAGAGAAACAACAATATTAAAGAAATTGTAAAAGACATCAAAAAATCTCCACTAAAATAGATGATTTGTAGATCTCTCCTTGGATTGGTGGTCTATAGGCTATGATATATGATGAGTTCACTGTATATAAATGTAGATGCACCTTCTCAAGCTGTGGCTGTGACCTAACCTAGGTTTGTGAGAACACATGTTTAGGGTTCATTGGCAAGGATAAGCACAGAGTACAGTCTTTGTATAAGAAAGCTGTGGCATATCCATCATGGAGTTTATTGGTGAGTTCTGAGGACTTTGCAATGGTAGTATTGTTCATTCATGCAGAAGTAAAAGGAGCAGCTCTGTCCATATCAAAGCTGTGAGACTGAGTCCAATATCTTAAGCTATGACCTTTAATTTGGACCCCTGGTGAACTACATTAAGTGGCTACTTGAATCCAAGGCCTAGGTTTTTAGTGTTTCCTGCTACTTCATGATAATTTTTACATTTTTTGAAGGATTGTTAAGTCTAAACTAAATGAAGCTAAAATGTTGTGACAAGAGTATACCTAATCTCCTAAACAATACAAAAACAAAATGCAGTGTGTTTGCTTTCTAGCCTGTGGTGGTTTGAGTGGAAAATGTGCCCACAGGTTCATGCTTTTGAACACTAGCTCCCCTAATGGAGGTGTTTGTGAAGGTTATGGAATCATTTGGAGGCAGAGCTTCTTTGGGGGAGGTTTGCCGCTGAAAATTTGTAGCCTGCCCCTACTTCCTGTTTTCTCTGTTTGCTGTGTGAATGTAATGAGTCAATATCTTCCTCATGCTTTTATATCTTCCTTGTCTCTTGATGCCTTTCCAGCCATGTGGTCTGTATCCTTTTGAAACTAACTCAAAACAAACCAATTTCCCTTAAGTTGCTTTTGTGTTCCCCCACCCCCACCCCCACAACAACAGAAGAGCAACTATGTGACTCGTCATAGGTATCCAGCCCACCTGGCACCACCAGCTTTATACCTTCTTTGGGAATATCAACTTCTTGTATTGAAAAATAGAATGCCTTAGACAATGCAGAAGGTGGAGGAAATTAGGTCTATGATCCTTTTTGTTACTATATAATTATATATTTAGGGAACCAGGGATAGTAGAAGGCTTAGCTAATAATTATCAAATTTTGAGAGTAAAGAGTCTGTGAAAGACAAAGGGAAGAGAATAATGTTGAAATAAAAGACATCATCATCTAAGTCATATGAAGATAATTGATTTTAAAAAACACAAATGGAAAGAGGGACAAGTATTGAACATACACAGGGATTTGTGACAATATGAGTTGTGTAGAAATGTCGCTCATGTAGGTATCTTCTCTGGTTCAGGCACCATTTTAGTTACTGAAATACAAACTGCAAGCCTGAGAATTGGCAAAGATGTAAGTATTGTCATGGCACCACATGGAGAGGGCTATTTTCTTTCTACTGTGGTGGGAAAGGAAGTAGTGGAGGATGCCTGGCTTCAGGAAGCCATGCCTAGGGGAAGCTTAGCCTGAACTCTTAGGGTAAACATGAAAGCATCCAGCAAGAACTGGAAACTAGACTCAGGACAGGTGTCTTAGTCAGGATTTCTATTCCTGTACAAACATCATGACCATGAAGCAAGTTGGGGAGGAAAGGATTTATTCAGCTTACTCTTCCACATTGCTGGTCATCACTAAAGGAAGTCAGGACTGGAACTCAAGCAGGTCAGGAAGCAAGAGCTGATGCAGAGGCCATGGAGGGATGTTCCTTACTGGCTTGCTTGCTTTTCCTGGCTTGCTCAGCCTACTTTCTTCTAGAACCCAAGACTACCAGCCCACAGATGGTAACACTCATAAGGGGCCCTCTCCCCTTGATCACTAATTGAGAAAAGGCATTTTCTCAATTGAAGGCATTTTCTCAACTGAAGCTCCTTTCTCTGTGATAACTTCAGCTTGTGTCAAGTTGACACACAAAACCAGCCAGATAGGTGAAGTATTTCATTAGAGTTGTCCCTTTATTCTGCAATAAATGACTTTCCCCAGGTGGTTCTGGTGGAATTCTTTACTAATTGCTTCAGGTCCTAAAACTGTGTGGGGGCGTGTCTGCAGATTCACTGAAGAATGCTGCTAATTTCTTCCCTTTTCCAGCCTCAATCATCTTCCCTGCTGACTTCACTGCCTTGAGAGTCAGAGGTAGATTCTTGAGTGGAAGCAAAGTAGTATTCCTATGGTGCATTGTCTAATGGGAAAGTCTGCCTCCAGCCAGGGCAAGGGATCTACAACCTTAGGATCCATTATAAGTATGCAGTACTTGATTCCATTGCTGACGAACAGGGAATGGAAACCAAGGCAGTGCACATGCTAAGTGTTTTACGACTGAACTCAAGAGTCTGAGGAAAGAAGATAACAAGTTCAAGAGCACCCTGAGCTATGGAGGAAGTTAAATGTCAGCTTGGATAACTTAGTGAGATCCTATTTCAAAAGGAAAAAAAGAGAAGCCTTGGACTCTAACTCAGTGGCAGAGCAATAGATTCATATGTGTGAGAACCTGTGTTCAAATACCTTAAGGACAGTTTCCACATTTTTAGCTGTGCATCAATCAAATCTTGCAGTTTTCTGTTCCGGAGGTCAAGAACTTCAATAAAGATGTTTGCTAAGTAGACCTTGGCTTAGGTCCCAAGCATCACCCAAAACAATTCTTGTGAAATAAAACACTCCTGTTTTTGCAGTTCCAGTAGAAGTTGATAGTCTTTTTATTTGTTTGTTTTTCCAATTAACTCAAACCTTCATCAGCTATATTTTATTTTTTATGCTTTCTATCTTTAGTAGAAAACCTCACATGAAAAATCGGTAGAATGTCTGGAGTTTATTAAAAGAACTCAGGAGAATGCACTATTAGAGGTTTGCTCAGTTCCCATACATTATACATCTGCAGGGATGCACATCCCTAAGTGATGAGGCCCTGTGTACCAGAGGCTGCTAGAGATGGGAATATGTCTTCTTTCCGAATAACCTCTGCTTTCCCTTGGTACATATGCAGTCCTATACATTCAATTCTTGGTATACATGCAGCCTATCTGTGAGGTATGACGCAAGACTTCAATTATAGAGCTCAGGAGATGGAGAGAAGAAGATAGTAAATTCAAGGCCAACCTGGGCTCAGGTAACTTATTGAGATCCTATTTCAAAATAACTAGTAAAGAGAGCCTGAGTTTAACTCCCATTATTGCAGCAATTACCACCATCATGAAGCTTGAAGCTTAAGAGTAACATTTCCATCTGTTACTTACTGGAAACTCCCCATAGTAGTAGGTAGTACAATAGCAGTAGTGCATTTCAGGGCATTTAGCATTTACTCTAAACCCAGTAATGCCTGGTTTAGCTGCTTAGAATGCTTAGTCAAAAGAATAAGTTTCCATGTAGAGACAGAATGAAGGTCATTACAGTCGGCTTCACCAAGACACCAGGAAGCTTCACTCAGCTGACTGACTGTGAGAATGTGAGATTGACTTGGAAGCTGCTTCCTCATGTTATACACAACATGCTCTGAAAGGGCATTTATTAACTCTGAAGAAGCATATGGGGTTTTGTCAGCTTTTGGATTCAGACCATGTGAATCTACCCAAGTTATAAAGGCAAGTTTGAACCTAATGCCTGGAAAGGTCTACTTGTTTCCCAGGGTGACTCACACTGATAAGGCACCCCACTACACAGATCTCCTTTCCTGAGTGTGTCCAGTTGATAGTGACAGAAGTTCATGACAATAATTATATAGCACTGTGCTTGGTGGGGCTGTAAATGAAGTTATGTTACATTCATCCCAAAGATACAGCATCTCTAGAGTATGGGGATCTAATTTCTGAATCGCCAGATTCCTACCTACATGTCATTGTTTTGATATTTGGCAATATCTGCAAGCACTTTTGTATCTAAATTAATTGAAAGCAGTATGCTGAAAAACAGATGTTTTCCCATGTATGTTGGGTTTCAACCCAAGTGCTCATCAGCTGATGGGTGTATAAAAATATATCATGAATATGCACTGTGTGATAATATTCATCCATAAGTAAGATGAAGTTTTTTAGCTCATAACCTGGATAATACTAGAGAACATTTTAAGAAAGCCAAGCCAAGCCAAGCACAAAACGCACTGGACCTTTAAAATGTAATGTCACAGAAGCAGAAAGTAGAGTAACTGTTCCAAGGAGCAAGGGATGGGAGGCTAGGAAGATGTTAGGCTACATGTCATGGCATGTTATAGCCCGTCAGGGAAATTAGCTGTGATGTTACATCACACAACAAGTGAACATAGACAGTAGGTAATACAATCATGGCAGTATGTGTTTCTTATTAGAATCAGAGAGCATGGAGATATAGCTCAGTATTAGAACTCTTACCTAGCATTCTCCATACCTTGGGTTTGATGTTTAGTCATGTAAACATAACAACAAAACCAGTAAATGTACTCTGGATCTCCAGGTAGCTAAAAATTATCATCATAAAAGATAAAAGCTTAAGGTGATGAATATCTTAGTTACTCTAGCCATTATATAATATATGCATATATTGAAACATAATATTGTACCCCATAAATAGGTATGACTGGTATCTGTCTATCAAAAAATAAAATTAAGTGAAAATTATATTGTCATGTTAAAAACTATCATAATTTGTATTAATTACCAACTTGACAGGATCTAGGAGACAAACCTCTAGCCATACTTGTGATAGTGAGAAGAGTTAGGTTAGTTAGGTTAATGGTGGGAAGACCCTCAACCCCATGAATAAGAGTAGTACAACATGGGCTATGGGCTTGGTTGGACTATATAAAAGGAAAAAAGGAGCTGAGGACCAACATCCTGTGTCCTGACTGGATGCAGCATGACCAGCTATTTCAAACTCTTTTCTCACTTAGTCTACATAGTCTAGAATGGTCAGAGTCCTAATCAAAACTGGCAGGTAAATTTGGCATGGCAATTCATGTCAAACTCTAGCTCTTGGGAAGTTGAGGCAGCAAGGATGTGAGTTAGAGGTTAACCTAGGCTGCATATTGAATTCTAAGCCATCTTGGGGTACAGAGTAAGACCCCTTCACAAAAGACAAACAAACACAAAGAAACATACAAACAAACTCAAAATCCAAAACAAATCCTCTAAGAAACATGAGAGATGAGCCTGGTCTAACTGCCATTTTAGGTAAAATAAATCTATATTTGAACTGTTTGCTCTACTCCAGTATATGTACATATAAATATATGAGTATACATTTGGGCATGTGTACATGTATGCATATGAAGCCCTGATGTCAGTATCAGGTAGCTTCCTTCTTTATTCTACAACTTATTTTTACAGACAGAGTCTCTCATTGAATCTGGAGCATTGATTTGGCTTTAGTCCTAGCCAGTGAGCTATAGGTATCACAGGATTGTGCCGCTGTACTTGGCTTTTTATGTGGGTACTAGGGATTTGAACTAAGGCCTGTAACCATTTTACTAACAGAGTCAGTTCCCTAGGCCATGTGTTTTTTAAAAATTGCCTTAAGCTGCAAAAAGCAATTATCATAATTAATCAATGCATTCATGAAACCTACCCACAAATGAATTTTCAACCCTGTGGCCACTCCCAGAATAATTTTAGACCCCGATTAGCCATGGAAATGCTAGGTTGCAGTAAAAGGAGGCTCAGCATAATTAAATTGTTTTAAAAATATAGAAATTCTCCATGTAAGAATTTGCAGATGAGTACATCTGTATGGGAGCTCCTCAAGACTCCTCAGTCATTTAGGAGAAAAGCTCCATCATTTCCAATTTGAGGCTGCAGACATTATTTTGTATGTGTTTGTCTTAACGAAGCACCATAGATACTGCAAGTCAGTGTCTTGTCCTATCTTTGGAGATAAGATCCTTGGGGAAACCTAAATTGGGGCTGCAGCCTGCTACTGTAACTCTAAAGACTGAGATTCCTGTCTAGAAGACAAGTTACTACTATAGAAGATAAAGAAATTGGATTTTAGTGTATTATTTTATGGGGTAAATCCAAGTTGACCTACAATTTAAACTTGCTACTGACAACTGAAATCATTTCAATTTTCCATTCAACTTGAAAAATTTGAGCCTATAAATATGGAGTCAGAGATTTGCTTCCAAATCAGAAGCTCCTCCATTTTGAAATGCTTTATAAGCTCAGGGTGCCCTCACTTTCTATACTCCTGCTATGGTTGTCCACAACTGTACCTAAGGGACCACTTACCTAGTAATCTCAATCTCTCTCTTTTTTTCCTAGAAGTGTGCACCCACTGAGATGAGGATGACCATTGTAATTTCTGGCTCCACATCTAGATGCTCATCCTAAGGACAAATCAGACAAAGAAAACAAGAATATCACTGATGGTCCTTTCATGGAATCTGAAGATTTAGCACTTCTTTTCATGGTACACCTTATGTGTCAAGAAGATACTCATGTTCCTAGACTGGGGTCTTCTCCCCCACTCCTTCCATTTTTGGAGGTGCTGAGATTGAATCCATGACCTCAGTACATAAGAGATAAGCATTCTACCACCAAGCTGTAGACACATAGGCACTTGCAAAGCACTGTATAACACTAAGTAAGATGAATTTATTACCCAGTCACACCACAAAGAATGTGAGCTTGGGCTTCACTTGTCAGCAGTTTGCCATGGTTGTCTCTTGCTTAAGTATTAGTATTTCATAGTATTAAAACCTGGTCATTCTTAGTATCTCTATGTGATCAGAAAGGAGTAAATATATTACCACTCTACCACTTTGGTTCTTCCTTTTAAAATAAGCTTGAACAGACATTATCATTGATTGTAACCTTATTAACAATGCTATAAAACTAAATCATCAACAATGGGGTTATAAACTAAAATGTGATATTGAATTGCAACGTTATTACTTGGAAGAGAAACAGTGCATGTTTGTTAGGCATTTTCTACAAATGTAAGCCTGGCTGTCATTGCTGCTAGAGGGGCAGTGTATCTGTCACCTGTGTGCCTGCAATGCACAGCCAAACCTCACAATTTTCATTGACTACCTGCTCTCAGCTGGGTTGAAACTTACCCACTACTATGTAAAGTGATGGCCTACTGCTGGGGAAACCACTTGTAGACAAGCAGCTGGCAGCCCTGCAGCCTGATAGAATCAAATTGCTTCGCCATGGGTTTCAAAGTAATTTTTGCCTATAAGGACTTCAGGCAGCCTCAGAAGGTGTCTAACCCTTTGGGGATGTGCATGCATATATGTTTTAATGAGCCAAACACCTTAGATTTGCTCTGAGTTAAGTGTCAGAGTGAGCATAATAAGACTATTCCTGATAAATAAGTCCCTGTCCCTAGAGTAGCATCAGTTATGTGGCCACAGGTTCTGTTATGTGCTGAGAAGTAGAGGTGTGGAGCTGAGAGGCAGTGAGGAAGAACACACTGTCTTCCTTTGCCAGCTCTGCCCTGCCAATGTTGCTGAGTACTGTGTATGGCTGAGAAGGGCTGCAGAACTCCCACTGGTAAGGCTGGGTTTTCACACTCCTCTCAGCTCTCCTGTGTCCTTCTAACATTTCTGATTATTGCTCCCCTTTCTTTTTTGTCTTCCTTGGTCCTAACAAGACCTTGAGTTTCTAAGGAAACCACTAAATATCTTCATCAAGTACTCTGCAGTTTTCTTAATAAATGATCAGCAGTGCTTCCATACAATTCAGGGATGACAATCTTAGAATGTTTTGATTTCCCTCTGTGGAAAAATATATAGACAAATATATCTATGGTGGCAAGACATTAAAAGACAAGTTTATAGACCATATTATGTAATTTTGGTGGTAACGAGAACTTTCAGCGAACATGTAGTATGTTTTTATACAACACATGCATGTCTTCACTCCATCAGGGAATTCCCTCACACAGCCAATGGCAACAGATCATCATTCACCAGTGTTTGCTCTGGCATGGACCGGGTGGGTTCTAAATTCTGACCATCTAATTAAATAATCTACAGTGGCGAAACTATATCATTGAGGTAATAGTTCTCTTTTTTTTGCAGGAGAAGATAAAATTAGATGCCAGATCCTACAGTTTACTTTTAAAAACAAGTTATTTGCTATACAAATACTTTCCAGGTAATGATCACAGCTCCCTTGGGCTTAAGCATCAGGGACTGGTGATGTTATTTTTCCACAGTGGGCATCAGAAGGGAAAGGTTGTAATCAGCAGTTTTGTGAAAAATTGTCATCTTGATTGGTGTGCTATGTCTGTCTTCTCTTATGATACTCATTGTTCTCAAAAGGGAACACACGTGTATCCTTGGCAGCTGAAGGGTAGCTTTGCCTTGCCTTAGTTGGTATCCTGTAGTGAACAAGGCAGCAAAACCAGTTCCTAAAGAGGCCAGCATTCTCTGTTGCTGAGTCCATCATACCCTTTAGTCCCAGATTGCCTGCCCTGTCTTAGCTGGTGAGCCCAGTAGGAAAACCTGGTCCATAGCTCTCTCTACTTTACCCTGGATATATGCATGAGTGAGCAAACAAATGAGTGGTTAGAATTCGGTGAAGAGATGGAGGCATATATTCAGTTCTATTTAATTATTTTTTTAAATTACATTTTTATTTAAGCATATAAAAAAATAAAAGCATGCCACTCTCCCTTCATGTATCATAGCACTCCTATAGATGTCAGAGGACAATCTGAAGGAGTCAGTTCTCTCCATCTACCGTGTGGGTACTAGGGATCAAGCTCAGTCATCAACTTTATGGCAAGGGCTCTACCTCCTGAGCCACCTCACTAGCCTGGCTCTTTTTTACTTAATTTTGTACTACCTTCTTAATGTTATTTGATGTGGATTCTGGATGGAACATTTAGATAATGCAGAGTGAGCGTGATGGTTTATATATGCTTGGCCCAGGGAGTGACACTATTAGAAGGTATGATCCTGTTGGAGCAGGTGTGGCCTTGTTGGGGTAGGTGTGTCGCTGTAGGTATAGGCTTTAAGACCCTCATACTAGCTGCCTGGAAGCCAGTATTCTGCTAGCAGCCTTCAGATGAAGATGTAGAACTCTCAGCTCCTCCTGCACCATGCCTGCCTAGATGATCCCATGCTCCTGTCTTGATAATAATGGACTGAACTTCTGAGCCCGTAAACCAGCACCAATTATATATTGTCGTTATAAGAGTTGCCCTGGTCATGGTGTCTGCTCACAGCAGTAAAACCCTAAGACAGTGTGGTTTGGATTATTCAGAAATTTTGCTCAACATGGAGCTTTATCTCTGAAAACCTGAAATGATAAGAAGTTCTTAAATTATTCTGGCATGAATTAAAGGTGTGGTCAGTGTGCAAGGTAAGTATGTACCACAGCTCCAAGGCCAGTTCTTTAGGTTTCCTGAAAAAAAAAAAAAAAAACATTTTCAGATATTTTTTTCATTCTCTGGTGTTATCCCATAAGTTTCAGTCAATTTTATGTTGTTTTGAAGAGATATAAGGTTTTTGTTTCCAAAGGAAGGCAAAGTAAAGAAAACTGTACCAAGCAGAATTTAACTGTTCACCAAGGGAGATTCTGGCCATCTTTGGGGTACCCATGACACTGTCAACCAGAATGGTTCTGAAAGACCATGACACTAAGCCAAGCAGTAGAAAAATAACCTCAAGGTTCCTTTTGTCCCGCCTTCCACTGCAGTCTTCTGTGGGGAATTTAACTATACAGCTACAATACTGTGCAAACTCCAGCTCCCATGCAGGAAAACAAAACAAAACAACAAAAAACTAGTCAATTTAAGAATGCCAGTTTGGATTCATTCTGCAAAGGAGTAAACATTCTTTGAGGGAGGTAATGATTTTGCTTCCTACTCCCAGGAAATGGCGGGTATTGATCACTCATCCCTCAACAGAAGTGTTCAATGATAGTCAGAATAAATGAGCTGAAGTGGTACTGCCTTGGTTGGTAGGACTAAATACTGAGTTTCTGGGAAACATCTCTGAATTATTTATATTCATTTTTTCTAATCCATTCTAGAGCTAGCTGTTCTTAGGAGAGCAGTTATGTTCCTATAAACCTTGCTTATTGCTAACTGTGTGTCTATGTAATCAAAGCATCATCTCAGCTATTCTCTCCTTTTTTGAGTATTCACCAGTCAGGATGACCTTCTATCTCGGGCTTTTGGAGGCTAATTCATTCTCAAGTGATGCTGCTAACTGATCTGAGCTGGCCCATACACAGTCGATCAAGCATCAACTAATGTTTGGAACTATTAGGACCACTTATGATTTGATGCTAATGCATGTTTTATGACACAACTTAAATGTTCCTAAAAATAAGGAAAAGTTTGACTTGTCAAAACAGATGACTTTAAAATGACCCTTCTTGGCTCCTGAAGAAATTTCCACAAATGACTCAGGGGTCTGTCACAGGGGATGGCCTTTGCATCTTGGGGTGGAGTATCTGTGCTTTGTATCTGTGCTGGAACAGCTGCCACTGCTGCCACAGCGGGGCAAATGAGATGAAGAGTGGGCTTTATGTGAATCAGGACACATAGCCACTTTTTCTGCAGCCTTGTCTGCTCTTTGTTGTGAAAAGGCAGTGCTTTCACCTTTTGTTATATTTTTCTTGATTATATCTTTTTAAATTTTTCAAGTTGTAGGGATGTAGAAATGTGTACCTTTTAAAAAATGTTGTAGGACTGGGGATGTAACTAGGTAGAAGAGGAATTCCATAGCATGCATGCAACCTTAGGTTCTTTCCTCTATACAAGTAGAAATCTTGGGCAAAGCTACATTCATGCTTTGTGGGCAAGTGTACATGCATTACGTCATAAGTTATTGAGATAAACAAAATTTCAAAGAAGCAACTTTGCTTCTTCACTCAGTCTGACTGTGAGAGAGCAAGGACTTATTTGATGAGTATTCTTTCTGACCACAAAAAGTAGTGTTCACCTGTTGCATGCACCAACTGACAGATAAATAAATGTCACCTAGAGTTTTGTTTGCATGAATACATCAGCATGCATCACTACCTCAGCCAAATCCCCCACTGCAATTCTGCCTTTCTGGTTCAGGGAGAGTGTTGCTGTCTGAATCC
The DNA here is from genome assembly GCA_019843965.1 of Rhynchomys soricoides. Lineage (NCBI taxonomy): Eukaryota > Metazoa > Chordata > Mammalia > Rodentia > Muridae > Rhynchomys > Rhynchomys soricoides. Next base: position 954,947 of record JADRCH010000367.1, on the reverse strand, counting down.
AGCACATATAAGGTCTGCTAAAGATTTAATACTCCTGGATGCAAGGTGGACCAGTGCCACCTAGGTCAGATGAGCTTGGAAGAGGAAGTTTGGATATCCAGTGTTAGTGGAGAAGAGTCAGCCCCCAAGTAAGGACAGTCTATCCTCTGCTAATACTATGGTGTGCCTCTGCCTAGGTGATTTGTAAATAACAGAGGTTCATTCACTTCATTGTTTTGGAGACTGGTCAGTCTAAGAACATGGTACTAGCATACAGAGAAGGCCTTCTTGAAAGGCATGAGAGAGACAATCACGTGAAGACACAGGGCTTGGAATTGTCTTCTCCTGAGAATACTATTGCCATCATAGAGACTTTGCCTTCATGACTTCTTCTTACCCTGATCGTGTTCCTACCTCACCTTCAAATGCCATCAGTATATAGATCAGGGGGGTTAGGTTTTCAGTTCATGAATTTTTAATGAACACATTTAAACCAAAGCAGAGAAGTATCTAGTTCCACTAATGTCACTTTCTTTGTAAAATAAAATATTCTGAGATGTCCTAAGTGAAGTCCCAACCTTTCTAATGGGCTTTCAGTTTGTATAAAGACAGAGAAAGCTGATCCAAGGCTGTGTTTCTTAATGGTCCAAATGCAGGTAGCATTCCACAGGGGCTGTTCCAGAGAGTAGGCATTATGACATGTCAAGTTAGATTTTTATCATCCCCTGTGATGTTGCCACATGAGACACATAAACACTCTTCTCTCTTGTGTTCAGTCAGACTGCATTGTGCAATATGAATAAAACCATTTTATTTTCAGAGATCATGTGCAGAAGATATTATTAAGCTAAATTAGCTTTTGAGGGAAGTAGTTAGAAAATAAAATTGATCTGAAGGACAATTGAAAGAGCAAATAAGTATACAAACCATAAGGAACATGAAATAAACATGCTAAACTGGGGTGCGGCCATCAATAGTCATTGGTGGTAGTTATCTTGCCAGACTTACAATATACTACAACACCCAGACACACAGCAGAGCTGGCTGGAAGCATGTGTCAAGTCACAGATGGGTGATGTCCCTTTAAGGGTTTACTCAGGGAGATTATCACCAGACTCCAAAGGCTGAATAAGACCACAAAGGTGTGGCAGCTGCTTACATGTAATTATTCTCTGTTTCTCAACCTCATTGAGCCTAAATTCTGAAATTAAGTTGTAGTTCTTTTTTGAAAAAATATATTTTGAAAATAATTTTGAAAATGTGAAAATAGGAAAATATATATTTTGAAAATATTTTTGAAAATGTGAAATAGGAAATTCACATTTTTAAGGAAGAGAAATAGTTTCTTTCATATATAAAATGTTTCCATACCGTGGATATATGAAGATACAAAATTTATGCTTCAAAGACAAGAGATAGCACTGATGGGGCTTGGGAACAACTGCACAAAGGTCCAAGAGATAACTGAGGCATGGGGTTAACTTTAAGGAGACCTTGAGCTAGTTCTGCTTTCCCTTCTCTACCATGCAAGCCATGCCAACAGAGAACTTAAAGGTCAATTCATAAAGTTGCAGTGATTCAGTGGAGTGTGGTTTGTAGAATATAGGATTCCCTCAGCATTCCTGGTAGCACCATGTATCTTGAATGTGGCCTTGGGTGTTATGGGTGCTTCCCAGAGAAGCATAGGGAACCCTTCTTTTCATTAGTCAGACAGACCAAACATACCGGATCAGAGATCCTGTGGCAAATTCAGTACCACAGTGGCCTTTCCCATCAGGCCTCAGTTCAAGTGAAAACTGAGCGCAGCTGTCAGGGCAAGAGACACTCCACTGGGAGCATTTTCAAAGGTGAGGTATTTTCTGGGACAGGAGAAAGCAAGGACCTACTGGCACAGGCAAAAATTATGCTAGGCTGGACTTTCATTCTGGGATCCTTTCCTAACACAATCTGGTTCATCAAATGAATGAAGGATTCCCTACATCTATTTGTCTTTTTTTCTTTTTTTAAAATTAATATTATAATTACAACATTCCTCTGTTCCCTTTCCTCCCTTCAAACCTTCCCAAGTACTCTTCCTTGTTCTCTTTCAAATTCAGGACCTCTTTTTTCATTAATTGTTATTGTGAGCACATATGCATTTATATTCCTAACTATAACCTGCTCAGTCTGTATAAAGTTACATTTATAAACATTTTCAGGACTGAGTATTTGGTTCTGGATAAGCACTTGCTATGCTCTTTTCATGAGGGAAGACTATTTCTCCTACTTCCTGGATTCCTTAATTATCTGCATCTAAGGCTCAGAAAACATTGGGGAATTGTTGGATTACAAGAGCTGGAAGATAAGATTGAATCTTTTAGGATTGTCAGAGGCTCCACCCACAAAGTGTCACCACAACTTGCCAAATAAGAGCCAAACAAGGGTGACATCACTGGACTTGTGAAATTGGAAAGGGAAAAGCCCCTGAGGGACTCAGCCTGATACTAAGTACTACAGTCTTTACTCCCAAGGGCAGGGACACTGTTCTTCTGGAAAAACAAGGGTTTCTGGGTTTCCCCAGGTGGTGCATCAGTTTTTTTTAGTTCCTTGCTTGAATGCAGTAAGGGAATGGATGCTTTAACATTGCTGGCTTTCCTCCTTGAATTTAGAACTCCCGTGGTCTCTTAAGACTTGAATTACTTCCAATGCCCTTTCTCTAATTGTCAGGGAATTAGCATTAAATACATGGCATGTTCATTTCCAGGGTGACCACACACGTCTTGATACACCCCTAAACGCAGCTGCTTTGTATCTGAATGCACTCCTCCCTATCAAAGACAGGATGGCAGGTGGCATCCTAGTACAATAGTGCTCTCTTGTCAGTCCAGGGAAAGGGAAACGTGAGTAAGCTGTTGAGGTTTGGGTAGACAGGTCTTGTCACCCCATGCATGCCACTGTTTTCAAACCTGTTTTCAAAATCCTACAAATCCTACAAATGTGACTTTGCATAAATGGCATTTCTTCTGTATCTTTGGACATGGAATTATGCTTGCCATTCAGAAGCCTTAGGCATATTTGGACAGTTTCATGATATTTTTTAGTTTAAGCTTAATGGTATTCAATCATAAAACATGCTTCACATTTCCATCTGTGGCAGGAGACCTCTACCTGGGCCACCAGGGCTCCATAGCCAAATAGCTCTGGAAGAAAGCTAGATTCCCAGGAGTTTGGAAAAGCCCTTGAGAGGGGGGTAAAAGGACTAACACTGCTCAGCAGGAATAGCCCAGAATCCTTAGGATACAGGGACTGAGGAACAACCAGGAGGAAGGAGCCTTCCAGTTTCCATCTGTGGCTGGAGACCCCTGCCTGGGCCACCAGGGCTCCATAGCCAAATAGCGCTGGGAGAAAGATAGCCTCCCAGGAGTGTGGGCAAGTCTGTCTGCTCAGAGGGATCCATCTGGAATACGTAGGACACAGGGACTGAGGAGTGGGCTTCTCATTTCTTACTGTGGCCAGGGAGCAGATCCTGTGACACAGGGCTCCATACTGAAATAGTGCCAGGAGAGAGCTGGTATCCCAGGAGTGCCAACACACCTTCAAGCACAGGCAAAATTATCACTTCTTTTCAAATTCACTGGACCAAGAGGGACCCTTGCAGAGCCATCAGGGCACAGGAAACAAGGAAGAGCTGGGGATTAGATCCTCCTTGTTTCTGTCTGCACCCCAGAGCTGAACCTGCATCACAGCTCTCCAAACCCAAATTCCTCTCAGAGAGAACTGGTCTTCAAGAGTATTGACACCTAGGCTTGCAAGAAAGACAAGCCACTCTCAGAGAGATTAAGACCAGGTAACACCAGAGATAATCAGATGGCAAAAGGCAAGGGCAAGAACACAAGGAACAGAAACCAAGGCTACTTGGCATCATCAGAACCCAGCTCTACCACCACAGCAAGCCCTGGATACCCCAACACACCAGAAAAGGAAGACTCAGACTTAAAATCACATCTCAAGAGGATGATAGAAGATTTTAAGAAGGAAATAAATAACTCCCTTAAAGAAATACAAGGGAACACAGGTAAACAACTAGAAGCCCTTAAAGAGGAAACACAAAAATCACTTAAAGAATTACAAGAAAACACAATCAAACAGACAAAGGAAATGAATAAAACCATCCAGGAACTAAAAACAGAAATAGAAACAATAAAGAAATCACAAAGAGAGACAACCATGGAGTTAGAAAACCTAGGAAAGAAATCAAGAGTCATAGATGCAAGCATCACCAACAGAATACAAGAGATGGAAGAGAGAAACTGAGGTGCAGAAGATACCATAGAAAACATTTACACAACAGTCAATGAAAAAGCAAAATGCAAAAAGCTCCTAACCCAAAACATCCAGGATATCCAGGATACAATGAGAAGACAGAGCCTGAGGATAATAGGTATTGAAGAGAGTGAAGATTCCCGACTTAAAGGACCAGTAAATATCTTCAACAAAACTATAGAAGAAAACTTCCCTAACCTAAAGAAAGAGATGAACATAAGAACAAGAAGCCTACAGAACGCCAAATAGACTGGACCAGAAAAGAAATTCCTCCCATCACATTATAGTCAAAACACCAAATACACAAAATAAGGAAAGAATATTAAAAGCAGTAAGGGAAAAAGGTCAAGTAACATATAAAGGCAGACCTATCAGAATTACACCAGACTTCTCACCAGAGACTATGAAAGCTAGAAGATTCTGGGCAGATCTCATACAGATGCTAAGGAAACACAAATGCCAGCCCAGACTGCTTAGAAGATGAAAAGATCTCATATGCTCATGGATTGGCAGGATTAATATAGTTAAAGTGGCCATCCTGCCGAAAGCAATCTACAGATTCAGTGCAATCCCCATCAAAATTCCAACTCAATTTTTCATAGACTTAGAAAAAGCAATTCTAAAATTCATATGGAATAACAAAAAACCCAGGATAGCAAAATCTATTCTCAACAATAAAAGGACTTCTAGGGTAATCAGCCTTCCTGACCTCAAGCTGTGCTACAGAGCAGTAGTGATAAAAACTGCATGGTATTGGTACAGTGGCAGGCAGGTAGATCAGTGGAATAGAATTGAAGACCCAGAAATGAACCCACACATTTATGGTCACTTGATCTTTGACAAAGGAGCTAAAACCATCCAGTGGAAAAAAGACAGCATCTTCAACAAATGGTGGTGATTTAAACTGGCTGTCTACATATAGAAGATTGTGAATTAAACCATTCCTATCTCCCTGTACAAGCTCAAGTCCAAGTGGATCAAGGACCTACAAATAAAACCAGATACACTGAATCTAATAGAAGAGAAAGTGGGGAAAAGTCTTGAACACATGGGCACAAGGGGAAAGTTCCTGAACAGAACACTAATGGCTTGTGCTCCAAGATCAAGAATTGACAAATGGGACCTCATAAAATAACAAAGCTTCTGTAAGGTAAAGGACACTGTAAGTAGGACAAAACAGCAGCCTACAGATTGGGAAAATATCTTTACCAATCCTATGTCCAATAGAGGGCTAATATCCAATATATACAAAGAACTCAAGAAGCTAGACTCCAGAGATCCAAATAACCCTATCAATAAATGGGGAACAGTGCTAAAGAGAATCCTCAACTGAGGAAACTCAATTGGTCCAGAAGCACCTAAAGAAATGTTCAACATCCTTAGTCATCAGGGAAATGCAAATCAAATTAACCCTGAGATTCCACCTCACACCAGTCAGAATGGCTAAGATCAAAAACTCAGGTGACAACAGATTTTGGCAAGGATGTGGAGAAAGAGGAACACTTCTCCATTGCTGATGGGAATGCAAGCTGATATAACCTCTCTGGAAGTCAGTTTGGCAGACCCTCAGAAAAATGAACATAATACTACCTGAGGATTCAGTTATTCCACTCCTGGGCATATACCCAGAAGATGCTCCAACATGTAATAAAGACACATGCTCCACCATGTTCATAGCAGCCATATGTATAATAGCCAGAAACTGGAAACAACCCAGATGTCCCTCCACAGAGGAATGGATACCAAAAATGTGGTACATTTACACAATGGAATACTACTTAGCCATTAAAAACAATGACTTCATGAAATTCTTAGGCAATTGGATGGAACTTGAAAATATCATCCTGAGTGAGGTAACTCAGTCACAAAAGAATGAACATGGTATTTATTCACTGATAAGTGGTAATTAGACCAAAAGTTTGAAATACCCAATAGTCACTTCACAGCAACCATGGGACTGTATGTGAGGTCCTAGATGGAGGAGTTGGAGAAGGGACTTAAGGAGCTGAGGGAGTTTGCAGCCCCATGGAAGGAGCAACAGTGGCAACTGGCCTGACACCTCAATGCTCCTGGAGATTGGATCACCAACCAAAGAATACACATGGAGAGACCCATGGTGCTGGCCACATATGTGGCAAAGGAGGGTCTTGTTTGCCATTAGGGGCAGACAGGCCCTTGGGTTTGAGGGTGTTAGATGCTCCAGTATAGGAGAATTCCAGGGAGGGAAGAGGAGAGTGGGTGGTGGGAGGGTAGAGGAATACCCCCATAGAGGCAGGGGAAGGTGGGAAGGAATAGGGAGTTTCCAAAGGGGAGATCTGGAAAGGGGGAAACATTTGAAATGTAAGTAAAGTATCAAAAAAAATTAAAAATATAAAACACATCCTGATAAGATCTACAGTGTGCACAACTTCATTTGGGCCTGTATGATTTACGAGCTAATAATATCAAAGTTGATGTTAGCTCTGCATTTAAAGTGACATGATGCACTTGAAGCATTTAGATTTCCCTTTTTGTTTGTTTTCTTTTTTCTTTATTTATTCACTTTACATCCTGATTGAAGTTCCCTTGCTCCTCTTCTCCTAGTCCTACCCTCAAGTACCCCCTTTTCTATTACTCCCTCCCCTTCTCTGAAAAGAAGGGGAAGTCTCCCATGGGTACCAATCCACCCTGACACATCAAATCACTATAGAACTAAGCACATCCTCTACCACTGTGGACAAACAAGGCAGCCCAGGAAGGGAATTAAGATCCAAAGGCAAACAATAGAGTCCAAGACAGCCCTCATTCCAATTGTTAGAAGTCCCAGTAAAGACCAAGCTGCAGATCTGCTACAAATGTGTAGGAAGCCTAGGTCCAGCCCCCGCACAATTCTTTGTTGGTGGTTCGGTCTCTGTGAGCCCCCATGGGTCCAGGTTTGTTGATACTGTCGGTCTTCTTGTAGTGTTCGTGACTCTTCTGGCTCCCTCAGTCCTTCCCTGGACTCTGCCACAAGTCTTTTGAGCTCTGTCTAATGTTTGGCTGTGGGTCTCTGTATCTGTTTCCATCAGCTGCTGAATGAAGCCTCTCAAAAGACAGTTATGCTCAGCTCCTGTCTGCAAGTATAGCAGAGTATTATTAATAGTGTCAGGTTTTGGCTCTCTCCCATGGGGCAGATGACAAGTTGAGCTGGTCAACCATTTCCTCACTCTCTGCTCCTTTTTTATCCCTAGATATCTTGTAGGCAGGTCAGATTTGGGGTTGAAGGTTCTATGGTGTGTTGGTGTTTCCCTTCGCTGGAAGTTCCACCTGCTACAGGAGGTAGCTGCCGTATCCCCAGCAGCTAGGAATCTCAGCTAGGGTCACCCTCATGAACTCCTAGGTGCTTCCCCCATCCCAGGTTTCTGGTTCATCCCAGAGATGTCCCCCACTGATTTCTGTATTTCTGTTTTCTCTTCCAGACCTCTGCCACTTTTCCACTCCCACCACCCTGCTCTCCCCACACCAGATAGACAGCCCCTTTCCCACCCAGTTCCTTCTGTCTATTCACCTCTAATGTCTATTTTGTATCTCCTTCTGAATGAGATTCAAGCATCCTCCCTTGGGGCCTCCCTGTTAATTATTTTCTTTGGGATTGTGAATTGTTGCATGGTTATTCTGTACTTTATTAAGCAGTGCATGATTGTATATGAGAAATCTAAATGCTCTTCCTGTTTGTCCTTTAGCAAGATATAACTGTAGAAGCATCTGGGGAGGCATAGATGAATCAATTAAACCGATAGGATGTATTTTCATAATAATTAAGAATCTTGGGAAGAAGTCAGAAAAATAAACGTCTCAGTGATAGGTGCTTCCATTTAACTACCTAGCAACCTAAACTGTGTTCATATGTATCCTGTTCTAGCCCCCTCTACCACTGACTATGTCTGCTCCTCTCTGTTTTGGCCTTCTACAGCAGTGGAGGCCGAACTTAGTGCTACTCTGTGACTCCTCCTCTGACTAATGTGGGAGAGTCTGATCATTCATTCACAGTACACTCTGTGTTTCAAAATCTGGACCCTCTTGTATCCTAGGCAACCATGAAAGAAGATATTCCAGAATGACTGGGTCTCCCTCATGTTTATGTCACTAACCCTAGTTTCTTATTTTGACTCTCTGGGACCAAAATTGCCTGTCATCATAGATGTCCTGTGGAACTGTCTTATTCAGAGAGAACAGGGGAAGGGACAGTTCTGTCATCTGGCCACTCCCACTCCCTCCTGGTCTCTTTTCGTCCAGTTGATTTCTGTTGCATAGAGGATAGAGGAGGTTCTCAACTGACTCAACACCCTGCTCTGCTTCACAGTCTTTTAGTAAATTCCCCTGTGATGTGGTGACCATGAGCATACTCATTTAAGGAAGTCTGTTTCCCAGCCCTGATATCATACACTAGCCACATATGTCCATACTTCTGTACCATGTCTATGTTGAGCACTGTGGGAAGTCAGGACACATATACTAAACACCACTGTGTCTTCTCTCTCCACCATGATTTTATGGTTAGAGCAAGCTTAGATCTCTGTGATTATGCTGAAGTTCCATATTCTAGAGCAGTTATAAATAAAAATGTACATCAGATACAGATGCTAACTGTCTGTATGATGTATTCCCTTCATAAAGTATTTGTTAGAGCTGTATATTTCATTGAATTATGAGACAAATTATCCACTGAATTGATGATGATCCATTTTCACAATTGTGCGATTAAGGAAATGCCATTTTGATACCACTATATGTCTGCCTAGACATTAGAATTTCTACAAATCAAAAGTTTTCTGTATAATTGCCAGCTTTTAGGGGATAATTGCCAAGGTTGGGGATAAACCTTGTTTTAGCCCATCATATCAGGACTGTGTTATAGCCATCATAAAGCTGGGGCTTAGTCAGTACAATGTTGTGAATCTAATAACCTACTGCTCTAGGACCCATCAAGGCAAATGGCCTTGTCTCCACTCCTGTCATTTTTTGTGCATCCCTTACATTCCCTGTTGTGGTCCCCAACACTAAAACATTTATAAGTCTTTTCATAATCTGAAAACTCCTACCTGCACAGAGACACACTACTTCTTGTCCATTTCATAAATTAAATTTTGTTCTTAGGTGGATCCAATCTCTTTTGTAGTACTATGACCCTGCTAGAGGTAGTCTTCAGTACATCTCTGCTGTGCCTTCCTTATTCTTGGGAACTCATCCATAGCCACTCTAACATTCATCATAGCCAAGACCTTTGTGGGGCACTCCAAAAAGTTTAAAGGACTTCTGTCAGATGACATTTCATTTTACTAGTATTAACCTTTAAGGCTGGTTTTAAAGAGGAATTACTCATTGCTGAAATATACAGATCCCAAGGCATGAATTGGCTCAAACAAAAGAAATCTGTTTCCTGAACAACACTATCTGATGGTTGGAAGCATCAAGAACACTATCTGATGGTTGGAGGCAGATCTCAGTCATCAATTGTACAAAGGAACAGGGCTCAAATAGATCAGTATCTAGGATGGCAGAGCATATAGTGTGACACATTGGTAGTGTTTGTATAAATATGTTTGCATGTCATATGTGGAGTAAGGAAGGTACAGAAGTTCTCCCAATGCCCCTGGACAAACTATTGTGCTTGGGGGGAGTGGTGGTCTAAGAATGTTCACTGGGCTTAGTAGCCCTTTGGTGGAAGTCATAGTCAAACTTCTCATCTTACATTCAAAGATGACAAAGAATACTTTTTGCTAGAACCAGGTAGTGAACCTCAGATGATCACTTAAAAACTTTACATGGGCCAGTGAGATGGCTTAGTGGGTAAAGGTTCTTGCAGCCAAGCCTCATGACCTGAGTTAGATTCTTTTAACTTACATGTCAGAAAAGGTGAGAACTGACTTTTGCAGAGTGCATGCCTGAGTGTACATATATACATTTTGTGATGGTGTGTATATGCTGGGCCCAGGGAGTGGCACTATTAGTAGGTGTGTCACTCTGGGTGTGGGCTTTAATGCTCTAGTCCTAGCTGCCTGGAAGCCAGTCTTCTAACAACCATCAGATGAAGATGTAGGACTCTCACCTCCTCCTGTACTATGCCTAGATCCTTCCATGTTCCGCCCTTGATAATGGACTGAACCTCTGAGCCAGCTCCAGTTAAATGTTGTCCTTATATAAGAGTTGCCTTGGTCATACTGTCTGTTCACAGCAGTAAAAGCTTAAGTAAGACAGAAGTTGATACCAGGGACTGGCATATTGCTGTGATAGGCCGGACAATGCTTTTGTTTAGAAGAATGTGGATTTTGGGACTTTGGATTTGAAAAGCAGTGGTATGCTTTAAATGGGACTTAATGGGCTATCCTAGTAGGAATATGGAAGATTTTGTCACTGAGAGTGATTTGAATTGTGCAGACCTGGGCCCAAGAGCTTTCAGTAGGGAATTTCAGTATGTGACTAGTTTTGTGGTATTTTGGTGAAGGATGTAGCTACTTTTTGCCCTAGTCTGAAGAGTCAGCCTGAGGCTAAGGTGAAGAGACTCAGATTAATTTCATTGACAAAGGAAGTCTCAGAATCTCCCCTCATAGACTTTGTCCTCTGGTCAAGTCTCATGAAGAGCACTTTAAACAAGCATAGCAAGCTGAGAAAGGAAAACTATAAAATATATGGTCCAGTTCAAGTATTAAAGGAGTACCAGGATTGAGCTGCATTCAAGGACAAATTAGGGAGTTTAGGGCAAGATTCTATCAAGCTAAGTTTAGATCCAGGCATGATGGTACAAACTTATTTAAAAAAAAAAAAAAAAGTGTATTTTCTTTATTTACATTTCAAATGTTTTCTACTTTCCAGGTCTCCCCTTCAGATACCCCTTATCCAGCCCCTCCCTTTTAATCCCAGGAGATAAAACCAAGCAAATCTCTGAGTTCAAGGTCAGCCTGAGACAGAGCAAGTTCTAGGTGAAAAAAAGCTTAAATCCAGGCATGGTGGTACACACCTTTAATCTCAGGAGACAGGCATGCAGATTTCTGAGTTCAAGGTCAATCTACAGAGCAAGATCCAGGACAGCCAAGCTTAGGCAGTGAAGGATTTGGAAAAGAGGAAGCTAGTGATAATGTAACAGAACAGGGGGACATGTTCCAGCTCCCGCAAGCAGCATAACTCGGCAGCTTAGGCCATGTGTCTCTGGCTTTATAGTCAAGAAGAGAAGGAGACTACTGGGACAATTGATGCTGGTTAGCTGGAGCTAAGAAATTAGTGGTGATTAAGAAGAGACCAGCATCACTGAGGTGAAATCTTCTGGGAAGTGTTTTCTGAGAGCACAAAGAAGCTGTGTTTCAGAGATAGCCAAGGTTGTATCTTGTGCTGCAGCTGTACTTGGTAATGTGTAAGAGTCACCCAGGTAGTACTAGTTTTGAAAGCATGAAGGGGTCATGAAAAGCAGCTGAAGCTTGGCACAGTGAGAGGCCAAGAAAGGCCATTGTCGAAGGCTCAGCCTCAGTTGCTTTTGACAGCTCAGGACTAAAGGGGTTATGCAAATGATTTGAGGCTTGGCACTATAAAGAGAGCCTATGAGAGGCTATTGGTGAAGCCTAGTTGAAGCAGAAGACCCCAGAGTATTGGCGATGACAGTACCATGGGTTGATAACCAAGAACAGCAGCAGCAGTGAAGTTGATCAACTTGAACTTAGAGTGTTACATAGGGCACAGCTGGAGAAGTGACCCCAACCTTTTACAGGAGCCCAGAAGATCATGTGTGGATTCCAGACATTAGACCAAGAAGCTGTAACACTGAAGTTTCCTTAGAGACCTGAAGATGTTGGAGATGCCAGAGCTATGGTCTATTTGCTGAGGAAAGCTGATAATAGGGAGTGGAACCAGCGCAGGAGAAAGAAGTTTGTTGCAGTCAACAAAAATGAAAAAGGAGTTGGATATTTGATGACTGTTTGACATTAACCATAGAGATGCAGAGTTTGCCTAGCTGGTTTCCTGTCTTGCTTTGGCAATCACAGTTAAGTGATTGGATGGATCTCAAAAGAGACTTTGAATTTGGACTTTTAAAACTGTTGAGACTGCTATAGACTATGGAGACTTTAGAAGCTGGATTAAATGTATTTTTTATAATGCTGTGTTTAGGTATGGCCCCCATAGACTCATATGTTTGGACAAGCCTAAGGGGGCCAGGGAGTGGAATGTGATGATTTGTATATAATTGGCCCAGGGAGTGGCACTATTGGGAGGTGTGGCCTTGTTGGAGTAGGTGTGTTACTGTGGGTGTGGGCTTTAATACTCCAGTCCTAGCTGCCTGGAAGCCAGTCTTCTCCTAGCAGCCTTCAGATGAAGATGTAGAACTCTCAGCTCCTCCTGTACCATTCATGCCTAGATCCTTCCATTTTCCCACCTTGATGATAATGAACTGAAACTCTGAACCTGTAAGCCAGGCTCAATTAAATGGCCTTATAAAAGTTGCCTTGGTCATGCTATCTGTTTACAGCAGTAAAACCCTAACTAAAGCTCATACATACATACAAAATAAATAAATGTAACAAAATATCTTTGCTTGTGTTATGTCCATTGCTTTCCATTTGTTTGGAGTAATGTGCCTATTAATTATGTTTCTGATTATGTGAATGTTACTTAACAAAAAGGCTTTCCTGTGCTTAGCAACATCTTCATGAGCTCTACTTTTGGGAAAGCTAGATTTTCTCTTCAGAGGCAGGTTGGCATTCTGTGAGAAAGGATATTTGTGCTTGAAGAACAAGCCCTAGCAGAGGGTAGCAGGTGCCTGAGACTCACCACAGTATGAAGGTCTTGACACTGAGAGCTTGGCCCAGATATGCATATGTCTGTCTTCCCATCTATTCAGCCTCTAGACAAAAGTGAGGTCACAGAGCGGAAGTGCTCTGGGGGATTTGTCCAGCATGCAGTTGCCATGTTTTCTTACCTTGTGTTATTCTGTCTTGTGTTCTGTCTTTGTAGTCTTGAGCCTGTTGGAATTTAGCTGTATCCCCCCAACCCCCCTAACCCCCTCCCCCCCCACAGCCTTACTCTTCACGGTTGCAGCAGGAACACCTGTGGCTTTGCATACATTCACTCACAGGATGTCAGAACAAAAGGCCTTGTAGACTTACCCACACAATGATCAGAGAAGCTAACTTTCCCTGTAGCTACAGATCCCTGGAAGCTTGGGGTGCTAGTGTGGTTATGAAAAGTGTTTTGAAAATAGGACTGAGATGCCATATTAAGGTTCCCCTGAGAATCTTCTGAGCCCCAAATCCTATGATGGCATATATAAAGATGGATATTTGAAGTCAGCATAACAGGAAAAGATGTAGTTAGAGTTTGAAGTGATATGGCCACATGCCAAGGAATATCAGGAGTTACCAGAAGTTAGGAGAGGAAAGGAAAGGAAAGATTCTGTTTTGGTGACAATGCTGACATCTTGCTTGAAGACTTTTCTTTTCCAGAACTATGAGAGAGGGAAGCTATTACCTTTAGTAACTCACTGAGCTCTGTGTGTGTGGGGGTGTGTGGGGGTGGGGGTGGGGGAGTAATGTAAGTTTCTCATTAATGAGTAGAGCTTTGCTCTCAGAGCATTGCAGTGACTTGCCCAGACCTCTAGGAAGCTCTTAGCCTCTTTTCTGGGTCCAGAAAGTCTGCAGTTCTGCTGAAGTCTCACAGCTACCCTAGGTTGCCTTTCTTTCCAGTGTCTCAGAACACATTTGCCATTGGGTCCTGGTGATAGGCAGATCTGCAAGTAGCTACTAGGTGGTTACCAAGCAGCATTTTGGGACCCAAATCCTGAAAGTTCCTCTGCTTTTGACATCATTGGCCAATCACAGCTTTGCAGCTGTCTTTGAGGTGTATAGTGGTGATGAGTGAGTATAGTTGGCCCAGTGCTGCTATCCTGACGCGTTCTTCTGATGACAAATTACACTAAATTCCCAAGCATCCAGGGATGTAGGGAATCATACAGACTTCTTAGAACTTTTCCTCCTGCATACTTCATTTTGCAGAGCAATCTCTCTCTCTCTCTCTCCCCCTCTCTCCCTCCTTCCCTCCCTCCCTCCTTCCCTGCTTCCCTCCCTCTTTCTGTTATGTTCTATTCTGGGATGCATTGTCTGTAGAAATGCCAAGACAAGTGGGGAATAATTTGAAAGAGCCACATATGGCTTAATTGATTGCTTCCTGTGCTGACCTTTGTGGGGAAAAGGCAACCAGCAGGAAAATGAACATTTTCTGTCCTCTATGCCCTGAAACCCTGCCAGCTTCCAGAGTATCAAAAGGAAACTGGGTATAAGTGAGAAATACTATATTCTGATTAGGCACATGCTTGCCTGGGCTCCTTATGTGACCCTGGTGTCATCTCTTAGCTGGAGACCACCCTGTAGGTAAAAGGAAGGATTTTTCCTTGCTAAACAATGTTAAGGTAGAATCCTAAAAGGACCAGGGGTAAGAAGTGAGTTTCCCAGTGGGGGCTTTGGAGAGTTCAGTTGGTACAGTGTTTGCTGTGGAAAGATGAGCTATTCCTCAGATTGATCCTTGTTATAAATATTAAAAAGAACTAAAATGCTGAGAGTTGTTGCTTGGACTTAGAATATCCATTGGGGAAGGCAGAAGTAAGAGGATCCCTGGACAGCCAACATAAGCTAATTGGTGAGTTTCAAGTTAATGAGAAACTTAATCTCAAAATCAACTAACTACCAACCAACTAACCAACCAACCAACCAAGCAAACAAGGCTGAAGAAATGGCTCAGTAGTTAATAGCACTTACTGCTCCTGCAGGATACTCATGTTACGTCCTTGCAGGATGCTTAAGTTCTGTCCTCAGCAGCACCATGAGGCAGCTCTTACAACAGTTACCTGCCATTCTGTCCTGTATGGATTTCTTCCTGTATGTGAGGCACATAAACTCATGAAGGCACACACACATATACATAAATTAAAATCAAAATTAAGTAAAAATATCTATTGAATAAAGTATTAGGATCTTGAGGAATGGCACTCCTGGTAGACCTCTGGCCTCCACAAGCATATATAGATAAATACATAAGTGTACTTAACATACACATAAACACATGCACCTATATATTCACTCATACACATAAATACACAATCCAAAAAGAATGAGTCCTTTGGGAAGTGGTGAGGGTGGATCTTGGTGTCTCACTGTCCAGCTTGCCCTTGTGGCATGAAAAGACAGAAACATTTTTGTATGGAATTGAAGCACTTTGGAATCTGAATGGTACTTTGAAAAGTGAGATGCAAAATATAAGGAGAACAGAGGGTGTGGAGAGGGGAGATGTTCAGTTGAGGTGCAGAGGGTCAGGGATATGAAGCAGGAGCTCAGAGAGACAGGAGTGTTGGGAGGTGGAATTGAAGAGATGAAGGGTGTCAAGCAGGGCATTAAAGTGACAGGAGTCTGGCAGAGAGACAGGTGAGAAGAGGCAGAAGTGAGATAGGGAGCAGAGAGACAGGTAAGAGACAAAGTGCAGAGTGGCCAGACACCTCGACATTTCCTACATATGTGATGTCCTGAGTTCAGAATATGACAGGTGAGTAGTGCATGCTATAAATGCACAAGGATTCACAATACAATTGATTTAGATCTGTATGAGTGCCCAGGATCATTATGGGGTGAGTGGAGGGGACAGAGGGGTGTAGAGCTTCTTCATGAAAGAGATTTGGGGGACTTTCTCAGTAGTAAGATTGCCTCATGGTTTGTTGCACATGGATCATAAAAAGGAATGTGCAAGTGAAGCAAGTGAAATTAAACACACAGCCTGTAACCTGTCTCCAAGCAGGCTAAGAACTGGCTCATAGAAACTCGAAGCAATCCCACTAAAATCAGGGACTAGACAAGGCTGCCCTCTCTCTCCCTACCTATTCAATATAGTACTTGAAGTTCTAGCTAGAGCAATCAGGCAACAAAAGGAAATCAATGGGATACAAATTGGAAAGGAAGAAATCAAAATATCACTATTTGCAGATGATATGATGGTATACTTAAGTGACGCGAAAAACTCCGCCAGAGATCTGCTACAGCTGATAAACAACTTTTGCAAAGTGGCTGGATACAAAATTAACTCAAACAAATCAGTAGCCTTCCTATACTCAAAGGATAAAAAGTCTGAGAAAGAACATAGGGAAATGACACCTTTCACAATTGTCACAAACAATATAAAATATCTTGGTGTGACTCTAACCAAACAAGTGAAAGATCTGTATGACAAGAACTTCAAGTCTCTGAAGAAAGAAATTGAAGAAGACCTCACAAGATGGAAAGATCTCCCATGCTCATGGATTGGCAGGATTAACATAGTTAAAATGGCCATCCTGCCGAAAGCAATCTACAGATTCAATGCAATCCCCATCAAAATCCCAACTCAATTCTTCATAGACCTAGAAAGAGCAATTCTCAAATTCATATGGAATAACAAAAGACCCAGGATAACAAAAACTATCCTCAACAATAAAAGGTCTTCTGGGGGAATCAGCCTCCCTGACCTCAAGCTGTACTACAGAGCAGTAGTGATAAAAACTGCATGGTATTGGTACAGTGAGAGGCAGGTAGATCAATGGAATAGAATCGAAGACCCAGAAATGAACCCACACACATATGGTCACTTGATCTTCGACAAAGGAGCTAAAACCATCCAGTGGAAAAAAAACAGCATCTTCAACAAATGGTGCTGGCTCAACTGGCGGTCTACATGTAGAAGATTGTGAATTGATCCATTCCTATCTCCCTGTACAAAGCTCAGGTCCAAGTGGATCAAGGACCTTCACATAAAACCAGATACACTGAATCTAATAGAAGAGAAAGTAGGGAAGAATCTCGAACACTTGGGCACAGGGGAATTGTTCTTGAACACCAATGGCTTGTGCTCTAAGATCAAGAATTGACAGATGGGACCTCATAAAATTACGAAGCTTCTGTAAGGCAAAGGACACTGTGAATAGTGCTAAATGGCAATCTACAGATTGGGAAAAGATCTTTACCAATCCTACATCGATAGAGGGCTAATATCCAAAGTATACAAAGAACTCAATAAGCTAGACTCCAGAGATCCAAATAACCCCATCAAAAAATGGGGAAGTGAGCTAAGCAGAGAATTCTCAATTGAGGAAACTCGAATGGCCAAGAAGCACCTAAAGAAATGTTCAGCATCCTTAGTCATCAGGGAAATGCAAATCAAAACAACCCTGAGATTTCCCCTCACACCAGTCACAATGGCTAAGATCAAAAACTCAGGAGATAGCAGATTTAGGACTAACACTGCACTTGACTCACA
Source organism: Rhynchomys soricoides (assembly GCA_019843965.1). Classification (NCBI taxonomy): domain Eukaryota; kingdom Metazoa; phylum Chordata; class Mammalia; order Rodentia; family Muridae; genus Rhynchomys; species Rhynchomys soricoides. Next base: position 937,391 of record JADRCH010000367.1, on the reverse strand, counting down.
TGGCAAACCTCAGAGAATCCTCACCTTCTACCTACGGGAGATAAATGGGTTTCCAGATATTAGGTCAAGGTGAACAAAGAAAATGCCTCATCCTAAACTTGTTCCTTAGTCAGAGAAACTGTAGACCTATGCAGATGGCAATGGCTCAGAAAAGCTGTCTATTCCAAAAACAAAAACAAAAAAGACAAACAAAAAAAACCAAGTAAACAAATAAAAAATAAACCCGTATCCAACTATGTCTATCTACATTTGTAAACAGCAAGGGAAGATAGAAGCCTTCCTGTCTGCCATTTTCTGCTCTATTTAGAAGAGAGGATAATTTAAGGAAGAAGATACTGGGGAATCTGATGATGTCCACACAGGGATGACTATAGAATGTAGGATTGTTTATTGAGAGATAACATCTGTATCCAAGAAAGATCTCATAGTTCATACATCCTTCTCCAACCTGGGTAATTTATCTTCTTCCCAGGACCCCAGCTTCCTCTCTCCAAGAGATCTAGAGAGAGAGAAGCTACCTTACCCTCCCTTAAGTCTAATATTATATGAAGCTGTGAATTTTCTCCTCTTCTCTGCCTATTGTCAACTTCTTGCACAGACTCAAACAATCCAATATTTAGAGAAAAGAATAAGTTAAAACTTACATCTGGGACCTCTGCCTGGGCCACCACTATAGCCAAATAGTGCTGGGAGAAAGGTAGCCTCCCAGGAGTAAGGAAAAGCCTTTGAGAGGAGGTAACAGGAATAACACTTCTCAGCGGGACTCGCCCAGAATCCTTAGGACACAGGAACTGAAGAACAGCCATGAGGAAGGCAAATCAAAACAACCCTGAGATTTCACCTCACACCAGTCAGAATGGTTAAGATCAAAAACTCAGGTGACAGCAGATGTTGGGGATGTGGGGAAAGAGGAACACTCCTCCATTGCTGGTGGGAATGCAAGTTGATACAACCTCTCTGGAAATCAGTTTGGCGGACCCTCAGAAAAATGAACATAATACTACCTGAGGAGCCAGCTATTCCACTCCTGGGCATATACTCAGAAGATGCTCCAACATGTAATAAAGACACATGTTCCACTATGTTCATAGCAGCCATATTTATAATAGCCAGAAACTGGAAACAACCCAGATGTCCCTCCACAGAGGAATGGATACAAAAAATGTGGTACATTTACACCATGGAATACTACTCAGCTATTAAAAGCAATGACTTCACGAAATTCGTACACAAATGGATGGATCTTGAAAATATCATCCTGAGTGAGGTAACACAGTCACAAAAGAATGAGCATGGTATGTACTCACTGTTAAGAGGTTATTAGCCCAAAAGTTTGAAATACCCAAGAGTCACTTTGCAGCAAAGTAGTTCTGAGTGTGACGTCCCAAATGGAAGGCTTGGAGAAAGGACGGAAGGAGCTGAAGGAGTGTTCAGTCCCAGGGAGGTAGCAACAGTCGCAACTGGCCTAGCCCCCCCACCCCGCAATACTTCTGGAGACTGATCCACCAACTAAAGAATACACATGGAGAGACCCATGGTGCTGGCCCCAAATGCGGCAGAGGAGGGTCTTGTTATCCGTCAGGGGGAAGAGAGGCCCTTGGGCCTGAGGGTGTTAGATCCCCCAGTATAGGAGAATGACAAGGAGGAAAGAGGAGAGTGTACGGGTGGGTGGGAGGGTGGGTTGGATAATATCCCCATATTGGCAGGGGGAAGGCAGAGGGAATGGGGAGGTTCCAAAGGGGAGATCTGAAACATTTGAAAAATAAATAAAATATGAAAAAAAAAAAAGAACTGGTTCATGCCAGACTCACAGCAGTGTCAAGAGGACCTTGATGGCCCAGGCAGTGTTGCTGGAGAAAGTAATGAAAGACATTCTTGTCTCTTGAATTACTCCTCTTTTGGTCCTTTTCCTGGAAGAAGCCTCAGAAAATAATTGCTGGCTCACTAGCCATGTTTGAAGTTTGGCTTCAGCGGACTTGACTTTAGGCTAAGGATAGTCTCTGGATTCGAGAGATACAAGATTCCAGAGAGTGGATCTGTGTTTCAAAGGATTCCCTTCCTTTTGAAGAGAGTAATCATCCTAGAACAGAAGCATCTTCCATGTAGTTATCCCAAGGGAAGCAAAATTATAGGTGGCCCTATGTGTTAAAGAATGTACCCTGGAGACTCAGGAACACTAGCAGCATTGTTTTAATGTATATGTTAACCTTTAAAAATATGTTTATTATGTTTGTTTAATGTTGAACAATGTGTTCCTGTGTTAGGCAGGCTGATCTGTATCTTTCTCTGTCTGTTAGACTGGCTTCAAACTCACAGTCCTTATGCGTCTGCTTCCCTGAGTTCACCAACATCCATGGAAAATTTTCCTCATATTTTAGTTGACCATGTGTGGTGGTTTGAACAAGAATATGTTTCAATGCTTGGTCTCCAGTCAGTGGAACCATTTGGGAAGAATGGGGAAGTATGGCCTTTTTGGAGGAGGTGTGCTACTGGCAGTGGACACTGGAGTTTCAGAAGCCCATGCTGAGTCCAGTGTTTCTTTCTGTCTCCAGGGAAGGAGGTAGAGCTGTCAGCTACTTCTTCAGTGATGTCTGTCTGCTTTCCCCCTGATGATCAGACTAACCCTCTAAAATTGTAAGCAATCCCTCTGTTAGATTCTTTCTTTTATGAGAGTTGCCTTGGTCATGGTGTCTCTTCCCAGTAATAGAACACTAAGAAACACCATATTTATTTTTTAAAACTGATAATTCCAGGTATGAAACATGTGGGAATTAAGTCAGGTTAATACTATTGCAATCTTTGAAAGTACCGGTCATTTCTTTGTATGTTAAGGATTAGATATGCCTCAGTGTGTGTACATTTCCATATATGTATATATTTGTGACTGACAAAGATCAATCTGGGTGTTGTTTCTTAGGAACTATCCACTGTGTTTTTTTAAAGAGGGTTTCTTACAGTACTGGAGATTACCAATTCTACTTTTTTATCTGGCCAGTAAGCTCTAGGAAGCTGAATGTTTCTACCTCCTCATTACAGGGTTAAAAGCATATACCGCTAAGCCCTGCATTTTACCTGGATGCTAAGAAAATGCTCAAGTCCTTCTGGCTGGACAGCAGACATTTCACAAAAGGGGCAGAAGTTATCTCCCCAGCCTTACGTTTCTTCTTGTTGAAAAGCTTTCACCGTGGGTCTTTCTAGTTCTCTTCTAAACTATGTTATAAATTGTTGTGACCCACCCCCTACACACACACACACACACACACACACACACACACACCATACTATGCTACACTAGTACTCATTCTAGCCATCTGACACAATTTTGGAACTCATTATACAAGCTCTCTGTATTCCTTCCCTTCTTCCCAGCCTTTGGTGGTATCTGTTCAATTCTGCCTCTTGAGAGTCATCTTGGCTCTGAGGTTATACAATATTTGCCTCTCCATGTCTGGCTTTCTATAAAGTTGTCCAGAAGTACCCATTTTGACCTAAATGATGGTATTCAATTCTTTGTATGCAGAATAATGCTTCATTGTGTGTATGGTCCACATTTTTTTGTTCATTCAAAACAATGGCATTTTTGAAGTTTAAAAGATGCCAAGAGTAGCTAAAGAAAAAGTTACTGCTTATCCTCACCAAACTTGGGAGGAAAGAAGCCAAGAGGACTTTCTCAGAACTTTTACAGCCTCCTGGAAATGCCTGAGATATCACATGACACTGACATGTATGAGACCATAGTGAATGAGGAGCCCACTGGGTTGCAGTTCCTTGGGTTCCCTCTAAGATGAATAGTAATAAATCTTCAGTATCTAATCCTACTAATTGTTGGTCACAGTGAACACTAACAGATACAGATTCAACCTCCCATCACTTGTTCACACATTAGAAAATGAAGGGCTAGTCTATGAGGATGAAAGACATACAATGATCCAACCAGGGTGTGAATTTCGACCTGTGATTGACAGCTTTTCTGCCTTATCAGGTTGCTTCGGGTTGGGAAGCAGATGAATTACAAATTCTGTGAATACTGTTGATTTAAAGTATTGGAATTTATTTGAACATTCATTGGGGGCTGAGAGTGTACCTTAACTGTAGAGGGCATTCCTGGCATGTAGACGACATTAAATTTGATCCTTAGTAGCTTAGATATCAAAACCAATAATGTTTTAAATTAATAGTCACTTATTTATTGCTTCTAGATAAAAAGATAAAGTACATTCGATGACCAAGAGCATACCCAGTGATATCTGTGGCAAGGAAAGAAAGGTAGAGTGCCAGGGCAGAACTGAGCTTCTCCTCTTCAGAGAGCATCCATCACTGTGGAACTGAAGCCTGGCATTACTTACTTCTTACTGGGAGGGGGAATTCTTTCAAATGGTCATGATTCACTTCATGAATAATCACCTGATTTTTCACGTGAGTTTGCTAGTGTGGTGGGTCCTACAGGGACTATTAAGGGGGTGTATCACTGGACTGTATTTTAATTCTCAGCAAGAATTCTCTTAGGGACATGAGGCATTAGCATGAGCTATTGCTCACATAATAGTGTCTTTCTTAAGTAGACACATTCTAGAAAGGTTTAACAGGTAGGCATGGCAGACTGTCTGCCTACAGTATAAATGGCATAGCTAGCTGTCCTCAAGTACAGCCCCATCTGACTTTCTGATCTTGAGTTTTCCCTGAGTTTCGCTTTGTCTGGGGTGATCCTTGTATAGGTCCTCCTTCCAGAACAGCTGCTTTATAATGAAATATGTTTGACCTCTGACTTAAAAACCTATTGAATACACAAATGAAGTTGAAGGTGCCATACTAATTTCGGTAAGAGGATATGACATCATAGAAGAGAGAACCAGACTCTAGGCATGCACAGCCTTTTATGTTTATTGAATAATACATGGGCATCAGCATTCAGAATCAAACTTCAAAAATAATAAAATGGAAATTTACATACACAATTTTAGGTCACAGTCTTATTAAGGAGAATCATGATGGACGGGCTCTCTGTATCAGCTGGGAATTTATTGAAAGCTACTTGCCCACACCACAACTGAAGAAGTCTGTTCTAGACAATTCATTATCCAGTCTCATTAAAGGTCAGTGAGTGTGGGCATAAAATGTTATGTCTGTTGAAAGGATAAAGAAGAAACATTTATTTAACTTATATACAACACATAGGCATACAGACACCTTACATATAGGAAAATAGAAGATTCCAGCTGCTAGGGAGAATGTGAAGAGAGAAGCATTAATCACTGCCAGTGGGAGGGTAACAGGCAGAGCTTTGAGAATCAGTGTGAAAATTTCTCAAAAACTTGAAACTAGAACCATGTGACCCAGCCACCACACTCCTGAGCATAGGCCCAACCATGCCACTCCTACCATGTGACCCAGCCAACCACTCTTGTGCATAGGCCTAGCAGACTTTTTTATTCTACAAAGATGCTTGCACAGGTTTTAAGTGTTCCCTCTTTGTGGCAAATTTTCATTAAAAATGTTTAGTATAAAGTTATGTATTTTGTGTATGGTGGGGTAATGCAGTTCCCTATCAATACTTTCAGTCATTCTAAATATACTGAACTGTTAGCTATTTATTTATAGAGTGCTTATTGTATGCAGAGATTAGATACAGTGTGTGGTTTTGATGACTGACTGAAAAGAAAAAGAAAAACCATAAGATGCCTTTTTAACGTTCCCTGCCAGAAGAGCAGCAATGAACCTGGGCTGAGGGAGGGACAGGAAGCACCAGCAGTGGGGGATGAGTGAGTCCCTGAGGAGAACTCTGCCTTGTTATTCAACTATGTTCTGTTTCTGTTGTAGTATATAAAAATAAATCCCCTGAGATCTCTGCATCAGCAACATCTTAGGGGCTAGTGCAAGAAAGGTGGAATTCAGGTTTTATAACATTTTCAGTTTTATATAGAAGCAGAAAAGAGTAAACTAGCCTGAACTTTGTAAATACAATTGTAACTTAATCTGGACTTGTCAGTGTAATATAAACTACGAAAGAAAAACATAAAAGAGTTTTTATTAGTAAGATTGTATTTTCAGGGTAATAAACCACTGTTTAGGAGGCTGAGGCCGCTTTCCTCTGACATGGAGAACCTACAAATCTCAGGAACAGTCATCCGAACTACTGGATGGCCGTGTTGCAATTATAGAAAACTAGGGCCATTGACAGCCTTTTGAGAAATGCTCCTTACTGTCAAGTACCTAAAGGTAGACGCAAAGCCTAACAAGTATGCATTCATAAGGAAGTCTACAAATATATTTTTCTCAGATGTCATCTCAAAACTGTATACCCCATATGCAGTTCTGCTTTAACAGCTATGTGGAATGTTGTGCTTTACAGGTCGAAGAGCAGCAGTAAAGCCAACTATACCTATTACATATGCATTATGCTTGGTTTTATTAAACAGACTTTTCTCCTATGGTGTAGAGATAAATAGACCATGTTTTCCACACACCTGTATAAACACAATCCATTTACAGGTTGAATATCTCATACAAAAACTCTTAGAAGCAGAAGTGTTTTGGGACATGGATTACTTGGGATTTTAGAATATTTCTGTATATTGAAAATAAACTATCTTTATTATGAATTCCAAGTCCAGACATTAAATTAATTTTTATTCTGGCTATAAACCCTGTAGTGTGAAGGTACTTTTATACTATTTTATGTTCCAAGTTATGTTATTTTCCACTTGCACATTCATATTAACTATTTTTCTGTGGTTGTGATAAAACACCACAACCAAGGCAATTTATAAAACAAAGCACTATAATTGGGCATATGGTTCTGGAGGGTTAAAGTCTATTGTGGCAAGGGGAAGGCATGGCAGCAGGAACAGCAGAGAGCTCATATCTTGATCTGTAAGCACTAGGCAGAGAGTTCTGGGGATGACAGGAAGGCTTTGAAAATTCAAAGCCCTTAGTGGCACAGGTCTTCCAGTAAAGCCACACCTCCTAATCCTTTCCAAACAGTTCCATCAGCTATGACCAAGCATTCAAACTTATGAACCTATGGGGTCCATTTTCATTCAAATCACCTCAGGATCCTATTGGCAACCTAAGAGTTTTGCATTTCAGACCATTCCAATTTATTTCATCCAGAGCAGGGTGTACCAATTGGCTGTCCATAGCAGTGATATATAAAGTAGACAGAACCTTAGTTTAGGGTCTGAGCTAAAGGTGCAGTAGAGAGATGTGATTTCTGGCCTATTCCCATCCCTGGGCCTCTTAGCCACAATACCAACACAGTCCATCTTGGCTCTCTCCTCTGCCCGGAAACCTTTCCAAACAGAGCCTGCTGCAAGTTTGCTAGGCCCACTGTCAAATGCTATTATGTGCTACACCTTTGTGGATTAGCCATTTTTTTCTGGAACTCCCACAGCTATCAGTCTTTCATACTTTTTGCTGAATTCCTTATCTTAGTTTCTCAAGAACATTTCTCACTGTCTACGCAGGAGGAAATTCTTAATGTATCTGTTTTCACCGCCCTTGGTAGGATATGCCAATAGTTCTCCCAAATGAATCTGTTGCATCCTCATCCTGCTTGAGTTAAGGCTATCATGCAGTGGAATTTGCCTTGGCTTTGAATAAAAGAAACTTTTGTAGTGAGGAAGAACAAAAGAACATTGAGAAAACAGGACACCCAGGCCAGATGAGTTGAGATGCCATGGGTTTTGGTGCTGTAAGAGACAGCAAAGCACATGGTTTGTACTCAATGGGTTATTGTTTGTTTTAGATCATGGAAACCAACTGCAGATTCTCCTTGAATATCAGTGTCATTTTGTCCTGACAAGCATTTTATAAATCAGAAATACTGTAATTTTAAAATGTACTTAATACATGTAACCCCACTGAATGTCGTAGCTTAATAATCCAGCTCACAGAGTGTTTCTTGGTTATTCTGGAGTTGGCATAGCTGACTGGGAGCCTCAGCTTACAGGCACTGCCCAGCATCTGGAGAGATTACTGGGCCACATATCACTAGCTAGGGAAAAGACTAATGTTCAAACTTCTGAGATCAGCTCCTACTGAATGCTTCTAGGGCTCTGCTTGTAACATTGAAAGGTAAACAACATGAAACAAAAGTACAAAATGAAAACTGGGGACTTGCAGCTAGCTAACTAACAGATTTAAGCTCATTGTAAACAAGGAATCTGAATCAGAGATAGCATGAGTTTTTATTTACTGCATAAGTGGCCACTGATGTCATATCTTGTAGAAAACCCAGCCTGGTGAGGAGAGGTATCCACTTTAGGGAGCTGTGTCCTTGGCTTCCTGAGAAATGTGTCAGAAATCATTAATTCTTTCTTGCCTCAGTGTTGGTATTTTTAAATTGTCTGTTTGATCTCATAGCACTTGGAGCTTCTTCCAGGCTCTGTAACTTTTATATTTGAAAGGCCTTTAATGTCAGCAGTTCATAGAAGTGGTTGGGTGTATATATATTATGTCTTTTGTTTGCTTGGCAGAAACTTACAAGAACTATTTCAAGCTTATTTCCTCAGCAGTTGCTGTTTTGATAGAGAGAAGGACACAGACTAGGAGAGAATTCCTTTGAGGCTGGTTTGAAGGATCAGTACCTTGCTCCGGGGGGGGGGGGGGGGGCTAGCTACTGCTAGGCTGATGGGTCAGGCCTGCTGGAGACATGGCTAATCTCTGCATTGAAGCGTGTTGTTTGTAAATGTGTTTTTATTAAACAATTTCAAGGCCCATTTGCTTCTAAAGCTAGTATATCATTTTACACATAAAGTAATAGATTTGCCCTTATACTCAATTGATCAGATCTCCTATAAATATGTGGGACAATTTTTGCGAGAACTGTATCTTGAAGTGCAACTGTATTTTGAAAATGTGTGCATTAAGATTTACTTGGTTGTGGCTAAACTTTATTGGAAAACATTGAACACTGGTTTCAAACTGCCCCATACCCCCATCAGCAGCACAGGTATTGTTTCTTACTGAGGACACTGTAGAGTGTCTATTTTCATGAACATTCTGCAGTGTCCATTTTTATGTATGGACTGCTAATTCATTGATCAGTGATGATTCTCCTTTTTATGGCTTATGACCTTTGATAGGGCAATGGCGAGTGAGGCAATATATATCCACGTACTATGGGAAGGTGGATAGAAGTTTCAGTTAACATGAAACATTATAATGTTAATTTTAAAATATAATAAAATTATTTAATTTACTTTTTATACCAGTCATGTTATTTTTAACATATTGTATGGCTTTTATATGATCTAAAAGTTTTCCAACTTACTCTCTTTTGCTAAATATCAGAAGTCACTCTGTGTGCTACTAGTTATATCACAGGAACATTCAACACCAGTTATTGAGTCCATTTCTCTGCTCTAGTAGAAGCTAGGAATGGGAAGAAGTTCCATTGTGAAAAGTTACTAGAGATAGCTGTGATGCTTTGTAAGGCAAAGTTAGGAATGTGGTTTAGACCTTTCTAGTAGGATATCCTGGATTCCTGAGGGGTTTCATGTACTCCTGTTCTGGATCTTAGGAGGTGGTGAGTTTTACACCCCCTGAGGAATCACCACTGATTCTGGCTGGGATGGCCCAGCTTCTTTATCCTCCTTGATGCTTACAATGAAATATCAGAGTTTAAAAAATAGACTTATTTGTTTACTATTTGATTGATTGATTGATTGATTGATTGATTTAACTTCAAAAGTTCCCTTTGTTCCCTTAAGAGCATGGATGCTGTCAAGGAGACAAATGGTTGTGATCTGAACATATCTGTTGCCATTACTAGTAACACTTGATAAACTGTCCACTGGGAAAGCCCCCCAACCCTCAACCTATCACAACTGGAGTAGTAGTACACAGGCCAAGCTGCTGCTACACTGCCTAAGATCCACATTTGTAAATGTAAAACAGACTTTGAAGTATTGCTGTGAGGCTAGGAGGGGCACACTCAGCTCCAAATCCTGCCTACTTATGTATGTGTTTGTGTGTGTGTGTGTATGAGAAAGAGAGAGAAAGAGAGAGAGAGAGAGAACCATTGAGGTATTTCAACACTGGAAAGTTCTAGACAGTGGGTAGGAATCAAAACTATAATAAATGTTGATGTTGAAAGATAATAGAACTCAATTAGGATATTCAAATTTTTATGTGGTTGTTTGGATATGGTGTAGTACCCAAAGGCTTATGTCTTTTGGGTCCAGCTTGACACTGGAAGGTGGTGGGACCTTTTAGAGTCAGGGCCAATGGGAGGCATTCAGGTCCCTGAAGGATACTGATCACAAGAAAGGATTGTTTCTTTCACTTCCCTGACAGAAGGGAAATAGTTTTGCCTTTTTTTGAGCTCTTCCTAAAAGAAATGGATTTGCATTGTGGAGAGTTTATGCCTAGCATACACAAGGCCTTCCTTAGGTTTAATCAATCACAGCAGTGCAGATAGATAGATAGATAGATAGATAGATAGATAGATAGATAGATGGAAACAGAGAAATACCTTTGTACTTACAGTGCTGTACTTGAGGGAATAGCCTGTGGTAAGTTTTAACAAGGAAATATTACCACACACTGGTAAAATCTATTTGAAAAAGTAGTGTAGGAAATGGGAATAAGGAGGCCCTAGAGTAATTGAGTGTGTCTTACACATATATATGTACATGTGTATAAATGTATGGATGATTACAATTATGTGTCATGTAACTGAATTATGTAGACATCTGTGAGTATGTGGATTGTAGTTGTGATTTTTTGTTACTTAACCTTGTATCCACCAACATTATGGATTATTTTTTAGCTCTTATTTCAGTATGGACATTACTATACTTTCTACATATGGAACATGCCTCGAGGAAATATATTTTACTTCTTCCTTTGTGGTTAAGTAACATTCATTTTTGCACCTGCCTAATTGCTTTATCTAGAATGCCAGTAAAAGATTAATTGAACTGTTGAAGGCCTGTATTCTTGTCTTGATCTTGATCTTAGGGAGAAGGGTGTGAGTACAAAGTTGGTTAGGGACAAGTCTATACTTATGAAACGTCCCTCAGCATGCTGAAGATGGTTTTTGTTTTTGCTTTATTGAATACTTTGCATTATTAAAATGTGCTGCATTTTGTCAATTGCTTTTGCTGTACTCATTGAGTTTATCATATTTATTTTTCTACTGTCTTTGAAATATAATTAATGCCACTGTTACTGTATTATATTAATTTAGTTTGGAATATTCAGTTGCAGTCCTGGGATGAATTTTACCTGATCATAATGTATGCTCTTAGTATGTTGCTGGATTTGTTTGGTGATATTTTTCTGTCCTTGGCTACCATTATATCTAGTGGGGTTTTTTGTTTGTTTGTTTGTTTGTTTTTGTTGGGTTTTTTGTTTGTTTGTTTGTTTGTTTTTCGAGACAGGGTTTCTCTGTATAGCCCTGACTGTCCTGGAACTCACTCTGTAGACCAGGGTAGTCTCGAACTCAGAAGTCTGCCTGCCTCTGCCTCCCAAGTGCTGGGATTAAAGGCGTGTGCCACCACTGCCTGGCTTTAAAAGGTCAGCAGTTGGAGATTCTGTTTTGTTTTTTTGTTTTTTTGTTGTTGTTGTTTGTTTTTAAAGATTTATTTATTTCATTTATATGAATACACTAGGGATGTCTTCATCCACACCAGAAGAGGGCATCAGATCCCAGTACAGATAGCTGTGAGCCATCATGTGGTTGCTGAGAATTGAACTCAGGACCTCTGGAAGAGAAAGCAGCCAGTGCTCTTAACTGCTGAGCCATCTCTCCAGCCTCTAGTGTTTATTTCTTATGATATATTTGGCTTTATAATGGTGGCTAAGTGACAGGAAGAAAGCATTACTCCTTATATTGGTTTCAATCTGTTTCCTTTTGGAGTCAATCTTCATGGCAGTCCTATATAGATCTGTCTCCTGTCAGGTCAAATCTCCAATACCTTTGATAAAAACAACACTCTTCTCCATCCAGAGACCTGCTTAGGCCCACAATGTTTACCATGCAGATGCCAATATGCACTTGAATACTGTGAGACTTTGGCTGTTTTTCTGAATTTTGACAGGCTAAATTAGACAACCTTCCTAGGTTTCTAGGGGATAATACTACACAGTGATAGCTTACCTCTTTCCTTGTTACATCTATAAAATAAATTCTTGTTATTCTATCACTGCTCCAGAGAACAGCAGTTCTTCTCAGCTAGATTTCCAAACTTTCTTATTTTCCTTCCTTTTATGGCTATCTGTCAAAAGCTTCCTGTCTTGACCCATTTGTCCTTGGCTTCTGCTTCTGAATCACAGCAGCCATGCAACTTGGTTCACAGTTGGTTTTTGTGAATGTGTGTATGTGTTGTTGTCTGTCTGTCTGTTTATTTCTCTACTTATTTCTTTTTGACAAAACTGGGAACCTTTGACTCTTGTAAAGAATATCTGTTGTTGGATGCAAGTTCTTTGCATGTGCAAGGTAAAACTGGGGAGTCGCTGTCATCTGACCTGAAAGCTCTAGCTTTAAGGCCCTGGCATGCCTATCTTCATTGTGTCTGCTGTACTCTTCCACTGGTTAAGGCTTCACTCTCTCTTGACTAGCCTACCTTTAACAGGTGTTGCCACCATGTAGGGCTGTGATGGATCGGAGCATGGACACTTAGTGATTAATTGTATTTACAATAACTACTGATGTTCTGGAAGCTCCATACCAAAAATACAAGGCTATTGGCAGCTGGTTCAGGAGAATTGACCCCATCTTAAAGCTGCCATGGAAAGAGGTAGCCATTCCAGCAGAGTATAGTCCATCTCCAGGCTGCTGGGCCTGTAGGCATCTGGTCCAGAGGAGCATATTCCACCTGAGAGCTGCCTAGGGTATGGGCTGCTGATTCAGCAAAGTGTATTGTGTTTCATATGATTTATTGGTAGTGATAAATAACCTGCAGGCAAGTTGCAGAGAAACAGAAGATTTGCTTATTAAATATTTGTTTCTTTGATGGAACTTGAATGGCAGGTTTTTAAAACTGAAGGAAACCTCTGAAATCACTGTTAAATACCTTTATTTTAGAACATGTAACAAGACTTACAGGAGTGCAGCAAGCACTAGGGCTTCCTCCCTGCAGTAACCCTGCTGCTGCAGCTGTGGTCCATGGGAACTTTCACCACAGACATCTATGGGGATCTTAAACAAGACAGAGAAGGGAATGACCCAGAAGAAAATTTGAAAAAGACCTAGCAACGGATTATGAGCCTAGTGCATGGTAGAAGGTTGATAAACCAGAGGCAGGGGTGCTGCAATAAAACTGGAGGGGTAGCAGCCAGACTGACACAGGCCAAATGTGCTCAACCATGTTAGTTTCTCCATCTCTATAATGGGAAAATAATATAATAATCATAAGGATACATGAGGAATACATACAAACCATTTAGAATGGTACTGATGATTTCATAATTACTGTTTGCAATACTATGACCACACTATCTGTTTCCTGGGGAGTCAGGGCTCCATGTATAGAGATTCAGTGTCTGTGAGTTTAACCACTGCTTCAGAAATACTAGGTATTAGGAAAGTATTGGAAAAATGGTGTCTGTATTGGACACATGCACATTTCTTGTCATTGTCTTCATACCACCTAGAACAGCTAGTCATACTGGATCATGTTCTTGATACTTGAGGTGTTACATGATATCTTGCAAATATGTAAGCTACCAAGACAGATGAGCACAGGATCCCAGAAAGCACAGACAGAGAGAAGTTGTTTTGCTCTCAGCCATCGGCACCTTCCTATTGTATGCCTGCTCTGGTTGCCTTCCTTTACTCTATATTCAAGAAACAATTGTTTTAGAAATATGTCATGCCATTTTTTCCCCAATCACAAAAGTAACAGATTTGTATTGTGGAAGTCTGGAAAACACAGAAGATAAAAAGTCCTATCAATCACCATTTACATCTTAGTATGTGTTCTTCCATGTTTGTTCACAAAACAAACCTAGTTTATCCTGAAAGCAACATGTACTAGCTAGCATCTTTTCACAGAACATGTAATATCCCAAGTGTTTCAAGAGATCTCCAGTTTGCTCCTGTGTCACTCCAGCAGCAGCCTCACTTCATGAGCTCCAGAAATAATTCAGATGCATGTCGTGGTTGAACAAGCGGTTGACAGTTTAATCACAGTGAGTGAGAGAGCAAGAGGACAATCTAGGCTGAGCTGAGCACGACAGCCACAGTTACATTATCATCACCTCCTCCTCACTTCCCTGTACTTCTTCTGTGGTTGCTCACCAGGTGAGTATGTTTTCCTTGAAAGCACACTTTATTCAAAATTCAGACTGTTCTAAGTAGATGTACAAGATGCAAGAATGTATGTAGGGCTTTACCTATACATATTGTTGACTCACAATGCATGAACGTTTGATACCTGTTGTTCTTTACATCTTGTTTGAAGGCCTGAAGCTGGCCCAGTTGGAAAGATAACAACTACCTCATTTTTGGAATGACCTCTGATCCATTTCTGTCAGAGCTAATCTTTTGCCTAAGTGCCACAGCATGAATAAATTGCTCTGTACCTTGTGTTTTATTTTTCTTCTTCTTTTACAAATGTATATCAAAGCTTTGGCCTCCACGTATTACTTAGTACAGTCTTCATACTCTAATAAGAAGAAATTTGCAAAGCAACAATACAGCTTGTCCACCACATTTGTGTCTCTCACTGTCAACTTTTTTAAAATGCCATGTTATTGGTAACATTTGCAATGCCTAGGAGCTGGCTGGTTTTGTATTGTCCTGTTTGTACTGATGGGCTCAGCTCTGTATGGCAAGCGCTCAGTATCTTTGTTAATAAAGGGGTCAATAGGGTGATTTTTGAAGATAGGCATGAATTTTATAAGTCTTCTGTAGTATGGTGTGGTGGTTTGAATAACCTCTATAGGCTCATATATTTGAATGCTTGACCATTGTGCTACAGGCCCTGTGTCTCTCTCTTCCTGCTGGCTTCTGATCCTGATGTAGAACTCTCAGCTATTTCTCCAGCACCATGCCTATCTGTCTGCTGTCATGTTTCCTACCATGATCCTAATGGAGTAGGCCTCTGAATGTAAGCAAGTCCCAATTAAATGTTTTTCTTTTGTAACAATTGCATGGTTATGGTATCTCTTCAAACCAGTAGAACTGAAACATATGCATTGAACATCTACTTAATCTGAAAATTGAAAATTAAAATACTGAAATGTTTCCACACCAGAAATGTATTAAACACTGTTGCAATGATCTGTGCAGAAAATTACATATGTAACATATGCCACCAATCATAGCCAAAAAGATATATTAACATTATCATATAAAAATCAACTTCAAGTCTGTGTATATGAACCATAAGGGATATCTCATTGTTGACATGCAGAGGTCACTGAGTCTGGAAGAATTTAAAATTTTGCTTCTTCCAAGTACTTCATATAAGGGATGTGCAAACTGCCAAGAAGTGTAAGACACAAGTGTGTGCACACATGCCCATCTCTATAAACATGGAGCAGGTCTCTGGACATCAAGTCCAGCCAGACCACAGGTGATCTCAACCTTAGCAGCTGTCAGTGCATTTTTGTTGTTTTGTTTTGTTGTTTTTGTATGAGATGTTTAAAATAGAAGCTTTGAAATTTAGATATGTGTCTTTGGTCTTTATGCCAAGATGTGGTGTGTGGCTGTCTTTGCTTCCAGCATCATCACAGTTTATAAGACTTTCCCATAATTCTCTTCACCACAGTTTTACTCTGCATTCTCAGAGAGCAATACTAATCCAGAGACAAGGATCACCTGGTCAGATCCACTTTGGTAAATGAGGAATTTTTTCTGCAGATGCTATGGTTCAGGGAGCGAGCCTTTTCCTGGGGAGCCTCCAGTCTTGCATAGGACAGGAGACCCCACACATAGACTGCCTGGCCTTGTCTTCCTGGCTGTCTCCTTTGATATTCTCCTTCATACCCACTCTTCTTTTCAGGTGTGGATATCTGGTGCTTTCTCTGCTCCAAAGCCAGAGCCCAGCCTGGCTTTGGTGTCTCCCAGAAGAGCCACATTCCTTTTCCAGTGGCACAGCAACCCATTCTTTACAGCACTTCAGCTCAGCCTGCATTAGCACATGTGATGAACAGCTACCATATGGCCTTCCTGGCAGCTTATGGGTTCTTGCATTCAGAAATGCTGTAGCTCATCATGTAGAGTTCCCAGCAAAACACATACCATTTGCTTCCCCTAAGTCATAACAAAATGTTCTCTCACACAGATACAGCAGATAGTACCACACAAATATATAAAACCAGGTCCTCACCTCCATGTGCTTTTCCCTCATGATGGTCCTTTAATTCTACAATTGTTTGTACAACACAACTGCCTTAGAGGTCCTAGGCTCAGTCCTACTGAGGATACTGAGGGTGATCGGAGGGCTTGTCAGGAAAGAAGTGAAATCTTCTTGCATGCATCCAGTAGACCTGATTGCTCACTCACTTTCTGTTTAGGAGTTCTGAGCTCATCTGTTCTTTTGGGGCAGATTTAAGATTATCTGGTATAAGAACCGAACATTTTGGATGTTGATAACAGGCGTGTAGAGGTGTATCACAAATGGATTTAAGATGGGGTCTCTAGACAAAGCATAACCATAGCACCAGTGTTTATCTTGTAATCATCGGGAGCCCTGTTCACAGATTTCATTTATTTTCTGGAAAGAACCTGAGATACAAACTATTCTTTATAATTATATTTCATATGGAAAATTAAGAGCTGTTCTGCTCTCAACCTTAATCACCAAAGCGTCTTTATTTGCAGTGGCTAGTGGCTTATATAGAGGCTTACAAGTCATGAAACTATTGAATATAAATGATTCTGAGTGCTCAGCTGTGGGAGTCACACTTCTGTTCACAGTTCCTGTGCTTACCTGCACAAGATAAATCCAGTCGAACTTCCAGTACAGACCAGGAAAGGGCATTTGTGGGCCCCACCCCTATTGGAGGAGCTATTAGCAGTTGATAATCTGGTGAGGAAGAGGTATTTTTTCATGTGTCAGTGGATGCCCCTGTGCCAATGTATACCTGGGCAGCACAAACTGGACTTTAGGTTATTCACTTTTCAAAAGAAGACATAAAATTGGAAAGGAGATGGGCTAGGGAGCACTAGGGGCTTTGACAGAGATGGTAGTAGATGGATCTGTTCAATACCTATTGAATAAATGTGTGTAACTGTCAATGAATAAAATGTATTGTTAACAATAGATTAAAATATAGAACTTATTTCCAACTTATCAGTAAATTTGAATAATGTCATTTAGAGACAGGTGTTAGTCTGTGTCGATTGCTTTAGTGTTTATTGCAAACTTTCCAGATTAAAACTTCCTGTGAACCATTTGCTAATGCTTTCAGAAAGTCCCTGGAGGCAGATTCTCAGTTCCAATTGGCTCTGATACAGAGCATTGAACATCTGAAATGTAAAAGCCACAGGAGCTGCCCAGGGAAGGCCCTTAGTAAGTGGGTCTGAGCAGTTTAGGAAGGAGGAGAGAATGACCACATTTCAACATTAAGGTGAAAATGATGTTGTGCTTATCTGAAGAAGTATATAGTGTGAAGAGGAAATAGTCACACAATTCTATTTGTAAAATAAGCAATTAGATGGACTAAAAGAAGAACGACCCATTCTCCTGGGGCTAAGTCAGAATAAGAAGGTAGAAAGATGGAGGAAGAGTGGCCTTTCCTTAGCTATGGAACATTCTTCCCAACTTCCACCTTTCCCCTAGCCTCCGGCATTTTTTTCTTTTCAGTTTCAAATTGACTTTCTTCTAGATTTTCTGCCTATCCTGCACAGATGTACTTAACTGAAGCAATTCTCTATGGCAACCAAGAGATCTGAGAAGACAGGTGACAGTGTTTGGAGATGCTTTTGTTGTTGCAGCCTGAGAAAGGTGTGCTGCCAGCAGGGAGTGAGCAGAGTCATCCTTGCCTATGAGCATCCTGCAATGCATAGAGCTGCACCCTCTTCTGCCTCATCCAGGAATGATGGAGCTTGAAAAAAGCAGCAGTTCCAAGACTTCAAGAAATGATTGAAGACATCTAAATAACAGACACCATGACAAAATCTCCAACTTGTTTTATTCCCTAAAAAGTCTATTTTGTTACAGTATTCTTTCTATCAGACATAAAGCAGATAGGAAAAAGGAAGCAAAAGTAAAAAGGGAAAAAGTGGGAAAAAGATGCCTAGGTGACACACACATAGGTTCAGGCTTCCGTAACTTGAAGTTGTCACAAATCATATTATATAGAATTTTATAAATACTGAGAGTATACAAAGAGAATTTAAACAAATGCTTATATCATGGATCCTAATTTTATAAACTCATTTTATAAGCCATCTGCTTAGGCAACAACAAAAGGAAATAGTTTGTAAATAAAAGATTTAGCAAAATTGTCAACAGTATTGTTTTAGAACAATTGAATGAAAGGTGTTTCAGTGATAACAAGAAAAGCCAGCATCTGTTCATTCACCAAAAATCAAAAGTCTTGCAAAACTCAAGTACCACGTGGTTCCATACAGAACATGAGGAAAAGAAGTGATTTAAGATACATGAAAACACCCAATGTACTAGACAGGATGCTGAATCTTCAGAGCTTTAGTTCCAGGAGTAACAGCTTTCTCCTGGAACAGCTTCTCCTCCAGTGGTGTATCCCTCCTGGAAGTTCCTGAGCATAGAAATAACATCAGTCCTCAAGAAAAGAGAAAGTGGAGAAATAAGACAGATTTCTTATGGAGCCAGTCTTTGGGGGTAATACTGGCAGTTAGTGGCCATCCCATCACATGATGACGCAAATGACAAAGGGCACAACTCATCCATTTATGATAAGATAAAGAAGGCACAACTAAAGGGAGAGGAGAAAATGCTCCAGTGTCAACACCAAGATGAATGAGAGGTTCTTACAAAACACAGAGTGTCAGAGAGAAATATTTATCCAGCAGTGACTTAGAAAATGAAGACTGTCTGAAGGACCTAAGTGGAAGTTCCATTTCCACTCTTCTCCCATAGTGGCAGAGCCACGTTGACTTCTGTGAACTCTGACCAGGCCCTGCTTCAGTTTTTTCTCTGCTTGCCAGTTGGTAGTTTTTCACTCTTTTATCGAGACAATTGCAATGTATTAGAACCCACTCTTATGGGCTCATTTTACTAACTCACCTTGTTTCAGACTTTTCAAATCTAGTCACAGGGGTAAGGGCTTTGAGTTTTGGGGTGGATGCATTTCATCTCATAATTGATTTGATAATGTCTTGAACAAGTACAAAGAAAGACAAATAAGTCATGCCTCTTATCCCAGCACTCAAGAGGCTAAAAACCAATACTGAAAATATGAGGCCAGCCTAGGTTCCTGCTTCAAAATCTAAGGGGAGGAGATGTGGTTTGGAGGTAGAAGGCTTGCTTTAGCATGTGTAAGGCCTTGGGTTTGATCTCAGCAACAAAACAAAGCAAGAGTTACTTATTGTACTGACTTAGAAGTATACATTTTCAAAAGAATCTGTAAATGAGATCTGAAAAGATAAGAATAATCTTCTCACACTGGACTCGGTGAGGATACAAAGGTCAGAAACCAAGAAAACAGCCTTTGACTGTATTTCAACTTAGTGCATATCTTAGCTTGATTTCTACTGCTGTAATATACACCATGGTCAAAAGAAACTTGGGGAAGAAAGGTTTATTTGTGTTATAGCTTATAGTCCGTCATGAAGTCCAGTCACCAAGGCAATTTATAGTAGGGAGGTCAGGGCAGGATCCTAAAGGCAATAAGACACATGCTGCTTGCTTATTAGTATAGTCCACTTGGTTCACTTAGCTTCTTGCTTTGTTTTATAACCCAGGACTATCTGCCTAGGGATAACACTGGCCACAGTGGATTGGGACCTCCCACATCAATCATTAATCAAAGAAATGCTCTATAGACTTCCTATAGATCAATTCCTTTTGATTCCCTCTTTTTCGGTGACTCTAGCTTGTGTCAAGATGACAAAAATCTCATCAACACAGTGTTCAATGTCCTAGACACTGTCAATGACAGTATACATGTCAGAACAAGACACAACATGTATGCAAATTAGGAAAAGTGAAGTTAACATGTTCTAGTTTGCAGAAATCCTGACAGAGTACATTAAAACCACAGGACATCTGCAAGACCCTCCTGAAGATTTCTGAATTCCTCCAGGTATCTAGATAAAAGAATAACAGCACACATATTCATTTGCATTTGTATATAATTAGAGGGAGCACATGGGGACCTAAATTAAAACAATTATAATATTTACAACTGCTCTAAAAGTGAAATACACAAGGGTAAGCCTAACAAACAAGTTTAAAATCTACATACAGAAAACAAACAAACAAAACCCCAAAAGACCCAAACCGACCCAAAAAGCCTAATGAAAGCAATAGAAGTCCTATGTAGATGAGCATGTATCTAGCTATGGACTGGAAGACTGGGCAGAGTAATGGCAGTGAGCTCCCTGATTATCTGTGTGCTTAGCTTGATTCCTAACAAAATCCTGCCAAAAATTTCACAGTTAAAAACACAATGTTATGAAACTGTTTATGAATGATTTAGGACCCAGAGTAGTGAAAATGATTTTTAAAGAAGTAAAAGAGTAGTTAGTCTAACAAGCTACAAGGCATATTTTATAGCTATAGTAATCAAGACTAGACATCTCAATAGGAATGGAGAACACCAGAAGCAAACTAACACAAGTATGTTAAGGTAGTTTTAAATAAGTACACAAAAGCCTCATTTATGGAGGATGGTGCTAGAACAATTGGCCATCAATAGCAAAACAAAACCCTGTAATTTAAATCTGTACTCTATGCAAGCAAACACAACACACACACACACACACACACACACACACACAATCTGAAAATAAAATGTGAGAGGTACACCATGTCTGACCCTCCCATCTGTGTACTCTAGCTACTTTGCTGTTACTGTGATAAAACGCCAGGACCAAGGCAATTTATACAAGGAAGGTTTTATTTGGGCTTCTGGTTCCATAGGGTTAGGGAATCTAATTGCAGGCAATTATGGCCGGAGGTTGTAGACATGGCAGCTGGAGCTTTAAGTTGAGGGCTGAAGGCTCACACCTTGAACCTTAAGCTGGAAGTAGAACGGGAACTTGAGATGGTTAAAACTCTCTGCCCCAGTGAAATATATCTTCCAGTAAGGCAACATTGATTTTTATGCCTCCCTGTTGGAACAAACCTGGTGTGGTGGAAAGAAGCCCCACATGTCTGTCCTGGGCACTGCGGCTCTGGGTGGGACAGGAAGTGGCTTTGTGTCTTCACACACAGTCTGACGAGCAGGTGGGGGCTGTGGGAAGCCTTTGCGGGACCTGCCCAAGGGTTGCAGGGAGCCCATTCCCTGGGAACACACAGTAGCCGTCTCCGTGGGTTCTCTAGCCCGGGGCACCACAGTTGCCACAGAGTGCCACAGACGGGCTAGCCAGAGCAAGCTGAGGTTCCCACCAGGAGTGTCTGGGCGGCTTGGGGCACCCGGCTAGCTGCTTAGGCTTGGTACCCTCTGAGAGTGCTGGGAATCCCTCAGTGAGTGATTCGGACATAGCTCCTTATTGGAAAGCCGGATCCCTCGCTTCCCAAGGTGGATCCATATGAAGAGACAGTCCATAATTCTAAGATGTTTATTTTCATCGTGTGGAAAGTGGTGGGGATGGAATTGTACCCCTGCCCCCTGGGAGAGGTGAGGAAGATATAGCAACTGGGAAGGGGCGTGGCTAAGCCTCTAGGTGTCTCATTAACATGGGGATTGCTTGGGGCTGTGTGGCCATGCCTCAACCCCAGGAGGGGTGGTATGTGACTGTGACCAGAGCCAAAAGCCTCCAGGGAATGTGGGCATAATGTTTCTGGTCACTTTCGGATTCCACTGAGCCTCCCAGAGTATTCACCTGTGCTCAACCGAGTGCCAGACTGCCTGTCACAGATCGCTGCCCCACACCTCCCCAAACTGTGCTACTACCAACAGGGGACCAAGAATCCAAATGCTAGAGCCTATGTCAGCATTCTCATTCAAACCAATGCTTCACTTCCTGTGATGGAAGCTATGTTGTCATAGAATCTCTGGGGATAGACACCTTCCAAACTGCATGCCCTGAGCTCTATACTTTAGCCAGGGCCTATGGCCAGTGTTATAAACTGTTTAAGAAGTCTGCTGATCAACTATGGTGTCAGCTTGACTGGGTTAAGAATTGCCTAGCAAATGAGGAAAGTCAATCTGAGTATGTTTGTTTCAGACTGAGCAGGCCATGAGAACCGTGACCTAGGCAAGAGACCAGTGCTTTCTTTTCTTTTTAAAAATTGGTTATTTTATTTATTTACATTTCAAATATCATCACCCCTCCCCGCTTCCTGGTTTCCCCTTAGAAAACCTCTTATCCCATCTCCCTTCCCCTGCTTCTAAGATGACTTTTCCCCACCCATCCACCCACCTCCTCCTACCTCCCTGCCTTAGCATTCCTCCATGCTGGGGCATCAAGCCTCCCCAGGACCAAGGACCTCCCCTCCCATTGGTAAGGCAATCCTCTGCTACATATGAAGCTGGAGCCATGAGTCCCTCCATCCCTGGGAGCTCTGGGAGGGACTGGTTGGTAAATATTGTTGTTCTTTTTATGGGGTTGCAAACCCCTTCAGCTCCTTTAGTTCTTCCCCTAACTCCACCATTGAGGACCCTGAGCTCAGTCCGATGGTTGGCTGCGAACATCCAAATCTGCATTAGTTAGGCTCTGGCAGAACCTCTCAGGGGACAGCAATACCAGGCTCCTGTCAGCAAGTGCTTCTTGGCATCATCAATAAGGCCTGGATTTGGTGTCTGCAGATGGGATGGATACCTAGGTGGAGCAGTCTCTGGATGGCCTTTCCTTCAGTCTCTACTCCACTCCACCGTGTTTCTTTAGACAGGAGCAATTCTGTTAATAATTTTGAGATGGGTGGGTGGCCCCATCCTTAAACTGGGGGCCATGCCTAACCTCTGGATATGGTCTCTACAGGTTCTCTCTCCCCTCTGTTGGGTATTTCGCCTAATGTCATCCCCATTGGGTCCTGGGAACCTCTTGCTTTTCTGGCATCTGTGACTTTCTATTGGCTACCCCTAGTTCCCCATCCCCCATTGCTACACACCTCTGTTCAATTCCCTGACCTTCTGTACTTCTCCCCCATCTCCTCCCATACCTGATCCTGCCCCCCTTTTTGCATCCTCTTCCTCCTTGTTTCTCCCTCCCAATTATCTCCCTCCCTCTACGTCCTGTGATTATTTTGTTCCTTTAGTGCTTTGATGAATGGTTCATGTGATGAACTCACACAGGAAGCAATGAGAAGCAGGAAGAGCCTGGGCAATGACAAATAGGAGTAGATCCTGGGGGAATGTCTTGGCACCTTCTTCATTGTTTTTCCTCGTCTTAATCTTTGTAAGATGAAAACCTTTTCTAGCATGTTGCCACCACCATAGGGCCAAGTAGCTGTACACCAAACCTTCTGAAAGTGATCAATGCCTGCCCTTATTTTATGTCAGGTAATTTATCACAGTGACAAAAAGTAACCACGAAATGAAGACAATTCCCACTTTATTTCATTATGTCCATAAAATGGGTTTTAACAACAACAACACGCCCCAAATATGAGAAGCATTTAGATTTTGCAAATGATTTAGTTAAACCTTTTCCCCCTTTTATTATTTTTTCTTGAAACTACCCAATTCACTTACTTGTAATACAACTTTCTGTGTAGCTTTTGAGTACTTCCTTGGGCTTTGTTTTGACTTAGTGCTCGTGGAAAGATTGTTTACTTTGTTTTGGTTGGCCAAGGGACTCCTGTACCCAACTGACCTTCAGAAAATGACACCAGGTTGAGTCATAAGATATTTCACAGGATCTGCTCAGAAAAATGCTCAGATTCCAGAGTGATGATGCTGAAGGTGGTAGTAATACAATGACAATAAATTTTTGTAAAGTGTACTTGGTGGCAACTGTGCCCTTCTGATCTCTGGAAGAAAGGGTTCCTACATGGTGACTGTCAGTTCAGTCAGTTGATAGTGTCTTCAGCTGATGACTACTCTATAGTCACATGGCTATGGACACAGTTTTGAGCTTCATTCTCTTCTGTGGACCTCACAAAAGCAATTCTGGCTGGGCATGAATTACAGGACTTCTACCACATTAACTGATCAGCTTATTTCTCCCAATGAAAGAGATTAAGACCCATGATTGCTAATATCTTATTTCTTAACAGAAATGTACAATATCTGTGTGGATTTTTCTCCAAAGAGAATTCCCAAGAGTCCTGCATATTTTGAATATTACTCCGGTCTCAAATATTGAGACTCTCTGAAGAACAAATAAAGCTGCCACGGGTAGAAATGAGATGGACTAGTTCTGCTGACATTTCTGTCAGTTCTTTTGAAATATTACCTTTCAGACAGCTGAAAACCTTAACTGTGCTAAGCACTGAGACCACAGCTTCAAAGAGATTTTGTCATGCCCTTGTTTTTCCTACTCTGAATGAGTCTGGACATTTGTCAGACACTTGAGTGCCACAAGATTTTGTTCCTATATTAACTTACTCAGGAATGCTCCTTCTGGGCCATTCAGAGGCTTTACCACTTCCTCAGTGCCTCTTCTTCAGCACAGTAGGTCTGAGGAAGCATTTTGCCTTGTACCACATTCAGAATCTTAGGACTGACTTTCCTTTGCTTCAGGTGCTAGCTAAGTCACAAACACTGAGTTTAATGCTGAAGTCTTAAGAGCAAACACAGCTACTCAGTAATAAGCTAGAAGCCCTTGGACCATGACCTCTGAATACCCACAGCTGTACTATCCAAGGGTAGCTAGCCTGGAGGTCTTTAATGGCACAGGAATGTCCTTGCAGCAAGGTAAATAGAAAGAGCAAAATCATTTATAAATACTGACACGCGCACAAGGAGTATGGAGAATGAAGCAAGGACAATTGCATTCTATTCCCTATAGGTCTTTCTTCTTTTGCTTTTAAAATAATCACATACGTTTTACACATCAATTGTAACAAGTACATAATGGTGTGGTTTATTAGAGACAATTATTTTCTTTTTAGTAAAGAAAATTATTTTCTCTTTACATTCCTGATCTGTCCCACCCACCCGAAATGACCAATATCAATAGCGTGGCACACAACTACCCACACTTTCATTCTTGATCTTCTAATGTCTGAAAATACAGAATTATTTGCCTTTTAAATGACTGCTATAAAGAGGTCTTTGATACATGTTTCCCATGGTGAGGTCTTTCTTTAGAGGTGAAGGGGAAAATAAACAAGCACTTGTCTTAATAATGGTGGTGAACTCGGCTGGAACCCTCTAGGAATGCATTGTTCAATATTTGAAAATATCCAGGTAATTTTATCATCCCATCCACATATACAGATGCCACAGAAAATGGAATACCCTTGCTTTCTGGTGTTAAAGGAGAATAAAAGTCTTCTTCCAGTGAAATATGAGATTACCTGAAAAATAATCCTTGTCAGCTTGTAGAACAGTCAGCAGTTTGTCCTTAAAACAAGTATTCAAAGGTGAGCAGGGCAGAGAGTACCTGCAATCCTAGCAGTGAAGGGACATTTAAGGCAGGATATCAAAAATCAAGGACATACTAGTGTACATAGAAAGGTTTTTATCTCAAATAAAAAAATGTTTGTGTAAGGAAAAACAATGTTTTCTGTATGATAACAGGTTTTATTTTTGTCTTATTTTATTTCTTTCTCCCATCTCCTTTGTTGGTAACAGTTTTTTTTTGTTGTTGTTGTTGTTGTCATTGTTGTTGGTGGTAGTGTGTTGATGTTGTTTAGTTGTTTGTTTGTTTCCAAAAGAAATTATTAATTGTTTTGCTACGAGTCAAAACAAAGTCTACTATTTCAAGCTGACCAAATGCTGATGCCGTCTGCATCTATGGGATTTTATGATCCAGCTATCCACCTAGAAGAAATGAAACTACAGCCTTGTAACAAAGTTTATACACCACTCATTGTAGTAATGTTCATATTAGCCAAGATACAGAAATAAACCATTTATCTGCCAATGGATGAGTGGGTGAAGAAATTGTACTCTGTACATTCAGTAGAATATTAATAGTGTTAAAAGGAGATGAAATGTTAATCCTATTGGCCAAGAATAAGACCACTAGTGTAAATATGTGCCAAATTTGAAGCACGCTTTAATTATGTGCTGGCCAGGGAGATGGACTCTGGCCAGGTACACTCCTGGGTTGCCAGGAAATGGCCTGGAGTCACATTTAAGAGGAGCTTAAAAAGTATAGGAGGCCACTTTATTTCCTATCAGGTCAAATCAGGAGCATACATCCCTGTATATGTCCTGCCTGTATCCAACTTGGCCAGTGAACATCCTGACATATATCCTGCCCATGTAGCTTCTGCTCACATATGAGCAAGTGGTGCAGATGGATCACCCAAAGGTGGCTTAGTATGCCTCTCTGGGAAGTCATGCTACAGTTGCTCTTTTTTTTCTCCTTTATTTTTTTCTTCCCCCACCCCTTCCCCTTTCTTTTTCTCTCTTTACATTCGAGAACTAAAAGATGCTCCAGACACATCCTGCATTTGCTTGAAAATGGACTTTTTCTAGGAAATCTTGGCTCCTTTTGTTGGAGAATGGTATCAGTAACCAGGATCTTGATATGGGGTGTGTTAATTGCTATCAAATTATGGTTCCTGCTAAATCTTCTCAGTTGAAAGAACAAGAAAATGTTCTCTCTCTCTCTCTCTCTCTCTCTCTCTCTCTCTCTTCATAATTTTGCTTTACAGACATTCTTGTGACTATACAGAATAATATCCATAATTTTAAAACTCCAATTAATCATTTCTTTACATGGGTTGGATAATTATAAATACATGATTCCAGTATATGTATATTGCCCATGTGCCTTGTAACCTAGCTCTTTTGAATTCTTCTAGGAATGCTTTCAGAGTTGGAAATTTGGTGTTCTGCATAGGTAGCTTATGGTTAAGTCATGTGCTGGTTCTAAGGAGAATGACTCCTGTAGATTCATATGTTTGAATACCTGTTACCCAGTGGTGGAAGTGTTTGGGAAGTGGGAAATATGGCCTTGATAATGTGGGTGCATGAAGGTTTGTCATTGGGAAAGACTTTGAGGTTTTAAAAGGCTCCCACTATTCCCAGTGCTCTCTCTTTTCTGCTTGCTGATCAAGATCTGAGCTCTCAGCTTTCTGATCACCATGCATTCACTCACCATCATGGACTCCAGCATATGAAATTATGTTGTATCACCATGATAGAAAAGTAACTAAAGCTGGTCATATGCAATGAAACATAGTTTTACTCCCTTTTTTTCTACCTTACAACATCTATCTTTTTGGTCTGTTGCTCTAATTGCCTCTCCCAGGAAGATGCTGCAAAGTGGTGAGGTGTCCTCCATCCCAGTCTCAGGCTAAAAATGTTTCATGCTCATAAATAAGATGTTGGATGTAGATTTTCCCCATTATGACAATTATCTCCTTTATTCTTATATTCTGATTGGTTTTTTGTTTGTTTGTTTGTTTATTTTTAAAGATTTAGAACCAGTGTTTGACATTTGATGAATGTCACACTAGCCTCACATTTGGGAAGGAGCCCCACTTGATTGTGCTGATACATATGTATTCCTGGATTCAATAGCTTAGAGTCTTTAATGATTTGACACTTATCCTTGTGAAAATGTGGATTTCTAAATTACTATATAGTGACTTTATGATCGCTGGCTGAGAAAAGCAGCTCAAGAAAGGAAGGCTTATTCTGGCTCACAATTCAAGGGCACATTCCAGCATGGTGGGAATGTTTGGTTGGTAAGAGTATGAAGTTACCTTCCACTAGCAGGCAGGAAGCTGAGAAAGTCAAATAATCATTTTCTAGTTTCTTTTTTTCTCTTCATTGCATCTGGGACCACAGCCTACGGCATAGTGTCTCCCACATTTCCACCTGCATGTTCTTGCTTCCCTGTATTCCTGATCTGTTAGTTGGTGCTAAGCCACAAGGGTACTGTGCTCAGCTGTAGCAATTGGTGGCTCTAGCCCCCATTCCATGTCTGTCCGTTTTTCCTTCATGTATTTGACATTTGATATTTAATATGATCATCTCTCCTTAGAGAATTGGTACCTTTATCACAACACAACAACTTCTTTCATGATAAAATTATTTCCTCTCATGTCTTTTTTTTAGAATTTAATATCACTATTTTAGCGTTTCATTTTCTAGCTTTTCATGAGTAAAATTATTATGGCTTACATTATTTTTGGCAGGGAAAATGCTCATAATAAGATAAGCAAAAGGGTGGCGGGGGAGCTAGGGGATTCCTTGGCTTTTCCTCCTGCCAAGTTTCTCCACTGAGTAAGAGTAATTTCCATTGCTTCTAGCTTTTTTTTTAAAAAATATATTGTTTTTATATGTGTAAAAATTCTGTGGTTACACATACCCAAATTTATTATTTCTTTGTTGTCTGGTTTCTAGTTTGTGCTAAATTAAAGTTACAGATCTTCTTACTGAAAAGTGTTCCAAGATATATGACTTAGATTACAGAAAAATTGAGCATGAAGTGCAGAGCTCCCTTCTCATGCAGTCTTTTTTTCTCATATACTGCTTTCCAGAGAATAAATATTTTCTGTAGTCTCTTTTCAATAACTAGTCACTACTATGCTGATCCATTCATTAGCACAAGACCTCAAACACATGGGACCTATTCCTTGTTGTCATCCTGTATGTCTTGAAGACTGTAATGACATGTATCTACTTTTGTCATATTATGTGGTCTCATTTAGCTTCTCCAAATCCTATCTCTCTCTCCCCATGTTAATTCCTCTCCTCAAACTCTTGGGCAACCACTGATCAATTTCTATTGCCATAGTTTTGAGTTTCTTTCAGTTCTGGCTTCTATGAGTGATCATATTTTAAGTAATTCTATCCTCTATCTATCTATCTATCTATCTATTCATTTATCTATCGATCATCTATCTATATCTACCTATCTGATGTGTGTGTGTTCGTGTGTGTGCTTGTATGTGTGCATTCTCCCCCCATATGAATTCTACTCATGTGACTTTTGTTCTTGTTTGCAAAATCATAGCACTCTTCTGCCAGTCCAAGAAATTCCAATTTTCTAAAGTAATCCCTTTCTTGCTTTCTTCCAGGAGATAGTATCAATTCCAGAAATTTGTACTAATTTTGCATTTTGAAGGGTCCTTTGCCATCTACTCTTCAGTGCTTTCAAGTAGGCTGCATGTTTTGTTAATGGTAGAAGTTGTGCAGTATCCTATGCCAAGGAGCTTCAATGTATCATGTGGTGGTTTGAATGAAAATGGCAACCTTACACTCATAGGGAACAGCACTATTAGGAGGTATGGTTTTCTGGGAGGAAGTATGTCATGAGAGGAGTGGATTCTGAGGTTTCAGATGCTCAAGCCAGGCCCAGCATGGCTCTCTCTTTCTCCTGCCTGCTGATGCAGATGTACAACTCTTAGCTACTTCTCCAGTGTCTGCCTACATGCTGCCATTCTTCCCACCATGATGATAATGCAATAAACCTCTGAAATGTAAGCCAGCCCCAATTAAATGTTTTTCCTTATAAGAGTTGCTATGATCATGGTGTCTTTTCACCCAATAGAAACATTAAGATATACCCCCCAAAATAACCAAGCTTACAAAGCCACAGTTTATTTCTTGAAAAAAAAAAAAAGTCATGTAACAGTTAAACTTAAAGAAAACCCAGTATCATCTAATGCTATATATAAAACCAGAAAAGCCAGGTGCAGTTCTAGTTGGCCATGTTGACTTGTGTTGACAGGTCATGCAGGAGCCACTGATTGACACTTTTGCTGGGTCCAAGGAGAGCTAGTGGGGAATTTTCATGTGTTTCTAACCACATGGGCTTTGTCCTTGTATATACCTAACCTAAATATGTGGGTGCAGTTCATCAACCTCCCCATTATGAGTGAAAAGTTTATCATTCACCCCTCCCCCACACCTTATTGGAACTGCATTATTCCACACTGTTCAGTTGAGTGTTTCCTTCCTCCCTGTAACATCAGTACTATAAAAAATTGTTCCTTTTTTTCTAGGACATTGGCTCCAGCTTACCTGAAGCCTGATTGAATCTATCTTTACCACACATTTCTCATATTATTCAAGTGTATCTTCCAAATGGACAAACCCAAGTGTGGTACACACTGTAGGTCTCAATTACTTGAGATGCTAAGACAGGAGAATTATTTGAAATCAGGAATTTGAAGCCAGCTTGGGCAATATAACAAGATCTTGTCTCAAGACAGACAAACAAAAACAACAATAACAAAAAACAAACAAACAAAATGTTCTGTTTTTAAGAGTTCCACGAAAGAGTATTTAATGTACTTGCTAACAGAGAAAGATTTCTGAAGTTCCCAATATTCAAATAGAAAGTGATGTGCTGGTCTTGGGAATATGATATGTCATTGATTTATCAACACAACACCAAAGCTCGATTGTGTTTAGTGGTATAAACAGAGTTTACTCAGCAAATATTGCAGTGGGTGACAAGATCACATAGTTGGTCTGTATGAGCGCCAAATACAATCAACATAAATAATATGTTGGGAGGTCTGTGGAGAAAGAATTACTAACAAGAACTATGAAGGGTAATAGGACAAACTCACTGGACAGAACTCGCTGAAGACAACCCAAGGTGACCAGATATTTAGTTGAGATAAGGAAGGATTATATAAAAAAAAAAAAAAAAATGTAGGCTTTGATCAATGTCACTTGGCCAAGAATTTTTGCTCAACCTTGGCCCTTCATAGACTTGCCTTGCAATGAGGCTTTCATGAAGTGAGGAGTTTGAAAAATTTTGGTCAAAAGGAGACTCAAGAGAAAATGGCTCTATGGATAAATCACTTGCCATGCAAGTGTAAGGATGTTTTGAGGTCTGCTTAGATCCAACATAATTGTGGCTCAATGCAAAGGACAAAATTTTATTGCAATCAGGCCTCTACTGGTCACTCATGGCCACAGAACAAACTAGGGAGCTGAACTGCTACCATGAGTCAGAATGTTACAATGCTTTTAAGTTTGAAAATCATAAACATCTATTCCAAGTTCCAGTTGCATTTTTCCAATAATCAGCATTTAGGGACAGGGACTTTCCATATATGGTTGATCTATGTCAAAGGATACAGAACATAGGTTTTACAGTTCCACCAATGAAATCCATTTGTTCTTTTGGGGTTAAGGACAGTCCTATGTTTGGGGGAACAAAAGATAAATAACAGTAGCTGTAGTTAGAAGTAGTCATTATGCTTTGGGAACCAAACAATGAATAACAGAAGCTGTGTTTAGGAACAGTCATTGAGTTTTATGGAAACAAGAGAGGAATAACTGAAGCTGGCCAGCTGTTAGGAAGAACCCCTTTCCCTTGAATATAGTTTGACTCTGTGATTAAAACGAGGTGTGAAAACAAAATGGTAGCACTTATGACAGGTTTCCTTTGCTTGCTCCCAAGTTTCTTTTGCTTCTTCCCAACAAGGACCTGAGTTCAAAACACACATAACAACAGAACACCCATACCTGCTGCCTATCATCTTAGAATATAAGCTCTATCTGTGAGACTCCATTTCTGGGGCAAACTGGTTAGTCAAATTGGTAGAATTGAAGAACTTTGGGTTCAAGTGAGAGATCCTGCATCAATAAATAGAGTGGAGAGCAACTAAAGAATAAAGTTTCACTGTTAATGTAAAAAGCAAATCTCTCACATTAAAGGGAATAAGAGATCTTTATTCTAGAATCAAGTTTGAGTGACCTTGACCCAGATTTAGGTTACCCCAAACTGCATGTTTCTCTGTGGAAGCAGTTCCATGAAGTTTTATACATTTCCAGAAACAGAAAGTCATAAATCAAGGCAAGTTTAAAATACATTAGTGGGAACATTAGAGAGGTGTCATAGCAATGTGGAGGAAACTTTTCTGTAAAGCTTAGTTGTTCTTCACTTTTGGTTTAGTGGGTTAAGTCAATAGATTCTGAGATGTTTTAATCAATTAGTCATAGCATGTTAGTTCTAATACAAATGAAGGCAAGGAATGATTATTTACTGAGCTAACACTAGCCAGAGATAATTAATGCCTGTACCTGTAACATTCCAACCTCTCACCCTTACTTCAGATTCAATCAGCCAACCAGTCTTTGCAGACACAGCTTCATTCTAGGAACTCTAAAACTCATCATCAACAACGGTCCTCTACGTGGAAATATGCATACTCTCCTCACATGTGTCCATGTACCTACAAGCATGTATACGTGTGCATGCAAACCATACCTACATAGGTCATAAAGAGACAGTTGTCATAGTCACTATCATTGTGCCTTCTCCCTTTTTCTCTTACAACTGACAAATTACCTTTGCAATTTGTGTCTTAATGAGTTTTAAAATACATGCTTGAGATATGCTGTGCTTTGTTCTTTCGGAGTGTCTTAATGAATAAAGGCATGGAAAAAAATCTGTTTACTTATTTAACTCAAGGCAAATGCCATGAGTAAGGAAGGGAGTACAATAATGTGACCACTGCTTCTCCTCTGAGAAAAGACGAAGACAAACCACTTCTCAATGCTTACATGTGGTGCTCTTTTTAAACACCATTACTTATATGTCAAGCTCTTTCTAAACACAAATGTGTTTATTTTGACTGTACATCTTTTTAAATTTCATGCTGAATTACATTCATCAGAGAAACAGTATTCAGAGATAAGGCTTTGGAGGTTTTGGTCATGGGAGCCTCTTCCAAGGTAGGAGATAAGATAGAGGTTGAAATACCATCCTGGTACAGAGAGCATCTTCTACAAACCTGAGTCTGTTGCCTTGTCCTTGACTTTCCAGAATTTAGATCTGTGAAAAATACATTTAACTATTTATATATTTCCAAATCTTGGGTATTTTGATATAGAGGCACAAGGGGAATAATATACCATTTCATCATCATAACACCACAAAGAATCAAATGCTACTTATACTGGGACTTTTAGATGCCCAAGTCAGATAAAAGGAAGTTCAGAACTAGCTCCAGGGCTCAGTGCAACTAAGGGAAGGAGATCTTTTTTAACCTATACAGTTTGACTTTAGGCCACACAGTTGTTTCTTATTCTCAACTGCCTTTGTTTAAATCTCACTTCTGGAAATTGGAATATAACTTACTTTGTAGAGTGTTTTCCTAGCTCATAGAAAGTCCTGAGATCTATTATGAGCACCCCATAATGCAGGCATGATGACATGCTTGAAATCACAGCATAAAGATTAGAAGAAGATCAAGGGAACTAGCCTGGCTTGGTGGAAAGAGTCACCAAGTGTCTGTCCTACGCACTGCGCCTCTGGGTGGGACAGGGGACACTCAGAAAGTGACTGCGCATCTTCCCACACGGGCAGGTGGGGGCTATGGGAAGCCTTTGCCCATGCCCATGGATGGGGGAGGAGGCCATTCCCAGGGAACGTGAGGCAGCCATCTTGCCCAGGGCACAGCAGTCGCCTCAGGGTGCCAAAGACAGGCTAGCTGGAGTGTAGCTGAGGTTCCTCGGAGGTTTGGGGCGCCCAGCTAACTGCTTAGCCTTGGGTAAATGAGTACGACCTGGAGTGCTGGGAAGCCCTCATCGTGAGATTAGACACGGCTCCTTATTCGAAGGCCTGATACCTCCTTTCCCACGGCGGGTCCAGATGAAGAGACAGTCCTTAATTCTAAGACGTTTATTTTCATTGTGTGGAGAGTGGCGTAGATGGAATTGTACCCCCTCCTCTCTGGGAGAGGCGAGGCAGATATAGTAACTGGGAAGGAGCGTGTCTAAGTCTCTAGATGTCTCATTAACATGGGGATGGCTGCTGGCTGTGTAGCCACGCCTCTACCTGGGGCGTGGTCATGCCTTTACCTGAGGAGGGGTGGTATGTGACTGTAACTGGAGCCAAAAGCCTCCTGGGAGCATTGGCATAAAGTTTCCGGTCCCTTGTGGATTCTGCTGGGTCTCCCAGAGTTTTCGCCTATGCTCAACCATGTGCCAGACTGCTTGTCACAGATCACTGCCCCACAATTTGTGGCTACTTAGCCATTAGAGATCTGTCTGACATAGCTGAAACCCCAACTCAAAACAAACAAACAACGAAACAAACAAGCATATCCAATCCATTTCTGTGAAAATGTCTATCCAAATCAGAACACTGCTTTTTCAAAGGACATCTTTCCATAAGTCAGACTGGTACTCAGTTTCTTAGCTACAAATAGTATCATGCCTAGAGAAGTAAGCTTTCTCTTAAATGGGCTGAAGAGGCCGCACTATTCCTGCTTCTCTTCAGGATGATCTTATACCGTTCTGGGCCAGGTCTGGGTCACGAATGCCACAGAGGGGAGAAGACACTAATCTGAGGAGTTACTGAAACAAACTCAAGTTGAGTTCACATGAGCTACCTATATGACATCAGAAAATTATTTGAGAATTTCTAGGGAAAGATGGGTGTTCTTAAAAACCACCCTGTGTCTATTTGAGTATTAGTAAGATCATTAGAAAGTTTTAACCAACCCATTTATTCTGTGTGACCTAGTCAGCAAAGAGATGTGTCTAGATTTGGTCAGCCCTCTTCTGGACCTCGTAAGGATGTCTGCTGAGTCAAAGACAAGAGGAGCCTGTAACTACTGCACATCTGTCTCAGAACAGCATCTCCCAGAGGAACACAACCTTATCTAGCTTCATTCAACATTTCCAGAAGACCCTTGGAGAATGGGTTCTTCTACTCTCCTTAGACCCATGCTTAAAGAGTTATATTAGGAAAGAATCCATAGAAAAGGAAAACCAGTGGCTTTTGGAAATTGTATTTATTAAAATATTGAACAATTATCATCAGAAATAAGAACTTTCATGAAGTATTTAAGCTTTCTATTATTTAAAAGCACCAAGGTGCTGTACAGTCATGATGCATGCCTTTAATTCCAACCATCAGAAGGCAGAGACAGGAAGATCTCTGTGAGTTAGAGCCCATTCTGGTCTACAGAGCTATTTTCAGAATAACCAATGCAGAGAGACCCTGTCTCAAAAAAAAGACAGAAAAAAATTACAAAACAAAATTCACATTAAAGACCTTTTTAAAAGTCCCTTGCAGTTTAAAAAAAGTCTCAGTCTTTTAACTTTTTAATTAATTGAAAAACTATTCATATTAATTTGTTTGTTTCTTGAAAACAGGGTCTTGCTATAAGGTCCTGGAAACCCTAGAACTGTCTACATAGATTGACCTGACCTCCAACTTATATCATTGCTGTTAAATAAGACACCAAAAAAAAGCTGGGATTATGGATGTGCAAGCTCTCTTCTTAATTTAAATTTTGAAGCAGTGTTACCAGGTTTTCCAGGCTAGATTTGACCTTATGATCATACTACCTCAGCGTGTGGAGTTGTGAGTTACAGCCCTGTGCCATCAGATATCTTATCAGTGGTACAGGAGAAGAGGCACTGATCTACTTGTCACCTTCATCAGCTAGAGGGATTCCTATAATCATTTAGGAACCTCAACTCAGGCCAAATGGAATCAGAAAATAATTTCAGAAGTAATCAGAATGAAGTTGGAGGTTTTTATTAAGGATATTATAACATAGACTTTAAGTATCAGAGTTAGGAGAAAGACACTTGAAGAAAGAAAGACACATAAAAGCTCCTCAAGGGAAAATCAAAATTAATTGTCTTAGCATAAGCAATTCATAGTATTTCTGTGGCTGTCAAACATCTCAAAGGCTTGCTAAGGTGCCTTTTCCCTACTCCCTTTCTCTCTTGATAAGTGTGATTAGAAAGTGGCTCTAGAGATGCCTTAGATGGAACTATTATTTAATAAGGTAATACAGAGGGGCACTTGGCTTGCACAAGAGTTACAGCACTTGTTCTTCCTGTAAATGGAATCTCTGATGAGATTCATGGAAATAATGTTGCAAGTTGTCCTCTATTTGGCTTCTGTACTGGATGCCCCAGGATATGGTTTCTAGGCACTGGAGGAAGCAGCAGAAGTAGGAAGGTCCCTCCTTCACTCCCATTTGTCTGCCTGCCTGTCTGTCTGTTTGTCTGTCTATCTGTCTTCTTTTCTTATTTGCTACAGGACTATTTGTTTTTTATTTGTTTATTTTTAAATATTTTTATTTCACGATTTTATAGGTGAGTATGCTACATTTTATCCTCTTTCCTCCCTCCTCCCTTCTCTATCTCTTCACTTCTCCCCCTAACTCTCCAACTCCTGAATTTGTAGTAGCTTTTTCTTTTCTTTTCTTTTCTTTTCTTTTCTTTTCTTTTCCTTTCTTTCTTTCTTTCTTTCTTTTTCTCTTTTCTTTTCTTTTCTTATTTATTTATTTATTTTTTGTCTTTTGAGACAGGGTTTCTCTGTGTAGACCTGGCTGTCCTGGGCTATAGATCAGGCTGGCCTCAAACTCAGAAATCCTCCTGCCCTTGCATTCTAAGTTCTGGGATTAAAAGTGTGCACCACCAATTCCCGGCCTATAGCTTCTTCTATATTTATTTCTGATATCAATTTATTTATGTATACACACACACACACACACACATATATATATGTATATATATATCACCTACTGAGAGCAGTTAATGTTGCATTTATTTGCACTTTTAAGGCTGATATCTTACAATTAGAGTCTCATCCTTGAATAAAAAAAGAGAAAGAAAGACAAATCTGATTCTTCCTCCCTTAAACCTGGACTGCCTGTAGGGGTGGGACCTTGTGAAAATGTTCCTCCATCTATTTTGGCATGTCAGTTGGTGACTTCCCACCTTCTTGCCTGAAGCAGGTTGTGAAAGAATTTTCTGGCCTAGCATTAGTGCTCCTATGATCCTCATTTCATAGGAGTCCTTTTAATACCTAGAATGAAGACACTGAGGTACTAGTCAGACTGTATATGCACAGGGCTTTGCTATGTTCCCTCCTCTCTGTTACCTCTTGTACAAGCACACTTGGAATAGTTGTCCAAGTCTCTCAACCTAAGCATAAAAGCACCTACATTTATGGGGCTTTTTCTTATCCTACTATATACAATACCATATACAATACATTTGTATTGTCTTTTAATTTACCTTGCCTGTCGAGGATCCACAAAGCTATCCTTGCAACAGGCAAGGAAAATGGCAATGCGTTATCCCCTACATGTCTATGGTAAGATGTCCTTAAGTGTGGTTTGCTTCCTTTATACATATTGTCTGTATCTATTGTATGAAAATTGAGAATGAGCAATCATTTAAATATATAATAAATAGTGAAAATGAGAGAAAAGAGTTTTTTTTTTTAAATGTGCTTATATAGATGAAAGTAACAAGGAGGTCCAGTAACTTTCCCCCAAGTACATTGGACACCTTGACATGAGGTTTAGGTTTAAATAGAGGATAAGAGGTATGGATAAGCTGTCCTGGTCATGGTGTCTTCCTGCCCATCAGCATTGCTTCCCTTCAAGGTGGTCTGACAAATTTTCAGAACTGTGTGAAAGAGACAAATTCTTCCTCTGGACTTCAACCTATTTTTTTTTTTTCCCCAGCATGAGATTCCTGGGGAAATTCTAATACCAGGGGATGATTTTTTCCCCATAGTCTAACAACCAAAAGTGGAGCTAGAAGTATCTTTTTATAATATTTTCCTTGGTAGGGTCTGGGATCAGTAGAAATGGACTCCAGTCTTAGGGTCTAATGAGGCTCAACAAAGGAGGTAGGCTGTATTCTCACCCTGGGATGATGATGATTCCTAGATTACTCAGTTGATAGAATTCATGTCTGTGGATTTTTAGGACTACTTGACTTTTTTCCTAACCCCAAATGGCTAGAAGACAACCTATAGTTGCAGGAAGCCAGGCTCAGCATTCAGTCTTTGCCACCTACTAGGTGGCATAGGTGAAAAACCAAGAAGTTAATCTTTAAACTAGTCCATGTGGAGGTCCACCAGTTCTTCAATACAAATGAGAACTCCTAGAAAGAAGCTGTGTTTGTAGAGAATGATGAGTTAGTACTTCAATACGCTGGAGAGATTAGAATGTTAGAGCTAGTGGTAAACCAGCCTGCCTCCATCTTGGGCTTGAAATTCATAGTAAAACCAAACTAAATTCATTCCATTTAATCATGTAATCAATTCTCTGTTTCTCAAAATTTGGGCTGTCTTCCACCTTCAATGTCAACTACAAATGTTTCTGTACTACCTATTCCTAGAAACAACAACTATGCCTTTGTTTCAAAAAGTTGCTATGAGTATGTTGTTATGACAGCCTTGTTATGACCATCTTGTTGTAGCCACCTTGCTAATCGATATGCCCAACTTGCAACCATGACTTTATTTCAAGAAGTTGTTAGGGATACTTATTATGCTTATGTTCTCCCTTTAACATTCCTGTCTGCCTACCAGATCACCCATTTGGTAACACCCTACTCCTGAATTATAAAAACGCTTGTCTTACTCATATCCAAGGCTGACATCCTGAAACCTGCTTTAGGGAGAGATATCTTATGTACATGAATTTTTAAAAAGCTTCCTTAATTAATTGCTTGTTTTAAATAATTTGGCCATCATTTGGGTCTGTGGTCTTTCTCTTCACATCTGTAGGAATTACGGTAGGTCCAGAGGTTAATTACCACACACAGTTCTAGCTCCTACAAAAGCCATCATTCCTTGTTCATCTTCTCTAATTCATTGTTAGTTTGTTGGGTTTTTTTTTTTTTTTCATTTTGTAAAATTGTAAATCTTCATGAAATTGCTTCCAAATTAGAACATAGAATTTAGGGTAAAGTAAATCTTTGTTCCTAGACCCTGGTCACTCAAAATGGCTCTGTAATAAACTAAGTCTTATTCCCTTTTAAGATGAGAGCTGTGGTTTTGGCATTAACAGTTATGGCACCCAACTTGGGACCCTGAGAATGATCTACTTTTCACTGGAGAAATGACATGCTTGGAACCAGGCATCTGCATAGGTCCATCACATCCAGACCATCTGGTGTCCTTTCCTCACATGGATTGTTGGTGAGTTTTCCCACTAGAGTTCTCAACTTCCTGTGATTTGGTCAAGAGTCCATTTGTTTATTCTGAACAGACTAATTAAGGATCCCAATTTGATAGATAACTTTTTGCTCTGCTTTCAAATATTTGGATTGAGGTATCTAGGTACTAGACATGTGGTTCAGTTTAGTTTGCTCATTGCTTTCTTTGAGATCACTGAGGGCATCCAAGTTTATCTTTTAGAATTGCGAAAGCACTTCAATTTCTGTTTTGTTTGTCTTTCAAATGTTTGATTTTATTACCATTTGCTTTTTGTTGTCTGACACTAGGACCAATTCAATATTTTTTTTTTTCTGCTTCTGCCATCACTTTAGCAA
The DNA here is from genome assembly GCA_019843965.1 of Rhynchomys soricoides. Taxonomy (NCBI): domain Eukaryota; kingdom Metazoa; phylum Chordata; class Mammalia; order Rodentia; family Muridae; genus Rhynchomys; species Rhynchomys soricoides. The sequence continues at coordinate 897,995 of JADRCH010000367.1, read as the reverse complement.
ACTTTTAGCTTAGGAATTTTATGAGTGCCTAATGATAAAGACATAGAAGACAAATGGTAATTGTTTCTTGCTACACCAAAGTGTGGAGATATCAAAGGGATTACCCCAGAACTTAAAAAGGCCTCATAGGGAAACCAAAAAAACATATCTCATTCCTGAGTTAGAAGGAAATTTGTTGGATAAACCAGGAAGACATTATGAAAATTTGGTCATCAGTATATTTTAGCACCTTCACAATTGTGTAAACATGCAGGGTAATCTGAAGACCTAGTGGGAAAAGAGGTGCTCAGGATAAAAGCTGAAAGTTGATCTAAAGTAGTAGATAAATTTGACCCAAAATACATATCCTCTATCTAGGATGGACTGGCAACTTCGAGGAGAAAATATATTTATGTATACATACATTATATATAGATAGATATAAAGATATAGATATACATATGTGTACATATAGATATATGATGAATACATTTTCCAAATAAAAGGAAGTATTTAGAGATAAACCACCATCTGATATGGATTTATGTATGGTCATTACTGACTAACTTATGTTTGGAAAAAAGGGAAGATCTAAAGATAGCTGAATATGTATTACTTCCAAATTGGTTCATCTTTTGCACTTAACAATGGCCTAGACAATAAAATCTTTTTCAAAAAAAATTACAGAGAGTTGGTCTGCTTTAATTAAAATATACAATGACTAAGAAAAACTGATTACATTGGCAATAAAGGGCTCTAAAACCTATACATGAGTTCAATTAAAAGCTAACATGAAACATTAATCTAGAAAATGTTTTAAAATTTTATATCAATACTGACGATACACCCTAAGATACATCCTACTCTTCTCTTTGACCTTGCTACCTCATCTCCTACCTTCCTTATAGTTTTCTTAAGCATTTCAAAAAACCTCTTAGGCTTACATCAGTGTATCTTCATTATACAAATAGTTCTAGAATTTTTTACAGCCTCAGAGCCAAAACTCTCAGGTTGGCCCAAGTTAAGCTTCCTACAGCCTAGAAACTGCTAAAGATAGCCAAATGAAGAGGTTTGTGTGTGTGTGTGTGTGTGTGTGTGTGTGTGTCCTCTTGATAATATTCCTAGGAATTCATGCTGAGACTCATCTTTTAGAATTGTTTGGTAAATTTTTCAGTCTAACATTTGACTGGTCCATCCTGTCAAACATAAAAACATAGCTTCTGTTTTTCTAATCAGAAACCCACTAAATACTTGGGTGCTACTTATATCAAAAGTAGTTATTTTCTGGATCCATCCTTATTCTGCTCATGGGCCATATGTAGTAAAACAGGGCTTTTCTGGGAAACATATTCATAAAATAGCATTCTCCATTCATTCCCTTGGCCTTCTGGGCTTCTCGCCACCCCATACCTGATCGTGTTCCCCCTTTCCCCTTCCCTTCCCCTCTATCACCCAGGTCCCTCCCTCCCTCTGCCTGCAGTGATTATTTCCTACCTACCTTCTAAGTGGGATTGAAGCATCCTCACTTGGGCCTTTCTACTTGTTACACTTTTTATGGTCTATGGTTGTATCCTAGGTATTCTGTATTTTTGGCTAATATCCACTTATCAGTGAGTACATACCATGCAGCCTCTGGGAGTGGGAGGTGAGGGGACCCTCTAGAAAGTACCAGAGACCTGGGAGGTGAGACACTCTCAGGACTCAATGGGGGTGATCTTAGCCAAAATGTCCAACATTGAGGAGAGGGAACTCAAAGAAACCACCCCCAGTAGATAGACAGGGCCTTAAGTGGAGGGACTGGGATACTAACCCACAGTCAAAATTTCTGACCCAAAATTGTTCTTGTCTAAAAGAACTGCCCGAACAAAAGTGAAGAAGAGACTAAAGGAAAGATGGTCCAATAACCCACCGAACTTGAGATCCATCTTACAGAGAGGGATGGGGCATCAAGACCTGGCATTATTTCTGATGTTATGATGTATTTACAGATGGGAGCCTGGCATGGCTGTTCTCTGAGAAGCCCTACCAGCAGCTGACAGAGGCAGATGCAGATACTTACACCCAACCATTGGACTGAAGTCAGGGACCCTTATGGTTGAATTAGGGGAAGGATTGAAGAAGCTGAAAGGCAGAGTGACCAGCAGTCTCAACTAACCCAGACTCCAGGGAGCTCCCAGACTGAGCCACCAACCAAGAGCTTATGCAGGCTGGTCTGAGGTCCCTGCCACATAACAGAGGTCTGCCTGGTCATGCCTCAGTGGGAGAAGATGTGCTTATTACTTGAGAGACTTGAGGCCCCAGGGAAGCGGGAGATTTAGTGGTCTGAGCACCATCTCTTGGGAAAGGGGGAGAAGAAATGGGATGAGAAACTGTGGGAGGGGAGCTGGAAGGGGGAACAATGACTGGAATGTAAATAAATAAAATAAAATTTGATTCTCCAATATCTGGCAGATATAAAGATATTGTAAAGAGACACTTGTGTCCCTTTATCTAATTGTTAAACTATTAAAAGAATGGACTCTAAGATATGAGGATTCCCCTAAGAATCTCATGGTGGGGGAGGAAAGAGTACCAGCCAGATTGGGACTTAGTCTTTGAAAGACTTCAAACAATGAAGTTCCTTACAATGTATTAGTCCTCCAGACATAGCACAACTAAAGACAGATGTAATGGGTTTGCTGGATTTCTTCCTCCCTCTTCCAGTGTGACCATGTTGAATAAAACTCATTTCTGCTTTCCATTCCTAATTTGGATCTTTTAATGGTCTTGTTAAGGAAGAAAGGCCAAACCTTTGTCATTTTTCCCTGCTAGAAAGCTGCCCTGGATACTATAAAACAAACAAACCAACCACTTCCCCTTTGACCAAAGAGAGAAAGCGGGAGGGAGGGAGAGAGAGAGACAGAGCGAGACAGGGAAGGAGGGAAGCAGGGAGGGAGGGAGAGAAAGATGAAAAGAAAGAGAGAGAGAGAGAGAGAGAGAAAGAGAGAGAGAGAGAGAAAGAACGAGTGCCTTGCGTCTATGTGACAAATTTCATCTTTTGGTCTTTTATGTTCCTAAGCTTTTCCCACACATTAAAGAAATAGTGATAAATATCTCTACCCTTTTTATAATCTGAATGTAACTAATTTCATGTGACTATATCCTGTGTGTCTATGATAATTGTTTTTGTGTTTTGAGTTGTTTTTATATGTTATTTGTATCATAACAATTTTTTAACAAACTGTAAGTCTTTTTATGAATTAATTTCTGTTATATGTAAAATTATTACTAATTTTGGGATGTCCAACTAATATACACATGCATATTCACAAATTTAAATAGTGTGGTCATTTATTAAGGCCTGAGAAATACATACTACTTTATAAATTTTTGTATACTAAATATTTTAAAATATTAAAATTATATCTTTGGGAATATTAAGTGCTTTGTAAACCTTAAAATGGTAATTATTTATATGAAATATTTGTTAGTCATAATATATTAGTCATAATATTTCATTAAACTATAAAATATAATGATTTATACATAGATTTTAATATGGACTTCCTTCCAAAATGCATGCTAAATATAGATACTTATGTATATTTTATTTTATTTTATTTTTTTAATGGTTTATATTTGTATTATTTTTTTCTCATACTTTACTTACATTTCAAATGTTTCCTCCTTTCTGGATCTCCCCTTTGGAACCTCTCTATTCCCTCCCCCTTCCCCTGCCTCTATGGGGGTATTCCCCCACCCATCCACTCACCCACTCTCAGCTTCCCTCCTTGGCATTCTCCTATATTGGGGTATCTAACACCCTCAAGCCCAAGGGCCTCTCCTTCTCCTGATGGCTAACAAGACCCTCCTCTGCCACATATGGGGCCAGCACCATGGGTCCCTCCATGTGTATTCTTTGGTTGGTTATCCAGTCTCTGGTAGCATTGAGGGATCAGGCCAGTTGCCACTGTTGCTCCCTCCATGGGGCTGCAAACACTCTCAGCTCCTTCTCCAATTCCCCCATCTGGGACCTCACACTCAGCCCAATGGTTGCTGTGAAGTGAATCTTGGGTATTCTGAACTTTTGGGCTAATAGCCACTTATTAGTGAGTACATACCATGTTCATTCTTTTGTGACCTCACTCAGGATGATATTTTCAAGTTCCATCCATTTGCCTAAGAATTTCATGAAGTCATTGTTTTTAATAGCTGAGTAGTATTCCATTGCGTAAATGGACCACATTTTCTGTATCCATTCCTCTGTTGAGGGACATCTGGGTTGTTTCTGGTTTCTGGCTATTATAAATATGGCTGCTATCAACATAGTGGAGCATGTGTCTTTATTACATGTTGGAGCATCTTCTACCAAACTGCCAAATGTAAGGGTTTTTATTAAAGCTAGAGTATATATAAATTAATAGTTATATATTTACTAAAGATCTCTGCTAACTATCCTTTTCACAGTGATGATTATAGAAAATATAATCTCAACTAATAATAATGTTCAAAATCTTTGTTTATTAGAATATATCTTATGTATGATACACACACACATACAAGTCTCATCTGAATACGCTTTTTAACACAATGAACTTAGTACTCAATTAACTTATAAGTAAATACTTACAGTTAACCTAAAAAATTTTAACTTTGTCCAATTTCCTTTTGGCTCATCAAAAACTGAAATTATAAAGAATGAAATACTGATAAAAGACAAAAAGTATCAATGAGACATCTAAGGGCAAGAAATGCATTATTTTTGAGAAGATTTCACCTATTTAGAATATTCCTACTAAATAATTATTGTAAAACTTGTTTTAATAAATAGATATTTAAATCTTTTTATACAATTTGGTATATTAGATAAATAACAGTAAATATTGTAAATGAATTTTAACCTTGGTGACTGAAGTTCACTGATAGTTATAGTCTTCCTAAAAGATAAGAACACTTTACTAACTCTTCAGAAAGTATCTTCCCAAGGTCACATTTCTAACCATTTATATATAAGCAAAATAATTAATAATACAAATAAATGTAAATACAGGGTTAAATATATAGTCAATATAGTTAAAAATATGGAAATTTTATTTTTTTTTTAAGAACAGTTTTCCTTCATCTGTTACCATTGCTCCACTAGGCCTAACTATGTTTTTTATTATTTAATTTTTGGTATAGTAATTCTATGTCATATAGAGTTGGGAGTAAATATTATGTCATATAGAGTTGGGAGTAAAATAATTCAGATTTAGATCATGATACTTTTGATACAATCTAAAAGTTTCTTAATGGCTTTTATTAGCTATTCCTTTCTTTGGAAGATGGCTCTTCTCCCTGTCACTCATCCTCATCAGATCCTAGGAATGAGATTTCTAGCTATGAAGGACCTTATAATATTTAATAAATAATATGTACATGCACACATATGCATGTGCACCTCACATGCATGAAATGTGGTGCTTGAACACCAGAAGTTAAGCATGGGGGTTAGGGAGGACCACTGTGAGTGATATCTCCTGGAAAGAAGTTGTGTCTGCAGAGACAGACTGATTAGCACTTCCATACTGTGGAGGGATTGGAATGTTGCAAGTCTAGAGTTTAATTAACTTCTTACCCACCTCTATATCAGAACTAACATCATGTGACTAGTAGCTAAAAAGCTTTGGAACCTGTTAACTTAGCAGACCCATTGGGTTCTACCATAACTATAGCTAAGAATGTAATCAGATAACTATATCAGCCTTGAGAAAAGCCATCTTGCTAAAATTGCATCTCTGGTGTACTCCTTGATTCATGCCTTTCTTTTTTTCTGGAAAACTATAAAGCCCCACAGAACTGCATCCATGGCATTTGAGATCATCTAAATCTGTGTTCATGGGCCATGGACACTGAAGTATTGCTTCAAAATAATATGTCTCTTACTCTCTTTAATATGAAAGATATGTTTTTGACATCAATGTTGATTGCCATCCTAAAAATTCATCCTCATTTCATCTTTAGCCACAAGAATACATAGAGATGGGGAGACATTTGAAAGTACAGTCTTAATCTTCTGGTCATGCTGTCAGTCTTATTTCTGAGATCTGTGAAAGGGGAACATAATTTCTTCTCTCTGTATTGTAGGACATTCTTCTACTCCCTTTATCATCTTTATGTAGGGGTGTGTGTGTGTGTGTGTGTGTGTGTGTGTGTGTGTGCATGCACGTGCATGTGTACACCATGGTCATAGATTCTTACATTCCTCTTGACCTAACCTGTAGAATAAACCGAAATAGGCAAAGTATTAGCAGTGTATACTATAAACTCCTTCCTACAGAATGAACTATAAGTGTGCTCTTACACTAGACAATGAAGTGCCTCTTTGAGAGACACCACAACCCTTAGCACCTGTAGTTACCTGTCACATGAGCTTTGTTTACATGACTCTAGCTCATGTTGACCAGCAAGTCACTGTCATACATAGCACAGTGCTCAGAGTGACCTTCTCCCAGCAAAATGATCCTCCCCCCTTTATTTTTCCTGCAATGAAGCTGAATGAGATGCTCATCGTGACTGTTTTGAAGCAGAGTTTTTTCAACTCTGGACACCTGCACCCACAAAGTGCTTGGCTTCAGAGATTCAGAGTCATAAAGCCTGCCCCTGCTTTCCTTTGGTGATAATCATCATGGTTCTGTCTTCTGTAATGTCCCATGGAGCAGCTGGTACCTAGGTTATCTGATCAATAACTGTAAACTCAACTACAGAGAACTCCAGGGTTGTGTTGCTAAGGTGACTAACAGTGATTGTAAAGGCATGGGGCTACTTAGGTGTTCTATGCTCCTTATATAAATGGAAAGGTATGTAGTTTGTCAAAAGCCACAAAGCCAAAATATGACTGAACAATGGTTTGAACTCAAGCGGTTTGCCTGAAATGTAGAATATAAAAGCCCTGATTTGAGGAACATAAAATGTACATGCATAGTGAGCTAGGTTCTCCAAAGTTCTTCATTTATAGCTCAGTGTAACAATTAGAACAGCCTTGTAGAATATAAAGCATCATTACCACATTTTTTTGCAGGTGAAGAAATCAAGCTACTGATGTTGACATAACGTGTTCAGTGTCCTGTCCCTTAACTGGAAGTGAATTTCAGATCCAGCATTTGCACTATTACTCTATTCTCCATAGTTTATCACATTTTTAAAGGGATTTACTCATCCCATGACCCTGTGTTGCATTTAATTAAGAAGAAAGCATGAGAGACAAAACAGTATAAACTAAACCTTTTACCTTGTGGAGACACAGACTACTGAGGAGATTAGGATATTGCATTAAAGTCTGACCTATGACGGCCCTAAGTTCAATATTAAGGATCTCAGTAGAGATTCATACTAAAAAGATGATTTAGCAACAGATCCACAGTCTTCAGTGTAGACAGTAACCTAAGGGTTTTGTTTGAAGCCTGGTGACTCAGTGGGAACCTTCTAGGCCTGGTTAACTCCAGCTGGTTTGCCTTTGGAAATCCAGTTCTGTCCAGTACAAGCTGAGTTGGAAAATGACTTCCCTAGAATATGAAACAGTTCACAGTGCTAACATACCTAGTCTGATATAGAGCAGCTCTGACAGCCAAGATGCATGTGATTAACACCTTTAAAAACAGGGCCAGGATACATGCCAGGCCAGATACATGACAATGCTAGGCTCTGGGTTACACACCCTCCCTTCCAAACTACTTTTGAGAAACAGTTTACCTGCATATGCAGGTTTTCACTAACATTGTTTCATAGAAAACATGTTTTATAGAAAACTTTTTTTGTTGTTGTTTTTTGCTATTTTTTCAGAGAAGCTTCTACTGAAGTTTGGAATATGGTCACAAATAGGAAACATTAGAAATCTATTGGATTTCTTTTTTTCTGTTGTGTTTGGCTGTATTTGAAACTGTTTGCCTCAGAATTTGAATGCCAATACCTAACTCCTCAAAGGGATTAAGAGACCTTTGTGATGAATCCTAAAGGGCGTGCCCTTGAGGGTGTGATTAATGCCCTTATAAAGCAGGCCTCAGGGAGCATGCTCTCTACTTGGTTCATCTGAGAATTCAATAGGCAATGCCTATAAAGAATAAGGCTGTCACTAGACACTGAAATCCCTTCATACTTCTCTGCCTTTAGAATTATAAGAATACATTTTTCCTGTTTAGCAATTATACAGACTAGGGTAATTTCTTATAGCATTCTGAATGGCTCAAAAGAGATATCTTGGCACATTTTCTTTGCCATAACCTACAGTGAAACAATGTTATTCATTTTGTACCATCCATCTTGTACAGTTATTGCTGTGGGGGAAATAAAATGATTCATGCTCAACTTGTGGTTTCAGATATTCAGTGCTTTGCTGAATGAAATATATCTATCTGTAATAATGAGAACTCAGTTTGAAAGTGTTCATTGCTACATGTAGAAGAGGAGGCTGAGTGCTCTTGTTTAAAATTTAAATGTTCTCCAAATTCTACATGTTAAAAACTAGATCCCAGTCAGCAGTGCTAATGGGACTTGGTAGAACCTTTAAGAAATAGCTCTTTTCATGAGGTCCCATTTATCAATTGTTGATCTTAGAGCCTGAGCCATTGGTTTTCTGTTCAGGAAATTTGCCCCTGTGCCAATGAGTTCAAGGCTCTTTCCCACTTTCTCTTCTATTAGATTTAGTGTATCTCATTTTATGCTGATGTCCTTGATCCACTTGGACTTGACCTTTGTGCAGAGTGATAAATATGGAACTATTTTTATTCTCCTACGTACAGACCACCAGTTAGGCAAGCACCGTTCACTGAAGATACTTTCTTTTATCCACAGTATGTTTTTTGCTTCTTTGTCAACGATCAAGTGTCCATAGGTGTGTGGGTTTACTTCTGGGTATTTGAATCTATTTCATTGATCAACCTGTCTGTTTCTGTACCAATAATGTGCAGTTTTTATCACTATTGCTTTGTAGTACAGATTGAGGTCAGGGATGGTGATTCTCCTGGAAGTTCTTTTATTGTTGAGAATTGTTTTGGCTGTCCTAGGTTTTTTTTTTTTTTTTCCATATGAAGTTGAGAATTGTTCTTTCCATGTCTGTGAAGAATTGTGTTGGAATTTTGATGGGGATTGTATTGAATCCCCATCAAATTTGTTTTTGTTTTTGGTAAGCTGGCCATTTTCACTATGTTAATACTAGTGATCCATGAGCATGGGAGATCTTTCCATCTTCTGAGGTCTTCCTCAGACCATTTCCTTACACTCATAGCCATAGCCTCAGGGCTGCCAGGTGACTAGATGAGGACTACTATATGTAGGTGTCCTAGAGCTCCTTGGAACCATCAAAAATACCAAACATAATGCCAACCATAATCTCTGGAATTGACTTTCCCTAAACAGAATGAAGGCAGTTGATAGTAAGATCCGTTAGAACTTTCAGAACAGTGTGTAAAACATGGATGTCATATACCTGTGAACCTGATGATTACAGAAGGGTTGTGCTATAATCAAACAGGTCTCCTCTTAAACCAAACCCACTGGGGAGATATCAGGTAGAGACAGCAGCCAACGGGGTGACAAAAGGTCAAGGCATAGCAAACACTGTGTACACACTCTATGTGCCTAATCTCATTGGATATATGTGAATGTCCTAGAGATAAATATCAGTACCAAATAACTGGTAAGAAATCGGGAACACAGAGAGGCTAGGTCACTGTAATGTGACATTCTTTTCTGGGGAGATATAATACACACATCTGTCTCCTCACCCTACCTAGGGAACCAACAGCAGACCAAAGTACAAATACAACCAAGGTCAAACTTGGTGAACTGAGAAATTTCATGGGAGTTGCTTATAAAGTATGGGTAAGGGATTACTAATGATCAGAAATTAATCAAAGACAGCTGTATCACTCAAGCCCACTCCAGCATGGATAATGGCTCACAAAAGCTGGGAACCTAAAGCAACCTGCATAGCCTGCCAGCAGCTTAAAAGATGGGAGAGTACCCTTTCCAGGTGGCTAAGAAGCAAAGCTGCTCTCTGCTTCTCCAATGCAGCTGGGCCAGTCTTTGTTTTCTTTGCAGCTTGGTTTTTGGTAAGAGTGATGATTTTCAGCAGCCTTTGTTTACTTTGGGGAGGGAGGGGCCTAGTGAATCTATTCAATTTCAAGAACTTCCTGAGGCTATTTTGAGTCATTTACTTTCAGTTTTAAGGAAACTCCCAGTAGGGTGGAAGATTTTAATCTTGGAGGAAAATGCTACAAAGAGTAACTCAATACAATTTCCTAGTATATCAACAGACATTAAAGATACATTAAAGTATATTTATTCAGCAAGCATTCATGCTGTCTTAATTAACATCAGTACTTTCTCACTGTATTTCTTGACCTCTGGTGTCTTAGTAACATTTCTTGTGAAGATACATAATGACCAAGGCAATTTAAATAGTTTATTGACACAGTTTCAGAGGGTGAGTCCTTGACAATAATAGTGGAGAATGTGGTGGCAGGAGGCATATATGATGCTTAGAGTAGTACATGTAGCTGGGAGCTGACATCCTTATCTGCAAGGAGGAGGCAAGGAAAAATCTAATTGGGACTACCATAAGCTTTTAAAACCTCAAATCCTTCCTCCAGTGACATACCTCTTCCAACAAGGCCAGATCCCCTAATTGTTCTCAAACAGTTTCATAAACTATGGATCAGAGACATTCAATATATGGACCTATGGGTTAGTGATTGGCATTCCCATTTAAACCACCACATCCTGTTTCTGGCCACCATTAAGACTAATTCCTGCCTTCAGTTGGACTGTGTTTGGGCATGGCATAAGTGAGGTTATGGGTTATCTATGGAACTGATGATAGTCATTCCTGTACCTGTTAAGTAATGGACTATGAAACTAGTCCTGCCTTCAGCCTTGGCTAATCATCCCCTCATAGCAAGCAACTCTACAGTGAAGAGGCTTAGCTCCAATTCTTCACCAACCTCTTGTGTACAATACAGCTTCAGAGAAGTACTACATATGGAAGTATGTTGAACCTCGTGGTTTGGTGCCGCTGCTCCTGATTAAAGTCTCGCTTTGAGCATTGTCTTTGTTGCTGCTCCCTTTCTGCTGCCCAGTCCAGGCCTGGGTGCCCTCCCCCCAAAACCCACTGCGGCCATCTGCATGGTGACTGCCCCGGGTGGGAAGAAGCAGTCTGTCCACAGGTCATGATCGCAAGTGTAGTGCTGGTGCTGAGGTGCCTCTCCAGCACATGGAGAGGAAGCGCTGCACACGGCCTGTGGCGGGGTACAGGGGATCCGGTTCACAGCGGAGACCATACCAGCAAGAATGGCATTGGCAGCAGTACCCCATTCCTCGATGACTTGCCCATCTGCCCTTCTGCACTGCTGAGCTGAGCTGGGGCTGCTGCAGCTCTGAGCCAGGGCTCCCAATAGCTGGGAGCTAGGGATGTTCTTCCCCTCCAGCTGTCCTGAGAGCAAGAGGGTGGGGTCCAGGGTCGTGGTCCTGTTGGGCCCCATTTTGACCCTGGTTTGGGCGATGAGGACAAACCTGAGCCTGGCTTGAGTTCTGAGACCTGTCTCAGTCATTTCCATTATGGAGTGACTCAGGAAGACCTGCCATTGCTGATGTGGAGCTTTGCTATTGGCCCTGTCAGTTACCTCTTCCCCTTCCCCGCCTCCTATGTCATCTCTCCCCATACCTAACTGCACACTCCATTTGCTTTCTCTATATAAGCGAGGGGTTGATAAAATAAAGTTGAGTTCCTGCTTCGAGAAGACTCCTAGCCTGTTATGTTTCTTTCGGGCAGTCGATACTCGCCGTCCTGCTCAGCCCTGGACAAACTGAGCTGGACCGGGTTCTCTCCTCTTGCCTGGACCTACTGGCAAGTAGACGACAGTAGTAGGTATTGAACTTGGACTGTTGCATTTGCTATAGTTTCACTCATTCTAGAAGATTTAGAAACACATTACTGAGATAGACAAAGTAATAAACAAAGACCTAAGCAAGGTGACATTGGTTTCAGGACAGAGGGTAGGTCACAAGAGATACTTGAGGAGACTGGGTGCTTGATAATCTATATGCAGTGTTCTGACACTCAGTTGTGGTGGGCAGTAACATTGAAAGACTGAGAAGGTATCCACAGATATCAGAATCAGGATAGAGATCAGAAAACAGGTTGCCAAGAGTACATGTTAGTGGTGTTGATGGTTTCTGAGACAGCACTAGAGGGAAAGAAGAAATGTTAATATTTCATTATAAAGGACCTAGAGTAGAAAAACATAATAGAAGTAATGTAATGGTGGTTGTCAGGATTTGACGTAGTAAAGAATGGGAGTCCTATTGAATAGGCAAGTACTATAATTTGGGAAGATGGAAAACCTAGGAAATAGACATGGTGAAAGTCACATAAAGTGTGTTTGTGTTTATAAAGAGCTCAGTGGTATACCAAAACATAGTTATCTTTCTTTTCTTGTTTATTTTTTTCCTTCCTTTCTTCCTTTTTTTCTTTCCTTCCTTCCTTTCTTTTTTTGTTTTGTTTTTGTTGTTTGTTTTTTGAGATGGCTTCTCTGTGTAGCTCTGGTTGTCCTGGAACCTGCTCTGTAGATCAGGCTGGTCTTGAATTTACAGAGATCCACCTGACTCTGCCTCCTTGTGCTGGGAATAAAAGTATGTGCAACCACCACACTTTGCAAAACATTGTTTGATAGTAACAGTTATATCTCAATACAGTAAAAATTACATGGTAAATAAATGAGTTGTCAGATCACTAGCTTCCTTTTCCTCTACTCTCAACCATGTCCCCACACAGCCAGGATGGGGCTGTCTATAAAATCTGGAATTCTATCCTTCTCAACATCAACTTTACTAACCAACTTGATCATGCACATGAAGCTTCTTCCAGAATCATAGAAAATCAATACTTGTAGAAAAATATCAACTACCCATTAGGAAATGCTCCTTGCTCTCCAAGTCTGTTTATAAGTGGTAGAATCTTGACAGTTTTAGCCTATATTTCTAAAAGCCCATGGTCTCTGTATCCATACCTCCCCTGTTTTGATTTTTTCATATTTTTAATTTTTGAAATTATAATATAATCATATCATTTCCTCTTTCCTTTTCCTTCCCATAAACCTCTCCTTTCTCTCTTTCAAATTCATGGCCTCTCTATTCATTAATTGTTTCTACATGCACACATGCATATGTATATATCCTCAAATACAGCTTGCCTAGTCTGTCTAATATTAGTCATACGTTTGTTGTCAGAGCCAACCATTTAGTATTGAATTATCAGTTAGTGTACTGGGGAAGTGTATTCCCCCAAGATATTTATTTATTTATTTATTTATTTATTTATTTATTTATTTATATTTTGGCTATTTCTTACTTAGAGAGTATCCTGTTTCAAGGTCTTATGGTATTTGCTATATTTATCCATTTATTTGTTTTTTTTGTTTGTGTTATGTGGTTCTGGAAATCAATCTCAATGCCTGGCACAGTCTTCCTTAACTACAATCCCAGCCCTGCCCTGTGACGACTTCCTATACTCATAAATTGAGGGTTACACAGGTCTCAACCCTGAGCTGTAAATTTCTGCCATATGATTTTTATCCTTGGAAACAGACTCATCATGATACACTCTTCTACTCATACAGCTTAGCTGATTTGCTTACACATATGTGTATGATTTCTCAAGACAAAGACATGACTTGTCAAGGAGAACTTTTATTAGTTATGTGACATGAACATTTTCTTGATTCAGCAGTTCATCAGATATCAACCAAATCCCTAAACCTCCAAAAACAAAATACTTTAAAATGTTTTAACTGCATGTTTTAAACATTTTATTGTGGAAGTTTAAGATTTCTTTGCTTATGGACCTTGGAGCTAATGCTCATCTCTACTTGCTTCTGATGATTCAGGTCTCCAATCAATGATGTTCTTTGTTGTTTGACTTCTTAACCTGAGGAAAGAATGGTTTCATCTTGCTGAGCTTTTTTGTGGAAGTCAGTCTGACCCTTTATGAAGTTGGCAAGTTTAGAAGTGGTTTTAGTCATAAACATGATTGGCCTGTGACTGAAGCTGAAGAGAATGCCATCATCCCTGGCTTCTCCTTACCAGAGGGTGCCATCATCCCTGGTATCCCTTTATCTGGAGATTGTGTACCAGTCAATGCCATCATCCCTGATATCTCTTTACCTGGAGTGTCGGTTGCAGTTGTGAAGCTCAGAATGTGCCCAGGAGACACAGCAGCCCTTTTTTCTTAAATGAACCATTATTCTTTCCCTTTGCTGTTCACCATACTGAAAGATTGTCTCCAAACTTTACATTTTATCCTTATCCTCTTGCTCAGGACCACCACTAGAGAGACTGCCTGGACCAAAGCTAGCTAGCTTTCTTTTCCTGGCTCCCAGAGGCTGACTATACACTCTGTCTTTCTCTTGTTGCTGAGGCCCCATGGTTGCCATACTAGGTTTGGCCTTAGTCCCACTTACGCCTTGTTTTTGTGTTCACCACTCTCACTTTTAAGTATTCAGTGTCCTGCTTAGAATGGCTGCATACATGTGGCTTAAAATTTTGAAATAGCCCTCCTGCCTCTATCTCTAGGAAGTCTCCCTGGGTATTCATGTTGGTCTCACCTTCCATTATGAATCTACTGTCCTCTTGCTGCCATGTGTCCTTGTTCCAGAGCATATGCAGTGGCAAATTTTGAGCTGGTCTAGGCCTGCAGCTCTATGTAACTGAGAGGACAAGGGAAGTTTAGATGCCATATTGTGGTTATTTCTCAAAATATAAATTAAATTAAATTAAATTAAATGGCTGGTGATATGAGATTAACCTGGCATGCAGGTTTGATCCATAAAATGTGCACAAATATACTTCTCACCTTCCCCCACATCAAAACACCCTGAAAGCAGGAGATAATTTCTGAGGTTGCTATGGTATGTTTCCAAGTTGATATAACACAAGAAGCAAATGTCCCAAGAGTAATATGAATGCCCTAACTAAAGGCATGTTCTAAATGTAAGGATAGGAGTCCTCATAAGTGATAGTATCCTCTGGCTGCTGCATAAAGCTTTGAAAACTTTGATTCTAAAGTTTAATATTTGCTAAGCAAAAATGTTCAGTTTTGACGAAGAAAACTGTTACTTGCTTCTAGATGGAGAAGTCTCACCTCTGTTGTAAGGAAATTGCTGGTTCAGATCAATGTGATTGGAACAAAATGTATGTGCTTGTTTTTCAACAAAGAAACCCTAGAACTGATCTTTAAATTTTTTTATTTTATTTATTTCATTTACGTGTATGTGACTGCCTGTCTATGCACCATGCATGTGAATGCTGAATTATATGGATTCTCAGAACCCAGGTCCTCTGCAAGAGTAGTAAGTGCTCTCAATTGCTGAGCCATCTCTACAGCTCCCTAAACTTTATCTTTCGTTAGTACATAGCTGTACATATTTGTGAAGAACATTGTGATATTTTAATGTGTGTCTACATTATTTATGATAAAATCAGGGTTATAATCATGCCCTTCAGCTTAAACTCACTTCAGTCTGTTGAACCGCAACATTCACTGCTACAAAATTAGTAGAGGAAATGAATTCAATAGTATTGAGAAAGCAGCATCAGTGGTTTGGCAGTGTCTTTGAATGGATGCACAAAGACTGTCTCCTGAATGTTCCTGGGTCCTCAATGCCAGGATCTTCTGCATCAGGGAATTCTGCATACTGTCTTATTTTTAGTGTATCTACCAAGTGGCTCTGGAAATCAGGTACTTAGTCTAGTTGAAGGGAATTGTTTTGATGCTTGAAACAATGAACTGAGAAACACTGTGTCCCAACACACAATGGTGACTTTGGGATTATTGTGAGAGTTCAAAGATTTGGACAACAGGACTAAGTTTTGCTGCTAAGTCAATCTCAGCACCTGTCTATCTTCTAGCAAATGCTATGAAGTACTTTGTCAGTTGGGATGAGAAGTCCTCAGGCACACAAATTTCCAATACAAAAAGCAATAGCAGACACTCTCTTTACTTCAAGCTAGTCCAGGAAACAATGTTATAACTGGGAATTCAGTATCAACTCAATGACCTGGCATTGGAATTATTTAGAAAAATCTCCAAAAGGGAAAATTTGGAAATGAATTGATTATCATTGACATAGATATGAAATTGACATGTAGAAGCTTAGAGAGAATGTTTTTCAGAATTTAATGCTACATTTTGTAAAAACTCCTTAATTATTTCTGAACATTGGTGAAAGTGTTCTCAGTTAACATTTAACATCTAAAATTGTAGACTAGAACAGCTTTGCTATTACACATGCTTTTGGAAGCTAAGGCAGGAGGACCAAGAGTTCAAAGTCAGTGTGAGCTACAGAACCAGACTGCATTTTAAAAACTCTAAGTAATAATAATTATAATTTAAATAAAATGGCAAATAGAAGCATATGACTGCAGTAGTAATAAGTAAGGACTTTCCACTTGTGTTCAGCCACATATCAGACACATATAGACTCTCTCGTAATATAGTCATAAGTTAGAAGTTTCACTTTCTGATTTTGTAGAAATGAGCATAAAAATCCTCTTAAAGAATAGAGACTGGTACTGTATAGTCATTTTATTGTTCATTATATCATAAAAATTCAAATGGGTTCCAGATTCTCCCATCCTCCCACTCAATCAGCAAGTCATAGACACTGGAACCTAGTTTCACAGTTACACAACTAAATTCTCCCAAGTATGACCCTTTCCTCCTCAGCTCAGATGCTTATCTGGAGATTACCATGGTCAGAATTACTTTGCCCTTTATAGCGTACTTGCCCCCAAATCGCTCTATGTGCTAAAATAATGCAAGGACTTTTATTTGTCATTTCTCTAAATGGTATGACCCATTCTCATGCCATGATATGCAAGACATTTCCTTTCCCATAAGATGCCTCAGTTCTTATGTCTCTCCACTTTTTGAGTTTGAAGCAGATGCACAATGTATTCGTTAGGGTTCTCTAGATATAACGGTTTGGTAGGAATTCTAAAGAAGATTGTATGACTGTAAATAGTTACATCATGTCTTTGGTTCTAGGGTCAGCCATGAGTGGACTGGAAAATTTTGGTGTTTATCTCCCTACATATTTATATTTCAAAGGAGATGGACTAGAGAAATATGTAGGGCTCTGTATCTCTTAACATGTAATCACATGCCAACAGGTTAGACTTAATACAGAAATTCCCTACCTTTCCAAAGAAACTTTTTCAGAAGGTGTGAGGGATAGTCACCTACTTTTTCTTTATAAACAAAGAAATTTAGTTTTCCTTGCTCTTCAGCTGTAGAAAACTGAGTAATCAAAAAGGACAGTGGGCTGCTTCTTATGGCACCACAAGGGATAAAGCCTTGTATGGAAGAATGGTTGGCAGCACATATTATTTACTATGAGTTATGTAATGAAATGTTCCTCAGATCCTGAACAACATTGGATTCTGTTACTAAAGTGAGAGAGTAGTAAAAATGGCCCTTCTTTGCCCATTTGCTTACAGTACTTGTCTGCTTTCCTCCTCCTCCTCCTCCTCCTCCTCCTCCTCCTCCTCCTCATCATCATCATCATCATCTTTCTCCCCCACCTCCTGTCCTCCTCCTCCTTGAATGTTTGAACACCCACTTAGCCCCTTTCTCTTTTTGGCTTGTCTCGGTCATTTCACATGCATCTTTTCTATTGTGTTCTGTTTCTAACATTTGAGTGGGCTTTAAATATCTCTAGATATATTATAATTTAAAATCCTGTTTCTTTTCCTCTTTGGTGTGTTGTATGAAAAAAAAAAACGAGTGTAAAAGTTCTTATATTTTGAATTTACAACTTTTTCTTTTTCATATGAATTACCAGTATTTTAAAACTTTGACCTTGATAACAAAGTTTTAGATTATTGAACTCATTTTCTGAAAGTCCATCTATCTTTCTGTTTTTGATATATATGTTTTGGATATAAGTTCTCTGATAGATAAGAGTCACAGCATGGACATCACAAATGCTTCTATTGTATGTGACTTCCATCTGGGCAGAATTTACAAGGCTAGCTCTTCAGTGTTTGGGATAAGCCAGTCCTCTCACAAGCCAGCATGTCTTATCACCAGAGTCCATGCTTTTGTGGTCATGGAGAAGGGTAATTGGTTTGTTGAGAAGCAGCAGCAAGAAGGCATTCCCTGCTACCCTCTCCTAAAGATTGCATTAGTTTCCCTGCTCCTTGTCCGTTATTTTGACAGGTTAAACTTCATTTTATCCATCAAAAGATAATTCTACTGAAGCATTCCTTTATGTGGTTAGATAAAGGCTGGCCAATCATTTGTTTGAATGACAGGATGAAATTTTACAACAGCATTTGAGTTGCAGTGACATCTTTTCTGTCGACCTGGGAGATACCTGACCATGACAATGACATAAAGAATTAAATTAATTTCTCTGAGGTAACTGTGTCTGTAGACAAGTTGGTCTGAGAACTAACATCAAAGTCCTTTTAAAATGAATTTATCTCATCTCGTATTCATTGATTGCAAACCTTTGCTATGACAAACAAAATGGATCTTCATGAGTTCAGGAATAATTACACAAACTTAACATCTTAACTGAAATGATAAAGCAAGATATTTTGTTATATTTATGGCATTTCAAAACAGCCCAGAGTTTTGCCATGAACAAGACTTCCTAACTGTTGAGAAACTGTAAGAGTAATGAAGTAAGGTCCTCTAAAATGACATTGTCCATCTCCAGCTCTATGGTAATCTTAAACACTGAATTATCATGGTGAAAATTATTTGTGGCCCCCAGAGGAGTCAGAATGGACTTATGAATATTTTAAAGTGAGATTTTCAGAATATCTTTACAATTCACTGTCTGGTAGCTCCCAACAAACCACCATTCACTTGTCTTTATTTGGTCTTTATTTCTCCTAATTCTACTGAATTGGAGCCAAATTATAGTATAATTTGGAGCTTTTATAGTACAAATATAAAATTTCTTGATGGTATTTGTTGATTAAAAACTTTGTCACATGAAGTACCTACCTTTAGCAAAAGTTGAAACAAGGAAAAATGAAAATATTACAGCCAAATCTGTGGAATGTTATATCTGTGAAAGACCCATTATATTCTTAGAAATCTTTAGGGTCATATACATAGCCTATCTGCAGGCCTTTGACCTAAGGGGACCAGAAGCTCCTACCTCAAGCTATCTTTGGAGCTCTGAGAAAGCAGGAGATGAAGGCTCAGGCAGAAACGTAACTGGTCTGCTTGGACATAGAAGCTGTGGTCCTACTATGACAGAGAGCATATTTGCAAGGATGGAGGGAATCTCCATCCAACCACTAAACTCTCTCATTAAGCTAACATAGCATAGATTTTAGTGTTATAAAATCACTTCAGAGAAAGTACTATATAGGGGCAATGAATTCAACAATAGTAAGTAGTTATAGCAAACTCTAGATAAAAAATAGGAGAGAAGTAGAAGACTAGCTTAAATGGATTCTATTGAGAGAGAAAAAGAATGTGTAGCATAAAATGCCTGCAGCGAAACCCAGACATTTGACTTTAAATCATTTATTTTATATATGGTTAAAGAAGTCTGTATATAAAGAACTAATTAAAACCATACCTGATGGTATAGGCCTGTATCCAAACTGTTGAAAAACTGAGGCAGGAGAATTTCAAATTCAAGTCTGCATGGAGAGTTATTTCAAGGTCAGTCTGAGAGACTTAGTCAGACCTAATAGCCATACAATGTGCTGAAATGAGGCCGGAGATATATAGGTCTATAGTAGAGCAATTGCGTACCATATAAGAGAACTGAGCTAATGCATCTAACACTTCAAAACATATGTACATACATACATACATACATACATACATAAATAGAAACCAAATTATATCAAAAAGTAGTATGGTTAAAATGATTGAAATCTAAATTCTGAATTTGAACATATAATATCTGAAATAAAAATTTACTAAAGGCTTTCATATCAGAAAACAAAGGAATAACCATTAGTAACTATGAAAAAATACCTGTGCCTCTTGGACATAAGATCTGAAAGATCCAACTTGGATCTTCCTCTCTGAGGATTAACATTTATTATACCATAAAGTGCTCTGCCAGATAGTTCTACCTATGAATTACTAGCATGATATAATAATTCTAAGAATGCAATAGTGGTACTCATATGTTGATTGTAACCAACTGATCTATAATTAGATTTAAGGCCCACTTAACAAAAGAAAAATCATACCTAGTACTGGAAACCTTGCCAACTACCTGGGGCTTGTGAGATCATTGATCTTAGAGGAGAACCTACAGCCACCACTTTACTAAACCAGCATAATTCCTACTACATTCTAAGTATGTATTCTTCTACTCATAAATAAGTGCAATCTTCACCCCCCCATCAAAGAAACTTCTCTTTGCAACAGATGGAGACAATTGCAGAAAACCACAACGTATCAAACTTAAGAAAAAAAGTTTTCAAAGGGTGTCCAGCCCCAACTATTTTATATTCAACACAATTCCTGCATTCAAGGTTCAGGGAACATTGTGGAGAAGAAAAAGAAAGAATGTTTTGTTCAAGTATAATTTGCATAATAATATGTGGTAGTGAGATATAATGCAGAACTGACAGGAATGGTGGGACATGCTTATAATCTTTGCACTTGAGAAGCTGAGACTGGTGGATTTGAGCTTGAGACCTGTCTGGGGTAAAACCTGGCCAATGGAAAGGAAGTCAAATCAGCAGGGAGTAGAGTATATATTTAGAGATTTCTTATACCTCTTAATCAACTTTGCTGGTGTACGATTTTGCAGAATTGAACACAGTACCAGTGTCAACAGGATATACAGGTTCATATCACCATAGCTTTTATCTAGGCCCTTATGAAGCCACACACATTTGTCTGTGTATCTCCTACTGGACATTAATTTGTCTTTCATTTGTGTCATTTCAAATTATACAAAAGCTATCACATGGAAGGCCAACCTCTGAAAATAGTATTATTATTTGTGTAATTTACTGGAGAATCAATAGTTATTGTTTGTTTCAGTGGATGGTTTTGCCTGCTGAATATTCTTCTGTGGCAGTATGAACAGAGTATCAATCCCTTCCTACAAAGATATTCAATTCCTAATCATTGGAACATATAAATACCATATTTATGTAACAAACAGATTTCTGATGGGATGATGAATTCTGAGGGGATGGAGGAGTCAGCCTGAAGTATCTAGGCAGGCACTGTGAAATCACAGGCCCTTTCCAAGGAAGGAGCATGACATGTAGCCAGATGAGATGAAACAAAAGAAGCAGAGATGGGGATCTGTCAGTATAATGATTGTCTCTGCCATTTCCAGCTGTGAGGATGGAAGATAAGACTATGTCTCAGAATACACTGGAGCATCTAGGAGAAAGAATCATATCAAAATCACTTGCCAATTCTGTCTTCTGTGTTTTAGTCAGTGCCATGCTTAGGCAATAAACAGCTGGATTAGAATTGGATCCCGATTTCCCCACCACTACATGTGTGGCTCTGAGTGCATGTCTGCTTTATTTCTGTTGCTATGGTAAAATATCAGAGGCAGGCTAACTTTACAAAGAAAAGAAATTTCTTTTGTTCAGTCTTTGGGATCCTGGAAGCCCAAACTACATGGTTTAGGCTCTGGCAGATAGCAGAGAATGTTCTCCAAGAGAGCCTAGTGGGCAAAGTTCAAGTTTTGATGATAATCCATTCTCATGAGAACTGCCAGAGACTAGTGTTGCCTTGCTTGGGCAGCACCACAAATACCTAAAAACTTCTTGCTAGGGCCTAGAAGGTTGTGAAAGCTTCATGTCAACTGGGGACCAAATTGTTACCTTCTGAGGGGAACAAACTGATAGAAACTTTAAGTGATGAAATTGATGTTATAAAGGATATATTTTACATTTGCTTAGGAGACATTAAGTTGCATAAGTAGAATTTCTCTTAGAGAGCTCTGTCCCCAGAACATCTCAGAGATTCTTAATCAGACCCATTAGAGATAAATGACATGCTGCAGTGTAGATGCATACTCCTCAGGATTGACCAGTCATTGGTCCCCACCTGCAAAACAAAGACAAGATGTACTTCTAACCAGCAGCTCAAAGCAGGTAGTATGGGGGAGCAACCATCATTAAATTCTTGTCAGCCATTAAGTCCCTGTGCTCTTATCAGGAAAGACACTTCTGCCAGGTAATCGAGATGACCATTGATAACAACTATTCAAATAACAACAACAGCAGCAGCAGCAGCAGCAGCAGCAGCAAACAACAACAACAACAATATTTCTTGCAATATGCAGTATCCTTGCTGTGTAAATCTCCCATCTGCTCAAACATCCAGACTTACTGTTCTGCCTTTGTTTAAATCATTCCAAGTGTAAGTTACCTAAGATGAGGACCCAAAAGAGAGATTTAAAGATGACAGTGTTTATGGCATGCATAAGTCTAAGGTATATATGAATTACTAAAATCTTCTGTTAATGTTTGATGTAAACCTTCTTTGGGTGTTAACCCTGGCAACCAGGCTCTTCAGTAAAGAGTTGTTCCTTTTTCTCTAAGGATACAGAGAGATCTCTCACAGGATATTTCTATTAGAAAACTATACCCAAGCCACCAATCTTGGTGACATATTGTTTTGCATTTTTACTTTCTAATCTACAACCTGAGGTTACTATTACCTATTTTAACTAGTAATAATTCAAAAAGAGCCCTATTCATATATCAGATACATATGTTCCCATTTGTGCTATTCCTATAGTGAAATACCACAACATGCAAAGCATGAAGTACAAGTACATTATCAGCATTTCTCATCTTTGAGTGCCCCCTGATTTCTTGAACATACATGTTTCTTGTTGAACCAGTACATGCGATGACCTCCTTTCTCTAATGTCTGTAGAATCCCTACTGCCCTCCACTAACTAAAATAGGAGGCATTTTAATTTTCAAGAACCACCCATAGCACAGACCAAGGGGGTAGGCTGAGAATTCTGGGTATGAACACTGACCAAAACCACAACTTGGATCTCTGGAAATTTCTCTCTCCTCTGTTGGGCAGGCTCAGTGAGATCTTTGGGTGGGCAAGAACTTCAAGGGGTGGAAAAGGAAATGCAGCTGTGACAAGAGTGCCTACATTATAAGCCTACATGCACCAAGGTGTTAGTTTACTAAAAAAGCAAGAGGAGAAAATGTACTGATCTTCTAGACTGAACCACACAGTGGCCTGGTGAGTGAAATGCCATTGTGTAATGGCCTGCTGACCCTTGTAACTTGGGGCTGAGCACATGTAACTCTGCAATAGGACCAGGGAGAAACTTCTGTAAACGATGTTTAATTTTCCTTTTTTTCCACATTCATTCCAACCTTACTTTAATTTACTAAGCATAAATTATGCTTACAGATGCTGTGTCCTTACTGACTTTTAAGCATGTTACCTAATTATAGCAGTAGTGGGGAATCATGCTTCTCATATTTCCAAAAGATGTCTGAGTATCATATAGTCTGTTTCCTAACACTAGAACTGAGCTGAGTTTTATGCTAAGCAAGAGGCAAAATAGAACAATTTATCTATTTATAAAATTTTAATAACAAATAAGAGGCATTGTTCCTAAATATTCAGAAAAAAGTGGGAAAATCCTCCTCCCTTTATTTCTCTGATAACTGTGGCCTTTGAGGAATACTTTCTTCACATGAGAGTATTTTCTAGTCAGTTTTTCACATGGAGAAATACCACTTGATATTGACTTAGGTAGAGAAAGGTCATTTGTTCATTTCTGTCTTTGAATGACAGACATGCCAAGATAACCCACTTATTCTTTCTGCACACACTGTAGTAAGATGCTTTGTTTCTCACAGTCAAAAGCAATGCTAGTTCTGCAGCCATGTGGGTTTCTCACCAAGCTTCCTATGCTGTTTATAACACTTACCAAGGCCTTTCACTTTCCTTTCTTCTGGACACTTTTCTGTGTCTCTCCTGTTTCTTTGTCATTTTTAAATTTCTGTTCATTACAGAAACTGCAAATTGCTTAGATGAAAAATAAACTAATATTGAAAACCTTTGAGATCCTCTGGCTGCCCCATCTTACCTCCTGTCCTCTAGCGGGGAATCCCCATGCTTCTAAATGAGCTCTTTGCTAGTATCTGCTCATGAGATTTTATCTTCTGTCTTGCCCTGGCTGTTTTACTCTTAGTCATAAACCAATACTCACATTTTCCTGGCGTTCTCGGGTGTTCCATAACTTTATGTTTCTGTTTCAAAGTCAGATGGTGCCTGCTTCCTCTCCTGTGTTAGGACTATTTTACATGTCTTCTGACGGGGAAATTTGCATTATTTATTTGTCAGATTCTTCCATGTGGTTTTACTTTCATATTATTTCTGTGCCTCTTTTTGGACTTTTTTTTTTTAATTTTATTTTATTTTTAAGAAATTATTTCAAATTTTCCTGATGGGCATATGGACTTTTAGAAATTTCTAATTTTCAATCTTTGAATCCTCCTTTTATAAAGCAAAGGGTCTTCTGGTTCTGCATTACTTTTGTTTCCTTTGATGTTTCTGCTTTCTCTGAGGTTCATCTTTCATGGTGATGTATTTCCCTTCTAGTTTCCCATTAATACATTGACAGGGAGCTCTCTCTGGCCTCACATCGAAGTGCATGCTGGGACATTAGGGGAATTCCTGCTTGCTAAGATTTAAGGTATTTTATTTTGACCTGGCAATTTTATCAGATGAACATGGAGGGCTCAGTTTGTTTCTTTGTTTTGTTTTTGCTGGGTGGAAAGTTGCAAAGCTGCATATCACACTACTAGTTAATCAGGGAAAGTAGATGTTGCTTCTGTAGGTCAGAACCAGGCCTAGACCTTGGCCTTCAGTCACCAGCTGTGTGGTTGGAATTATAAGTTTTCCTTTTCTATGGACTCATGTGAATCCCTGCCCAAAGATCCATAGATGGTTTCATTGGCTTTGAAAGAAAGTATGAGGCCTGGGCCAAATGACAAAAGACTATTTCTTGTGGCCTGGATTCATCTGAATTTCCACCTTTCATATGTAATCCTTGCATCTAGTTCCTTAGCCTCTAGAATGTTCTCTTTTTGCCAACATAATATTTTCATTGATTAATTGGGAATTTCACATAATACACCCGTCTGACTCACTTGCTGGTCCTCTCAGGTTCATCCCTATGTTGTGACCTCCTTCCCAGGTCTTCCAATCAAGAAGTACTGCACAGGCAAAATGGTTCCATGGGTAAGGGTTCCTGCATTAAAAGTCTGAAGACCTGAGTTCAACTCCTAGAAGATATGTTATGGTAGAAAGAGAGAACCAATTTCTGAATGTTGTTTTCTGGCATCCACAAGCATACTATGACACATGCATTTCTTCCTCCAAGATACGAAAAGTAAAAAAAAAAAAAAAAAGAAAAAGAAAAAAAAGAAAGAAATACTGGCAGTGGGCACAAAGAGACCCCTTGTGGTGGCATTGTTCTTCTATCAGTCAGGAGCAGAGCAGGTGATAAATCCTTTGTGCATCCTAGCTTGATGCTTCTCTTAGTGGGCAAAACTGTTTTATGCATAGGACACATTAAAAATCAAATCAAATCTAGGCAGTGCAGCACAGGAGGAGGAAGACAGAGACAGACCGGCAGATTACCATGCCACCCACAGACCTATGCTCCAACATACATCACAGGCAGGCTATAGATATCCACATGGTGCCACACCATGCAGGATGCATGGAAGATATCATCCAGGGGCCTGACAGCCTGAAATAGGAGCCACCACAATGTACTAATATGTGGTGGTCAGATGGGAGAGAAAGAGAAATTGAGCAGCTTGAACATTATGAAGAGCGATGGAACTGGAGACTCCAAGGTGGAGAGGAGTAGCCTATTGTGAGTAGCTACCTGGAGCCATGATGAAGTCCCAGCCCAAGATGCTACTGAGGGGTTGAGGGTCATGTCTAGGTCTGTGGCTGCACAGTACCTGGGGTTTGTGTCCATGGCTTATATTACCACTAGAAAACATGGGGATGTCCCTGGTCAGGCAGCTGCAAAGACAACATGGATGTCCAGGGGCTAGGTAGAATTGACCCTGCCCCTCATTGGATGGGGTGCTCTGGAGAGCTGGTACCACCTCTCACTGGTAGCTGCACTCTGTAGAACAGGCCTTGTACCTTACCCAAAAAGTAAGGCTCTGTGGTGGGGGTATAGGTGAACCAGCTCCAAGGTCATGAATGTAGGAGAGGTGGCCCTGCCACTCTCATCTGTGTGAGGCATGGGTGTGGAGTAATGCCCTTCTACTTGCCCCTCACCAGCTGTGGCACTCGGGGAACTGGCCCTGAGTTTGTGAGTGCAGATCAGCTGGCCCTGTACCTTGCCAGCTCTAGCATCTGAGAGAGTGGGCCTGTACCTTGCCTCCAAAACACAGAAGAGCTGGCCCTGATGGCGAAGGCAAGGCAAGGCAAGGCAAGGCAAGGCAAGGCAAGGCAAGGCAA